>CM032230.1:24955000-25392500 GCA_019009955.1 Riptortus pedestris | reverse complement strand
TGATTACAAGGATTGCGGAAGTTTACGAGTAACAAGTACTCTGTTCTCTAATATATATTATATTAATATATATCTAATATATTATTATATTTCTTTTAGGCTTACTTTGTAAATTAAATATACACAGAACTCCATTTTTGAGGTGCTGGATGGTGAAGGAATTATTATCTCAGGTAAGAAAAAACGCCTCGTTCCTTCACTATTCTTTATTCGTTGAGACAGAGCGCTTTCAGAGCATACGCTTCATCATCAGTGCCCTGCTGGCAAACAAATACCATAAAAACGTTGTACAATATGTCATTTAATGAGAAATGAGAAATTTAGAAAATATACTCGTATGTACATGTCGATGGTCAAGAGTTAAAACATACAACTTTAAATTACAACCTAAAAATTAGTGCCCCAGTGAATATTTACAGAAATAAGAAAAACTATTTTCACAGATTAAAATTAAAAATTAAAAACTTGTCAGTAGAATATATACACAATTTTAATAGATAGTTAAAACAAATAAATGAATATTTACAGTTAAAAAGTCTAAAATAGAATAAATAGTAAAAAACGAACAGTCCAATTAAAAAAATGAAAATTGAAAATTAAAATGAAACCAAAAATGAAGGAACAACCACCGGAGGAGCTACAGAAAGCAATACATACAAAAAACGTACATACACAGAACTATTATACATATGAAGTGTTTTTAAAACAATTATTAATACTCAGTCATTATTTTACATCAATAGCTCTAGAATTTTATTATTCACCTTGAGTACGACCTGCTTTCCTAACCACTTTCTTCTCCAACTGCTTCTTAAATTTTACCATATTTTTCTGAAGGGGTTGAACACATGAAGATAAGTTTATACAATGGGCATTTAGTCAACTAGTAGATGGATCTAGTAAACCAGACTTGTCCTCATACTTTTTTTAATTTAAACCGCTATACCACAAACTTTTCTTTTACTGTTTGAATTCAATTTTACATAAAATATGCCTGTGATCTCCATGGAAGGGAGTGACCACCACACACCATTAATTACTATTCTGTAATATTTCTTCCGCATGATGTTAAGGGCGAACATTTTGTCATTGTATATGTATTTATGAAGTTAATAGGAGTAATTCATTATTATTATTATTATTATTATTATTTATTAACGTCCACTTTTTGCAACTTAGGCTAATTGGGACGGGTTAACCTGTAGATAACCTGTCCCAATTAGCCTTAGTTGCAAAAAGTGGACGTTAATAAGTAATAATAATAATAATGAATTACTCCTATTAACTTCATAAATACATATACAATGATATACCCGTTTCTATCCAGAGTGGGATTTTAGGATGTTATTTAATGAAATTCGTCACTAAATAATTCCCTTTGCCCAGGCGAGAATCGAACTCGTCACTCTTGGTTTACCATGTAAGATAAAGGTCAACGCTTTAACTCGCATGGCTAACCTGAGCCCCAGGAGTAATTCATATAAGCATACTAAGCATTTGTTAGTTACTAAGCAACTACTACTACTAAGATACTAAGCATTTAGTGTTACAACTAAACCCGAAAAACAAAACATCAAATTAGTTCAAAATCATTTAATAAGTGTTATGAATTGCACTACATACAAAAAATTGGGGTCTCCGAAAATGAATATCTTCTAAAAAGATTAATCACAGCAATTTATGAATTTTCAATTTCTTTAATTGCCCAGACAAACGGCTCAATACAAAACTTTTTATTACATCAGTGACCATTTTCAAATGAAGTTTATCATTTGCTAACGCCATTCATCTTAATAAAATGCTTTTCCGTGACAAATGTTACGTGCTTTCATCTTCCAAAGTATCTCAATTTCTATAAGACGGATTATAAATTGAATTACGTTCTAGACTTGTTCAAAAAACCTAATACCTTCTCATGAAGAATACAGTCCACCAATACTGTGCAATGCATGAGCATACCTCCTCCCCCAAGCTTCATGTAGCTTTCAGAAATTTATTTACATACAAATGTATATAAATAAATAATATCATGTATTATACATATGTATTTAGTTTAACATTGACTAATATTCATAAGGAAGGCATATTAAATAATTTTTATATTAAATTAGCTAAGTTACCAGGCTTCGCCCGGGAAATCATTTGAGGCTGAATGATGATGGTATTTTTTAGGGGGCTTTACTTTGTATAAAATTTTTCCATTTTCCCTCTTAATGATTAGGATTTTCACCCCAGTGTTGGGGATATGTTAATAATAAAAGTATTTGTTATATACTTAATTCTACAAAATACACAATATTTTTATATTATCCATTTCCTGTGCATGTATCTTTTTTTATATATAACATATTCATAGTTTCGTTAATTTCGATTTAGTCTCTCGCGTTCTATAACATTGTTGACCCCTTCTATAGTTTTGCGTGTACACCACATTCAAACATCGTTATACGGAAAAAGTGCATTAGCAAAAATTACTTTAAATAAAAAAAAACAAACAACTTTTGTTACATGCACGTTTGCCGAAAAATGAATAGGTTACAAAATATCGCGATTTTATATTTCAGACTTCTCTTATTACCCCTACTCCTGTTCGTGGCTCGAAATTTTAATATAGCTTATAATCAGGGTGGTGCTAATACCAATTCATATACATTTTAATTTAGTTCGGTTGAGTCTTTTGTGTCATATAAAATTGTTGGATCCCACAATAGTTTTTTGCGTATAACTCATTTATAATTCGGCACAAGACAAAAGTGTACGTTACTCTAAATAACAAAATAAACAATTTCTGTTACTTGCAAATTTGCCGAAGAAGGAATACGAAACGAAATATGGCTATTTTTAATTTCAAACGTCCTTTATAACCTCCACTCCTGTTCGTCCCAGAGAATATTAATATAGCCTGAAGTCCTAAGTTGGGTTAGTAGTAATATACATACCAAATTTCATAAAATTCGGTTAAGCCCTAAACGATTCTAAAAAGAACATACAGACAAACATTCATTTATATATATAGATGATAGATTTATGAAGGCTTCAATAAATATTATTTTCTCTCTTTGAATATTCCTCGTTGATCCTTATGAAGGTTCCTTATTTAATTTTAATAGTAATAATAGAACCTCCAAATACTTCTAAACTAGTATTAATATTCAATATAATTTTCTAATAGACAGACATTATGTCGGTTAGTGGTGAACTTTATTTATTTCTTTTTTTTTTTTGTGATTGATAATTTAGTTTTGTCCTTATTAAGTTTCTGTTTTAGGAAGACACGTCACCCCTGTCTCTACAAGAAAAGTGAGACTATTAGGAAAGTAAACATATAATACAAAAACTATATTACTTAATGTATAACGAAACACGCATTTATGTTGCATTAACCCTTATTATACATTCCTTTCTTACATCACTTTCAACCTTAATTATTGAATTAATATATAATATTTCTTGTGGCACGAGACATATAAATAAAACAACTCCTGCTAAGAAAAGAATTGAGCAACATGTGAAAATTTTAATAGCAGTCAAAAGAAAATTTTGGATTCGATTCCCGCTAGCGGAAAAGGGATTTATTTAATGACGACCATACGAAATTAAATCCGTAGTGCTAGAAAAGTTCCTGGCTAGAAAAGGATAATGAACAATAGATAACCAACAGAGAATAACATTCTATGATAAAGTGGACGTTAATAAATAGAGGAATTAACAGACCTTGTATGAGTTACTTAATAATTGCATTTTATAATACCTTATTACGATTTATTATTCTGATATAACATTAGTGAATAAATTACATTTTTACTTCCTCTTTTTATTACTATGTCCATTGTAATAGTGGCTATGATAGAGATGCATATTTAGGACCAATGCGGATAATATGTTTTTTTTTTTCTCTGCAAATTTCGTGTAGAACAAGTTTTAATATATTATATTGCATAAGTTATCATATATGTTAGGATAACAAAATAAAATGGTTGTAAATCGACACTGGAAACGAATAAAAAGTCCATCTCGCAGGGGCTGTGTTAGCTAAGCAGATTTCCCACCTGCACTACGTATTTTCATTTATCTCAAAAGTTAAAAAAGTCAATGAAAATATTTGACATTTAATCTTCAAATAAAGTGCTTCATGAAATAACAGCTTAGTTTATTAGGGCTTGAGAAGGGGTGCGGCTTTACTGAATATTTCATTTAATGTATAGATATTGAAAAACCACATATTATTATTATTATTTATTAACGTCCACTTTTTTGCAACTAAGGCTAATTGGGTCGGGTTATCTACAGGTTACCACCATTTTCTATCCAGGGTGGGACTTAGGATGTTATTTAATGAATTTCGTCACTAAATAACTTCCCTTGCCCAGGCGGGAATCGAACTCGCCACTGTAGAAAACCACATATAAGTATTTATAGAAAATTACATTTTATTATTATTATTATTTATTAACCTCCACTTTTTTGCAACTAAGGCTAATTGGGAAGGGTTATCTACAGGTTACCACACTTTTCTAGTCAGGGTGGGATTTAGGATGTTATTTAATGAATTTCGTCACTAAATAACTCGCCACATTAGTTTTACCATGTGAGATAAAGGTCAACGCTTTAACTCACATAGCTAACCTGAACCCCAAAAATTATATTTTCAATGAGATTTGTTTTCTACACTTCTTCTATCTGACGTATAATAAAGGAGATATTTCGAAATATCTGTAGATAACCCGTCCCGATTAGCCTAAGTGGCAAAAAGTGGACGTTAATAAATAAATAAATAATAATAATATTTCGAAATTTTTGAAATTACCCCTCTAAACCCCCCCTCTTCCCCCCCCCCCCCCGATTTGAGTCGTTAACGAACTTGATCTTTATATTTATATAAAACGTTTAAATATTCCGTTTAGTCACGATCAAACAAAAATTACGACCTCTAGAGCGTTAACAGACAAATATATAGATCTATGCATGTATATATATATTTATATACTAGCTCAGATACAGATATGTTTTTGGCAAGGCTCTACTTTGCACAATATTTTGGTATTTACCCGTCCCAGAGTTTATACCCATCGTTACTGTGGATTTTGTAATAATAAAATTAATTTTTTTTATAAGACTTCACTGTCCTATTGTCATATTTTCAGTCTCCTATGCATTATGCATAGCTTTGAATTATTAAACATTTTAATAAAGCTTATAATCATGGAAGAATTAATGCTAATTGACATACCGTGTTTTGTTAAGTTCGGTTCAATCGTTAGTGACCAATAAAATTGTTGGCTCCCTCTAAAGTTTTAGTGTATATCTCGTTTATACTTTGTTATAAGACAAAAGTGAATATCACAAAAGTTACTTCCAATAAAAAAATAAACTACTTTTTTCACTTGCATTTTTGCAGAAAACCCAATAGAAAACAAAATACCGCTAATTTTAAATTTAGGCCTCCCTTATAACCCCCACTCCTGCCCGTCCCTAGAGGTGTTGGCATGGCTTATGATAATTACGGCGTCAGTTCTAATGCACATACCGAGTTTTATTTAGTTCGGTTGAGCCTTTTGTGCGATATAATATTGTTGACTACCGCTATAATTTTTAGCGTATAACGCATTTATACTTCGGTAAACGACGTCAGTGTATATAGCAAATGTTACTTTAAATAACAAAATAAACAACTTTTGTCATGTGCATATATGCCGAAAAGCCAATAGGAAACGAAATATCGCTATTTTTAATTTCAGACCTACCTTATAACCCCCACTCCTGTTCGTTTCATAGAAATTTAATATAGCCTAAAGTCTTAGTTGGGCTAGTAGTAATATACATGCCAAATTTTATAAAATTCCGTTCAGTGGTTTATGCATGAAAAGGTTACAAATAAACAAGCAAACAAACAAACGAAAGAAACAAATTGCAGATATCGTGTCTATGACATGTGAAACGAAAAGTTAACGTGAAATTTCGTGAAAAAATCAATGTACAAACAGAGGTTACAATTTCATATGTGTGTGTTTATATATATATATATATATATATATATATATATATACATATATATATATAAATCGCCACCTGTTGTATTCTGATAAAACAGATTGGATGGTCTGCAGATTAGAAGAGACAACGGATTTTAATCATTTCCATGCTACCCAATTATATCTAAACGACTAAATAAAATATTCATTAAAACATGTAAAATATCCTTGGAATATTCCATTAAAGTAGAATCCAGTTTAAGCGGAGTAATAGACTTACACTAAGTATAATATTTACGAAACTACTATCGATAAATACAAGCGATTCTATCTCAAACAGCTGATCGGTGGCTCCATGTTAGCCGTTGCGTCACCTTTTCAATTAATACTTGACCAGTCCCAGTCTGGACACAGGGGTATGCAACATATATTTATTTTATTCTCGTTTTATTTTTTACATTGTGATGACATAGTATTAGTCCATTTTATAATGCTTAAGTATGTACAAATGTTTCATGGTTTTAAAACAAAATATGGATATTTTACATTTTAAACTGTTACAGATATTGATTTTATAGAATCGAACCAAATTAAGAGTTACAAATAAGGCCACGTAACCTTTAGAGGGCATTAATGAAATTCGTAAGAACATTCGAGTTCTTATATCAAAAGTATTAGTCATTAAAATACATGATTATATGGATGGAATCTTTGCACAACTACATAATGTGATACGTACACGTAGTTTGAATGCAGCCATAAAAAAGTCCGTCACGCAGGGACTGCGTAAACTAAGCAGAATTTTTACGAGATGTTTTACAATATATAAATCTACATACTGGTTGCACTTAACACCACCGAGAATATCACGTGAATAAATACAAACAGTAATTAGAAATCTGTTAGTTAATTTTAATAATCCTCCCAACGAAAGCATCTGTAAACAAGCAGGTCAGCCAACCCCTCACAGATGAATAGATAGATAGAGATATTTTTCATGGGAATGAAAATCAATTACTGAAATATATCTGAATATAACATATTAAATTCTTTGAAAACTATTTATTAAATCAAGTACCATTATTTAAAATAAACAAGAATAATTTTGATCTCAATCACTCAAATATCTGTAATCCAAGATTTAAAGGCGTTGTGAGGAGGGCCATGAAAACTTAATTGCATGTATCTCTTCTAAAACGATTATTTAGACAATATTTGAAATTTCAGTTTGAAATGCGGACGGTTCATGATATATTTATTGGCTTATAAATATTGTTATATACATTTATACTTTATCTTGCATAGCAACCGAGATATTGGCATTTTTATTAAGTCTATGCGGATAAAGGACGAGATGAGAACGGCTGAAGTCGGTTCTATTCGTGAGTTTCCGCCAAAAGATAGGTCGGCCGTTTCCGTAACTGTTCGGCTCTCGTGAAATTGGTTTAAGGACTCGTTACTACCACTGTTACTAGTATGCAGATTTCTCTATTGTAAAACGTCTTGTGTGAAATCTGCTTAGTTTACGCAGCCCCTGCGTGACGGACTTATTTTTATGAAACATCCTTAAATTTTTGAGCCAAATCTCCTAGTTACGGGGTGCTCTTGTATTAATAAATAAAAAAAATGTAAAAAAGTATTCAATAATTGTATTTGGAAAATTAAATTAAATAAGAAAAGAAGATTGAGAAGTAAGTCTTCCACAAACATTGGTTATTAACCATCATTAATAAAGTAATGACAATAAAAGAAATTGCCAGGCACTGCCAAACCATGGCTCCATATATTTGAGGTCTTGGGATTCCCGTACAAGATCCTGGACACGATCCTTATTAAGATGGAGCAATATCCAAGGTTAAGGTCTTTGGGTGTCCACAATAATGACTGATGAATGATAATTGGTAATTATGCTAATTTGTCAAAGAAAGGCTAATTTCGTTTGTTATACTTGTTTCTTTATTAATTGGGTCTCACAAATAAAAGATATAGTATTTTAAATGATGTGCAAAAATACTTAAGCGATATCTCGTCTGAAACAAATTTCCTAGCAAACAAAAATGCAATTTCAGAACAAGCAACAAGTCACATACTATCTTCCGACGTCAATAGACTACATAATTTATCATGCAACCCTTTTTATTGAAGTGTCTGTCATTATACGAGTCCCCGACCCGAACCTTATCTGAAACTCAAAGTGAATATGAAGAAAATAAGATTAGTAAGCCAACTTAAAATTTCAAATAATGATAACTTGAAGCTGTATTACAATAGAAAAATGGAAATAATAAAATCAGAGAAGTTTGTGAATGCTGCCAGGAATTAATATCGGACGGATTAAAACATGTATTATTGCAATGCTCACAATACTGCTTTTATATAGAAGTTTATAGCCACAAGAGATGACTTAATGTACCCGGAAAATATTCTTTATATTGCGGACATTCATGCAGCAGAATGTAGCGAGGCAAGGACATAGTACTATATATAAAATTGTAAAAGTATAATTAATTACTTTTGAAGGCGTTTCACTTGATGAAATACCAATTCCTAGAATTTCACTGACAAAGGGATTTTTTCCCAGTTTTAAAAGTGAGCCGTAGAAATTATTTGATTTACGTATTAAAAAAAGATTCTCATGGAGAATTTAAAAAAAGAAAGAGAACACCAAAATGATTGAAATAGATTTGGCCGTTTGAATGAAAATTATTATTATTAAATTGTGGTTCATCGTATCATATATGTTTATATACAGATGAAGTTTATAAATCATATTAGAAGTTAGAGTACTATTTGAAAATAGTTATTTAAAAAAAAAAAAAGTGTTTTATTTTTATATAACTGCATCTAATCTAACCGATTCCTGAATTTCAGGCATTGTTGTAATGTGGCTCCTCGAATAGCTCCTTCATCTTAAGGTCGATGGAAGGCCTGCCTTTTCGCAAGAAAACCACATCTATAGTCATCACATTTGGCCTTAGCCGTTAGCAACTAAATGGCACGCACCAAGTTGGTTTTATCATACAGCTCATCCTGCAATGATTTTGAAATATCATTTTGCATGGCGATACAGCTGTTAACAGATGCACGTTTAGTTCTATCATAATTAATATATATAATATTAATTTTCCATCTGTATCTTTTTACAGGAGACCCAAAAGAAGAAAAAAAAGTCGGTCACGCAGGGGCTGCGTAAACGAAGCAGATTTCCCTCGTGTTGTTTACTAGTAGATAAATCTACGTTCTGGTAACACAACACCACCGTGAATAAATACAAACGGAAATAAGAAATGTTTCATCCAATTTCAATAACCTGTCGACAGGAAGCGTTAGGTTAGAAATGTAAACAAACGGGTCTGCCACCTTCATACCGGAAAGAAAAACAACTACTGAAATATATCAGAATATAACATATATATTTTATTGAGAACTATTTACTATATCTAGTACTGTAATTAATAATGAGTCAGAATAATTGTTATCTCATTCAATCAAATTTTAGGTAGTCCAAAACCTTAAGACGGGGGGGGGGGAGGGTCACAGGGACATATTTGCATGTATCTCGTATAATAAAGGTCTCTTGAATACAATTTTTGGTATTTAAACTTCGAATAATGTGATTTGTTATGTAGCAGAGTATTGTTTATGTAATATGTGTAGAAGTGGCGGTTTGCTGATGGCTGAAAACTGAAAAATGCAAATATAAAAAAGGTTAATATTCAAGATAGAGAATACATGTATATAACAATACATATTTATAGTACATTTGGTTTGCAATAAGATTGGTTCTATACAATTTTTCGATCCGGCGTACAGTAACAGAGATATTTCGAATTTTCGAAAATCCCCCCTCTAAACCCCCCTCCCACTGGTCCGATTTCAGACGTTAACGAACTTGATCTTCCTTTTTATCTAAAACGATTAAATACCGAGTTTGGTGACGATTAAATAAAAATTGCGACCACTAGAGTGTTAACAGGCAAATATATATGTATATATATATATATATATATATATATCTATATATATATATATATATATATATAATTTTGACCGGACCTCATTTTCGGCCTCTCCTGGGAAGGATCGATGGACATTTGAAGGAACTTTTCGCAAATCGCATCATGAGTACGACCTCAATAGCTGATTTCCCTTAAGGGCTTCGAATAAATCATTATTAATGTTTAACCATAACTCTCATCCATTAATAAATTTTGACGCACTTCCCCCAAAATATTTCCTTGCTTTATAGTACAGAGCTGTTAAAATTTTATTTCATGCCTATTAAATTCGAAATACTATGACATCATTGTTTCATCATAATCTTTAAGACTTTGAGATATCATTAAGCATTAATGCGTTTGATCTAATGAATTCAGCAAATAACCATTTAACATGGTCACGATACTTTTAATTTGAGCTTTTCGCCTGTGAGTTCTGAATTGAACTTATGGAGCCATCCTGCTTCAAATGGTAAACCTTTCTATAAAACTAGGGTCTTCAACATACGTTTTAGCGTTTCTATTCAATAGATACAATAAAGGTTCTGGGAAACATCCATTTTAGCAGATTTCCCTTAAGGGAAATCAGCTATTGAGGTCGTACTCATGACGCGATTTTCAAAAATTTTCTGTCCATCAATCCTACCCAGGAGATGACGAAAATGAGGTCCGTTCAAAATTATATATATATATATATATATATATATATATATATATATATATATATATATATATTTGTTTGTTAACACTCTAGCGGTCGAAATTGTTGCTTGATCCTCTATATTTAAACGTTTTATGTAAAAATAAAGGTCAAGTTCGTGAAATCGGACCAATGGGAGGAGGGATTTTTGAAATTTAAAACTATCTCTGTAACTATACGTCGGATCGGAAAATTGTATAGAACCTTTTAAATACCCTTCAATTATAATTTACTATAAATATTGTTATATACATTTATTCTCTATCTTGAATATTAACTGATATATTTGCATTTTATTGACGGACATGATGAGATCGGCTAACTTCTGTTGTAGTCGTGAGTTTCCGGCTAGCTAGTTCGGCCGTTTCAGTAACTGTTCGCATGACGGACCTTTTGAGAGTAAGTCATTTATTTTGATGGACTCTATAGGGCGGTATTGTGACAGGACAGGAGTTCTGACAATATTCATCCTGTCAATATGATTGACCTCCAAGCTGGGTTCAAGCAAAGCAGAGAGAAGTAGGCTGATGAATAGAAAGGTGTATGTAAAGTCATTGTAGTCAGCTGGCCTTGGTGCAGTGAGAGTGATGTAGAAAGTAAGACTGCCCCCAGCTCGATCCCTTCCCAAGATATGGGAGCTAATGCAACTGCACTACCTTTATTTACAATCTACATGCACCGCTATATTTACCCCAGGGGGAAATCCGCTATTGAGCTTGTAGTCACAATTTAATTTTTGACAAATGTCTAAAAGGAAAAGTCCGTCTCGCAGGGGCTGCGTGAACTAAGCAGATTTCCTGCGTGAAGTTTAACAATAGATAAATCCACATACCGGTGACACAACACCACCCTGAATATTAAGTAAATAAATACAAACAATAATAAGAAACCTCACGCCGGAAAACTTCTGAAATGTAAACAAACAGTTCTGCCAACTTCTTACCGGAAAGAAAAACTATTACTGTAATATTTCTGAATATATCGTATTAATTTGATTGAAAACTATTTACAATATCTAGTACTGTAATTTATAATGAATAAAAATAATGTTTATCTCAATCAATCAAATTTAATTAGTCCAAAAACTTAAGAAGGGGGGCACCAGAATATATTTGTTTGTATCTCGTATAATAAATGTCTCTTGAAAACAATATTTGGTATTTAAGAATCGAATGATGGGGTTTATTACATAACCGTATTGTTCAAGATCGGAAGTATAGTAACGGTGATATTTCGAATTTTCAAAATTGTCTCCTTCTAAACCCCCTCTCCGCCTGTTCCGATTTAGTAACGAACTTGATCTTTCTTTTTTCATACAACGACTAAATATCAAGTTTGGTAACGATTAAACAATAATTGAGGCCGCTAGAGCGGAAACAGACAAATATATACAAAAGACAAATACAAGTGTATTTTTTTCAATAGATAATTTAATAAGTGCTTTGAATTTCTAAGTAAACTTTGATTCTGCATATATAAATGTGTATCTTTTATAAGATGGAAAAATACAGAAGCATAAGCCACTGTTATAGACGCCCTACATATGTACCGTTGTCAAATCATCGCTAAGAACTGCAACATACATACATATATATATCTTATATATTCCAGCTCTTGACAATGATTTAAAAAGCTACAGATGGAAAAAAAAAACTGGAAAAGCGATATATTCTGTCATATTGATACTTGCTATTTTAACTGTCGGTTTTTTAATAACAAATTTCGTTTCAAATGCCATTTTAAATAATGTGTACTTAATTAATTTGTTACTATATAATAAACGGAATTAAAATTTATTTATTTTATTCAAAAATCTCATTTATTCCTTTCTATTATATCGGTAAAAAGTTTAATCGTATTAAACTTTTAATATGTTATTAATATTCTATATTTTTATTATATTTTGTTGTGTTTATCAATGTTGCGTTGCTATTTATATCATTTTTTAACGTATATTTAGGTGATCTTTTAATTGTTTTCTTGTTTTTATTTCGGTGTTGTACTAGCGCCTTGTTGGGGATGCTCTCAAACAAACAAATGTAATTATCTCATTCTTCTCCTGCTAAAAGCAGATTTCCCTTAAGCTAAATAATAAATAAGCTTGAAATATTAACTTCTAATATGGTATAAGTGTTGATATAAATGCATCATTTACTAATTTGAATCCTTGGGTTTGAAAAAAATACGTTAGGAACGCAACTTCAATAGTTTTTGAATTTGTAGAAGAAAAACTACTAAAATTCGGATTATTAGCATCGGCAGAGAGATCGGGAATGTTTTTACATTGAATGGGATAAAAATTAGGACCATTACAATTTTAATAAGGCAAGAGTAGTCTGAAGCCTAAGGCATGACTTCCTGAACAAAGTTAACTATCTTGAAAAAACAAAAAGGACAGAAAATAGATACGTGATAAATACCAAAAATCTTTCAGAGAACGAAATAATGGCGTTCAATGACGTGGGAATGGAATTTTAACTAGTGAACACGGCGTAGCAGAATCTCCTTGGTCTTACAAAATTAAACGTTCATTCCCTAACGCACTTCGAGAGTGCTATTGACTAAAGAATCTGGCGTTAAATGTCCTATTTCCTAGATGGAAAACCTTCTGAAACCTTTCCAAATAATTTAAGACGGTATGCCGATTCGCAGTGTAGACAAAAACGTTTGTCTGCATAAAAAATTGATATTTTTACACAAACAAGTTCTAAGTAGATCCAGGTAAACAGAGCTTGGTCTCTCATTCCGGTTTCACATCTGATGATGGCACAAGGGTTCGTTGAAAACGTTTTTATATGAAATGAAATGTAAATGTTTGTTGCAGACGCAGTTTGTTTTTCATTCGTTATAGTTCTTTCACAGGTAAGAAAGAAAATGGGGCTCGGGTTGGTCTTGCGAGTTAGGGCGTTGGTACTAATCTCACGTGGCAGACCTAGAGTGGCGGTTTCGAATCCCGCCCTGGGCAGTGGAAATTTATTTAATGACGGACACATTAAATAAACTCTTTGGGCTCACCCTGGCTAGAGGAGGATGGTAACCTGTAGATAACCCATCCCGATTAGCCTAGCAGCATAAAGTGGACATAAAATAAAACAAATAAAAAAGAAAATTCAATATTTAGAATTAATAGTGCAGTGAATGCATTTCTTTGAACCTGAATGCATTTGGACATAGACCAATATATATATATATATATATATATATATATATATATATAAGTAGAATAAAACTAAACCCTGCAGCTCTGTTATAGAATAAATAGCCCGTGAAAGGCCAGTCTTGTCACGCACGACTTTCTGTCGAAGGAGGGTATGTGGTCACTGTAACTCTATTCCCTTCCGTGTTTCAAGTTACCAACTTCTTCATCGCTAATTGTTTTTTAAAATCTTTTTTTCAATTTTCTCATATTGTATAATAGTTGGGTATACATATATATATATATATATATATATATATATATATATATATATATATATACACGTGTATATATATATATATATATATATAAGGTTTTTTTTAATTAGTTTGAGACACATACGTGTATATATATATATATATATATATATTTATATATATATACATTCACGTGTGTGTGTCAAACACATTAAAAAAATCCTTAGTCCCACCCAGCCTAGAAAAGGGTGGTAACCTGTAAACAATCCCCCCCCCTCCCATTAGCCGTAGTAGAAGGAAGTAGTCGTTAATAATAATAACATATAACACTTTGTTTTAAATACAACGCATACATAAATATATAATAAAAATATAGCAATTCAAATAATTTAATGATTTATATTTACCAATCTCACGACACACAAAAATAATAATAAGTTCAGATTATGCTGATTATATTTTCGCGAGAGGAATTCTTCTATTAATCAACGTGTTATTTGACTAACAAAGTATACTCCATTTCAATATAAAGTATACTATAGCATATTTTGAGCTGAACTCCACGCAATTTGGTTGGCACTTAAAAACATGACACCTACATCATCACTGCCCAACACACACTAATTTGTTCAGATTCACTAAGTTCATTATTAACCCTCCGTGATAAAAATCACTCACGTAATAAAACTAAACATAACAGAAGAAATTCATAAATAACAAACATACCAAAATACAATTACCCTATATTGGCTGCCAGAACATTAGGACCTTGGACTTAGTATGACATTGTGTACCCATTCGAAATGTGGCAACAATGCAGGAGGCACTTAGCCATTACGGCCTTAATCCAGCCTACACCTTTACAACACCTCTCTGGAGACTGAGGATTCGCTACGATGGTTTAGCGATTCTATGGAAGGGACAGTCTCTACTAACCAGCTCCCACACGAAGAGCACATGTACCAGTTTCCTGGCCTGTATGTCCTCGGGCTTTGAACACACGACCACTACGTCTATGACCGGCAGTGAAGGCAAGCCTCCACTCCGGACTCCACCCAGTCCGTAGTTCACATTGAGTAAGCCGCTAGAACTTACCCCATTAAGGCCGGAGTGATCCCCTGCCCGGAACAGCAAAGCCGACTAAGGACCTACTGTTCCTAGGGTTCCCCTACCCAGCAGCTACACAGCGGGGGCTTACTGCTGCCACTGGGGAGGGCCGGCCCCGTGCCGGAAAGTACTTAGTACGACAGCAGACCACCAGGCTAAACTAATTACTCAATACACAAAAACAAACTTATTATACGAAGATATAGTGAGACATGTACGCCACCGAATCCTAAACAAATGGCAATCAGAATGGATGGAAGTAAAGAACCACCTCCGCAGTATTAAAAGTACTATTAAGGAGTGGCCATCGAGCCATAGGAGTACTAGACTTGAGGAAGTTGTTCTAGCCAGACTCAGGATCGGCCACACATACCTGACGCATCGACACTTAATGACAAGGACTGATAACCCTATATGCAAATACTGCAACAAGCACCTTACGATAAAACACATACTGACAGACTGCATCCAACGAAAAAACCTTCATATACCTTATGATATAACAGAACTATTAGCTGACAGCAGCCAATATATTCCACAAATACTAATATATCTAAAACACATCAACATTTACAAAAACATATAATACAAAATAGAATAGGTCTACAGCATACCAAAAAAGATTTAAAAGGGTTAACTTTTATTCTTTGGACAAAACACGGATATGAGAAAGAATCAGATGTTAAAGAAATATTTTCCGTAATATAAAAGTACAAAAAAAGGTATTTACATGAAGGAGTAAATATATCATCCTAATAATGCAAATCACCATCGCTATGGGCTACAAAACTAAATAAATAAAAAAAAGATATATAAATGTACTAGTATATAGGAATAACATACTTTTTTTTTTTTATTAAAACCATTTGAAATTATTATCTTTATTACTAGTCTAATGTTTATTTATGTTTGTTTATGTAATGTTTATTTATGTCTTATGTTTCTTAATTGCCTTTATTACTAGTATTTAATGAGATTATTTGTTATATTTAATTTTTATTTGTTGTTTCAGTTTTAGTTATTTTTCTATAATTTTGTATTCATTTTACATTGTGAAACTTTGAGCCAAATCGCCAAGATGCGGCTGCTCCTGTATAAATAAATAATAAATAAAATAATTTTAAAACGAAGCTTACGAGAACACTCAAAATTATTATTAAAATAATTATTACATTTTTCTCCAATTTTCCTTATACAATATTATCATTAAAAGAAATTCGTTTATCAAATCAGTTTTCAAAAGTAAAATTACTATGCCTCTGGACTAACTACCCATTAATTGACTATTTTGGTGTTGATTCTACTAATTTTTGTTTTAGATAATATACGTTTTAACATCAATAATTTCATGGTTTTCAGTGAGTGCAGTAATAAGAATACAGTAGATTCTGAGAGGACAAATTGGATGCCTCTTGCAGTAGTCTTTAGATCTTAATGGTCATATATCTTAACATTTCGCAATATATAATATTATACGTAAGTTGATCAACTTGTTTTTCGTAAAAATTAAATTACAGAAAATAAAAGAAAAGGTCAAATAATGAATGTAGTTAAAAGTTTGAACTTTTGAGATAAACCCTTTCCTGACTCAAAAATTCAGTCCCACAGGAGCTATGTAAAATAAACAGTTTTTTTTTTAGTTTTTGCTGGGACAAAAATATCCAGCATATTTACCAACGCATTTGTATAAACTACTCACAGAAAAGTTCAATGAAAACAATATTTGGTATTTAAGTTTCCAATAAAGTGGTTCATGATATAACAGCTTATTATTACTATGATGGCACGAGTAGGAATGGAGGTTTATTGAAGGCCGAAAACTAAAAAGTGCTAATATCTCGGTTAATATTCATGATAGAGAAAATTCGTATTTCACAACATTTATAGGGAATTAAATTTGCAATAAGATTGGTTCTATAAAATTCTTCGATCTGATGAGCTATAACGAAGATTTTTCGAATTTTTAAAATTCCCCCTCGAACCCCCCCCCCTTCCGGTTCCATTACAGTCGTTAACGAACTAGATCTATAGTTTTACATAAAGCGCTTATATATCGAGTTTGTTAACAGTAAGACAACATTTGCGAACGCTAGAAGAAAATCACTTTTTCAGTGAGCAGTTTGTGCAATATATGGATAAATTTAATCGGGCTTTTTTGGAGGAACGACTTTAAAAATCGCGTCACGAGTACTACCACGATATATCATTTTCCCTAGGCCCATACCTGTTTGATGTTGATGATCTTCATATAGGATTATTACAAAGATGAGACGTGGATTTCAACCACTTATCACTCCAATGATGGAATCGGATGAAGACACATAGGCCCTGGTTATAATGCACAGCCTTGTCTATCTTAGACGTACTTTTGGCAGATTTCCCTTAAGGGAAATCAGCTATTGAGGTCGTACTCATGACGCGATTTTCGAAATTTTTCTTCAAATGCCCATCGATCCTACCTAGTAGACGACGAAAATGAGGTCCGTTCAAAATTATATATATATAAAATTTTTTATTGTATAGAACAAATCTTATTGCAAATGTAATGTTCTATAAATATGTACATTTTTTCACTATCTTGATTATTAACCGAGATATTTGCATTTTTTAGTTTATGGTCCTTTGTAAACTCCCACTCCTACTCATCTCATAATAACAATATGCTATTATGTTTTGAAGCACTTTATTTGAAGCCTAAATACCAAATATTTTTCTCATTGGAATACATGTGAGAAATCTGCTTAATTTACGCAGCCCCTGCGTCACGGACTTTTTGAAAACACGCTTGGTGTTACGGCCCATTTTTACTGTCGCCGAAGACGGGTGATTGAGAAAGAAGGCAGGAGATTGATGCGCGAGGCAGGCTGCGCAAGAGCCGAAGACAAGAAGCGATCGCCGGAGAGAAGCGAGCAGCAGACAGCAGCGTCCACCTCCAGCTCTAGTGAGGATTTTTGCTCCCGATAAACGCTTTGGCGGATCAGAATGTAATGCAGCCAGAAGAATAGTAGTTATTTCATCGTACGAGAGGTACCAAAGTTATGTTTACTGTGTATACACAATTAAAAAAAAGAAAAGGCCTATTTATTTGTATTGATAAGTCCCCCATGGGGGGTATTGTTTAATCCTTTATTTAGTTATTGTTTTTATAGTTAAGATTAGAGATAAGTATAGTTGATTTGTTATTATAAATAAGCTCATTTGTTTGGAGAATTCTGGTTTTCGTTGTTACTCTTGAAAACAAACAACGTGGCACCCTTATTATTTTAATTTCTGCCTATTGATATGAGGCTAGTTAAATTTAATTTATATACCCACCCCTTCTCCACTGAGCTTGGCAATTTGGTTACCCAGTCTATGGGTAACATTCGTTTAGGCAGAATTTACAGTTGCTAAGTTTTCTAATTGCTTGCGAATGACGTCCTCCCATACGACATTTGAGGTTAACTTTTTGACATTCGGTTTGCCCCCCCCCCCCTCCTAATTGACTGTACGAGATGCGAAGCTACCCGGATGCAGTGCAGTGAAAGCACGTGCGAGATCAGCGACCAGTGGCTGATCTCACGTTCGCCGAGCAAAATAGAAAAAGGTCTAAACCCGTTCCTTTTTCTATCGGCCTTCGGCTAACGGCGGGTCATTACGCCCTCAGGAAGTAATTACATATCCCGCAGCATTGCAATGCCAGTTCAGCTGCTTACAATGACCATTCTACATGACATTTTCTTGCAACCGCCTTTACTTCCCCTCTTCCGAGCTCTCCAATTATAGGATAAGAGATTGCTTTTCTGCTTAATCCTATGTCTTATTTACTTTAATGAAATGGCTAACACCTACTCACGTTTTTTTTTCTCCAGCAGATTTCCCCTAAAGGAAATTAGATATTGAGGTTGTACTCATGATACGATTTTCGAAAAATCTTCCTGAAATGTTTATCAATCCTATCCAAGTAATGACGAAAATGAGGTCCGTTCTAATATATATATAAACGTACTTTATTAAAGGCAGCAAGTGACTCTCTTGTCTCTTGCTGTCATTCCCTATGAGCGCAAGCAAGTAGCTCTCAAGATGGAGACAACAGTCTTCGAAAGCGCTTAACGCTGAATTAAAAAGCTTGTGAAGAATTGGACGGTTTTTTTCTCTCTATGTTCACAATGTTTTTCACTTCCAACAGCACTAATGTGAAAAAAAAAGATCAATTTCATTAAAGGTTGAAATCTGACAAGTGAGGGGGGGGGGATGGAATGGAACTATGCATCGGTTTGAAAACTTGTATAGAACGAATCTTATTGTGGGAGTAATTGTAAATGTATTTATATACTAGCTCAGATACCCGGCTTCACCCGGGAATTCATTTGAGGCTGGAAGGCGATTGTATTTTTTTGGCAAGATTTTGACATATACCCGTCCCAGTGTTTAGGGTTTATACCCGTCGTTTCTATGGATTTGTAAATAATAAAATTAATTTTTTATGTAAGACTTCACTGTCCTCCATATTGTCATATTTCCCGTTTCCTGTGCATTATGCATAGATTTAAATTATTAAGGACAAAATATTATAATAATATATTATAATTAGAATTAATTATTCCAGGTAGTTCATATTGAAAATAATTGTTGAGCAAATTTCTCTAAATAACAAAATAAACAACTTTTGTTATGTGCATATTTGCCGAAACCCCAATAAGAAACGAAATATCATTATTATTAATTTCAGGCCTCCCTTATAACCCCCACTCCTGCCCGTCCCTAGAAATGTTAGTATGGCTTATTATAAGGAAGGCGTTAGTTCTAATACACATACCGAGTGTTTTATTTAGTTCGGTTGAGTCTTTTGTGCCAAATAAAATTGTTCACTTCCGCTATAGGTTTTAGCGTATATCTCGTTTATAATTCGGTATACGAAAAAAGTGTATATAACAAAAGTTACTCTAAATAACAAAATAAACAACTTTTGTTATGTTTATATTTGCCGAAAAACCAATAGAAAACGAAATACCGCTATTTTTAAATTCAGGCCTCCCTTACAACCCCCACTCCTGCCCGTCCCTAGAAATGTTGGTATGGCTTGTTATAATGAATGCGTTAGTGCTAATACACATACCGAGTTTTATTTATTTCGGTTGGGTCTTTTGTCCCAAATAAAATTGTTCACTTCGGCTATAGGTTTTAGCGTATATCTCGTTTATAATTCGATATACGAAAAAAGTGTATATAACAAATGTTACTCTAAATAACAAAATAAACAACTTTTGTTATATTCATATTTGCCGAAAAACCAATAGGAAACGAAATATCGCTATTTTTAATTTCTGGCTTCCCTTATAACCCCCACTCCTGTTCGTCTCAGAGGATATTAATATAGCCTAAAGTCTAAGTTGGGTTAGTAGTAATATACATACAAAGTTTCATAAAATTCGGTTCAGCCGTTTATGCGTGAAAAGGTAACAAACAAACAAACAAACAGACACCAAAGAAACAAAATGCAGTTATGGTGTCTATGACATGTGAAACGAAAAGTTATCGTGAAATTTCGCGAAAAAAATCCAGTCCATCATGATGATCATGAGTCACTTTATTTGGATATGTAATACCACAAAGATTTTTATTCAACTTTTAGTTTTCTTGTAAAATGTTTATTTTATGTGTACCATAAATAATATTTAACAGTTCCGTTCAACACTGATGTTTATAGTCGTTTGTGGCACACAAAGTGGGCGACCTCGGTGGGATTAACGGGGAATTTGCAAATTCCAAATATCTCCGTTTCTATGAATTGTTTCGAAAAATGAATCAATCTCGTTATTCTATTGATGTCCCAAAATTTTTGTTCTTGTTTTACTTAGCTAAAATATTAACCAGTTTATTAGTACTTTCTTGATTTTAGTCTTCGGTAAACCCTTAATACTACTCATCCGAAGCCATGAAGCTTAAATATTATTATAAACCTTTCAAGCTATAACATTGTAATGGCTAAAATATTGCAATTCACGTACTACTTAGAATTGGCCTTGGGTTTTGTATATTACGCCAAGCCAGCATAAACCGCATTCTGAATATCACTTAGGAATTAATAAAGTCCGTCACGCAGGGGTTACGTTATCTAAGCAGATTTCCCAAGTGGGTCACGTATTTGCATTTATCTCAAAATTAAAAGTTCAATGAATACTTTTAGGCTTCAAATGAAATGCTTCATGATATAACAGCTTTTTGTTAATATG
This sequence comes from Riptortus pedestris, assembly GCA_019009955.1. Classification (NCBI taxonomy): domain Eukaryota; kingdom Metazoa; phylum Arthropoda; class Insecta; order Hemiptera; family Alydidae; genus Riptortus; species Riptortus pedestris. The sequence goes on along the minus strand of CM032230.1, from coordinate 25,371,115 downwards.
ACATGAGTAGGAGTTGGGGTTTACTGATTGCCAAAAACTATAAAATGCAAATATCTCGGTTATTAACCAAGATAACAATACAACGTGCATAAAAATATTAAAATATATAAAACATTACATTTGCAATACGATTGGTACTAAACAATTTTTCGATACAACGCATAATAACGAAGATATTAAGAATTATCGAAATTCTCCCTCTAAACCCCTCTTCCAACTGTTCGAATTTTAGCCGTTAACGAACTTGATATCCCTTTTTTCATTAATCGTTTAAATATCGAGTCTGGTAACGATCAGACAAAAATTGCGACTTCTAGAGCGTTAACAGAGAAATATATATGTGGGCATTTGAAGAAATTTTTCGAAAATCCCATCATGACATCATGAGTACCTAATGAGAGTATTTACCCAAAGGGAAATATGCTTAAAAGTATAGTTTCTTTAAACCAAAAACCTGGAGTTTTACCAAATTTCGTGTTATCTCCCCATGTGGTCGGGTATTTATAGAGTTAATTTTATTATATTTCTAGAATAACGTTCATATCTCTTGAAGTCCATACACTAAACAGTTAGCGAGATGAATTACTATAATAAAATTTCATTTACCAGGAATTTTTAGTACTTTTTGATCGGTCGGGAAACGTCAACTTGGGCTGATGGTATATAATATAGATGAGTTTAACCTGGTGGGTTGACTGATTGTTAACCAGTATCTTCAGAAATGTGACCTTTGTTCCTCGGACATTGATAATCCCCTCAGTAGTCAGCATAGAATACAGTATCTCCACAAATATACTCTGGACACTGAAGGTGCCTATATCAGTTTAAACATATGAATTACATTCATTTATATTGAATAAATCAATGTTCGATTAATTTTTATATCGTTTATATCGTCCCATCCTGACTAGAAAAGGGTGGTAACTTTGTAGATAACCCGTCCCAATAAGTTGAAAAAAGTGGACGTTAATAAATAATAATATTTTTTATAAATGTTAATTTTTGGTGAAATTCCCTTTCTTAATATTTTTGTAAGTGGTTTGGTTGTGGACCTTACAGCGCGCAATTCTACATCCTCAGGTTAGCCATGTGAGTTAAAGCGTTAACCTTAATCTCACATGGTAAACCTAGAGTGGCGAGTTCGATTCTTGCCTGGGCAAAGGAAATTATTTAGTGACGAAATTCATTAAATAACATCCTGAAATCCCACCCTGGCTAGATAAGGGTGGTAACCTGTAGATAACCCGTCCCAATTAGCCTAAGTTGAAAAAAGTGGTCGTTAATAAATAATAATAATAATTCTACATCCAGATCGCTACGTCATCATTGTATTCAAAAATAAATTGACTATTATCTATATTTCCCATTGTTCATTCTACATACCCAATATGAAATACCAATATTTTTAATGTAACAGTTGTCCAAAGTTGGGTGAGGTTATCGCCGTCACTCTCTAAAATTATTGGAACGTTTATGAAGTTTTAGCTGATTTTCTGATATATTTTCTCGACGAGTCTTTGCTTTGGACAAAAAGTGTAATCGGTAAAATATAAGATGGAAATTCAAATTATGGAAAAATTCTGAGACTGCAACTTTAGTTAGTTATGAATTCAAATGCTCAGACCACATGTTTTCTTTTTCTTTAATATTATTTTATCAATTAGTAACATGTTTAGCTTAAGAGGAGGATAAGTTTCCTTTATAATAATTACTTTCCAACTTACTGAACTGAAAAAACTTTACTATAACATTTTTTTCCCCAAACTAATTTTATAGCAAATTAAACATCGTAGAAAATATTGCTCATTTTGTACGTACCATTTCAGAAAGGGTAAGAATTTTTTAGAAATATATAATCCTGAAAGGTTAAGTTCCTTCCTGAGGATTAAGAACAATCTAATCGTTCTCTCCCTTTCTCCCATTAAACTCAGTGACATTTCTAGATCCAGATCGCTACAACATTTTTTTTATGTTCAAGAATAATTTGGCTATCATCTAAATTTCTCAGTGCTCGTTCTACTTTCTCAATATGAATTACCAGTATTTAAAGGATAACGGGTACCCAAGGTTTCTTCACAGTTTATCACAATCCTCTCTGTTAAAGTATTGGAACGCTTTTCATATTCAGCGGATTGTCTCATATCATTTTTAGGCAAAACGTGGAATTGGATAAATATAAGCTGGAGATTCGAATTATGGAAACGTAATTATGGCGTTGGGACGCGATTTTCGAAAAATTTCATTTTCGTCATCACGTGGGTAGGATCGATGAACATTTGAAGAAAATTTTCGAAAATCGCGTCATGAGTACGACCTCAATAGCTGATTTCCCTTAAGGGAAATCAGCTAAAATGTATAGAATCAATCTTATATCGCGTTAAATGTACTATAAATATTGTTATATACATTTATTAACAGTATGTACATTTATCTGTTGTTAAACTTCACGCGGGAAATCTGCTTAGATTACGCAGCCTCTGCGTGACGGACTTTTATATGTTGACTAGTTGAGTGTATGCTTTTAAATAATGACAGCCCTTCTGTGACATCTATTTCTATTTTTAGTTCTACTGTTGAACTTTAACTTGTATTTCAATACCGGTTTTATTTCTTTTTTAGGCTAGTATTGATTTTTAGTATTTTTTTTTTTTGATTAGTTTAAATACTCTTTGTTGTATGACTTCACATAATTATTCTTTTCGTGAGACATAGTAAGACATATACGGCACCGAATCCTAAACAAATGACAATCAGAATGGCTGGAAGTAAAGAACCACCTCCGTAGTATCAAAAGTTCTATTAATAAGTGGCCATCGAGCTATAGGAGTACTAGACGAGAGGAAGTTGTCCATGCCAGACTCAGGATCGGTCACACATAACTGACACATAGACACTTAATGACAAGGACTGATAACCCTATTTGTAAATACTGCAAAAACACCTAACAATAAAACAGAAATATTAACTGACAGCAGCCAATATATTCCACAAATACTAACATATTTGAAACACATAAACATTTACAAAAACATATATTACAAAATAGAATAGGTCTACAGCATACCTAAAAAGATTTAAAAGGGTTAACTTTTATGATATTCATTTAGACGAAGCACGGATATGAGAAACAATCAGATATTAATGAAATGTTTTCTCATATAAAAATAAAGTACAAAAAGGTTAGTGCATGAAAGAGTAAATACATTATTCTAACAATGCCAATCACCATCGCTGTGGGCCACAAACCAAATAAATAAATAAAAAAAATCTTTTTGTCAACAGGCTCCAGAGATGGGTACTATGTTTCAATAAACACATTGTGGAAGAAAGAGCTTCCTTGGAAGAAGTTACATCTGTTTTTGATATATTTATCAAATTTTCTATTTAAATTCGGCAGGGATGTTTTTCCCGCTTCAAAAGGACTTGTTGAGTCCATCATATTTTAGAGCTTGGGAAATCTGCTTAGTTGACTTAGCCCCTGCGGAAAGGATATGTATTACTCTGTTGCTGAAATTGAATGTCAGAATGTAGTAGCGAAAGGGGTTATCTGAGCGAGTCTTACGACTACTTAGTAGCTTTGTACGAGTTAGTCCGTCATATTAGTTGTCAATCTTGTGGAAGGCTGTGTAGCAAGTCCTGCCGCAACCTGGCTCGACCTCATAGTTTCGCAACCACCCGCTCGGCAAGTCTTTACTGGCTTTTTAAATATCTACAACCTCCACCAAATTATACCACCACGCAAAAATCCCATTAACAAATACCCATATATACCTATCAATAAGTGTAAACAAATTTATTAAAGTATATTTTTTTCAGTTGATTTTGTTTTAGAAGGATCGTGTGTCTAATGGGTCTATGAGAGGCCTTACTAGAAATATATTCGTGTCACCCGTCTGGAAGGATTTGTGCGTTTCGCCACATTTGGTCCCTCGACGCCTTCACAAGAAAAATAGGGCGGCGTGTATTTTCAAAACTGTGATTGGGCGTTTCATCTCTCTCTCTCTCTCTCTCTCTCTCTCTCTCTCTCTCTCTCTCTCTCTCTCTCTCTCTCTCTCTCTCTCTCTCTCTCTCTCTCTCTCACTCACTCACTCACTCACTCTCTCTCTCACACACTCTCTCTCACTCTCTCTCTCTCTCTCTCTCTCTCTCTCTCTCTCTCTCTCTCTCTCTCTCTCTCTCTCTCTCTCTCTCTCTCTCTCTCTCTCTCTCTCTCTCTCTCTCTCTCTCTCTCTCTCTCTCTCTCTCTCTCTCTCTCTCTCTCTCTCTCTCTCTCTAACTCTTTCTCTTGAAAATAAACGCTTTTTAGTGGAAGGCATGAACTTCGTCCTTTGACATTGATGTTTCAATATTTTACATCAATTTAGACAGGTTTTATCTTCTATTCTTGGTTGATGATGTCCAGTTGGCTTCGTTTTCTTTGTTAGAAGATTGGTAAACGCACTTGAACCTTTTTCTACTAAATATGGAGACATAGTAGCGTTTAAAAACTTTCTGGAGATATTCTATAGTGCGGGATAAATAACAGATATATCTTTTTTAAGCCAGAATAGATGATATCCGTTTATAATTGTGTTTTATTCAATACTAAAGTTCATATTAGTTTGTGAGAGAAACCGGACTAAGAATAGGGAGGGATTGGAGGCGGGGAATCGAAAATACAAATAATCTCCATTCTAGGGAAATTGTAGTAGAACCAATCTTGTTAAACCACCAATGATGTTCTGTGCATTTTTTTCATAGCTCAAATATTATTTTCCAGCTTACAGTAAACACTTGTACTCGTCGGATTTTTATATGGACATAGAGAATATATGAGGGGAGGGGGTGGGGGGAGAAAAGAAAATGTTTCTTACCAGCAAAGTGGGAAGTCTGCTTAGTTTACTCAACCCTTGCTTGACAGACTATTTTGTATTACTGCTAAAGATGAGATCTCATCTTCAGATCACAGATTTCCCATTACAAGTTTTACAATGGAGAAATCTGCATACTGGTAACACAATACCACCGTGATTAAATACAAACGGTAATGAGACATCTTTCAGTTAATTAAAATAAATTCCCAACTGAAACGGCTTCTGAATTGTAAGAATAATTTATATTTTAATAACTCAAATTTTAGTAGTCCATGAACTAAAGAAGGGGGGGGGGGCGGATGAACAGAACGTATTTGCATAATTCTCACAAAATAACAAAGGTAAGGTAAGGCTAGAAACGACATGTAAGGTTAGAAGAAGCTTCCACCGGAGCCGAGCAAGGACGGAAATGGCCGACCTAATCCGAACTATACCCGACCACAGACTTCATAAAAATGCAAATATCTCGGTTAATATTCAAGATAGAGAATATCGAGTTTCGTAACGATCAAACAAAAATTGCGACCGCTAGAGCGTTAACAGACAAATATATATATATATATATATATATATATATATATATATATATATATATATATATATATATATATATATATATAATATTTTGAAAGGACCTCATTTTCATCATCTACTGGGTAGGAACGATGGACATTTGAAGAAATTTTTTGAAAATCGCGTCATGAGTACGACCTCAATAGCTGATTTCCCTTAAGGGAAATCTGCTAACACCTCATCTATAAATGGACTACCTTTGGCAAGTAACTCATTTTGATTTGTAGTTTAGTGAGTATGACAGTATTTGAATACAGCCTATAAAGGTACACTTAAAGGTCAGTATAGTATCGATTATTTTACTGGAAGCAGAAGACAGAAAGACATTTTTGTACCTCTATGGAATTTCAGCAATACAAGGACGTGCCAGTAGCTACTAGTATTGTGCTAAGCTCCTTGGAGATGCTGCCCTCCTGATAGATGGCTAGCAGCTTTCCCTCCCGCCACTTCTGCCGGAGGCTGCGCGCTACCGCTCTGTCTAATTCAGTGTTGGTTCGGCTTTCAGTGTGCTCGCATCCCAGGGGTTCGTTCACTTGGGGTGCACTACTGTGTTCCCATTCGTCGGTGGTATTTCTCGGTCAACTTACTTACTTCGAGGCGGCTGATTCAAACTATATTTTAGCAGATTTCCTTTAATAGAAATCAGCTATTAAGATTGCACTCACGACGCAATTTTCAAAACATTTCTTCATATGCCGATCTTACCTAGTAGATGACGAAAATGAGGTCCGTTCAAAATTAAAGTCCGTCAAGCAGAGGCTGCGTTAACTAAGCAGATTTACCATTTACGTCCCGTATTTGCATTTATCTCATGACATAAAAGTTCAATGAGAAAAATATTTGTTATTTAGGCTTCATAATATAATAGCATATTGTTGTTATGACATATGCAGGAGTGGGGGTCGAAAATTAAAAAACGCAAATATCTTGGTTCATATTAAAGATAATGAAAAGATGTACATAACGTTTATAGATCATTTAATTTGAAATAAGATTGGTTCTATACAATTTTTCGATCCGACGTATAGTATCGGAGATATTTCGAATTTTCAAAAATCCTCCCCTCTAAACCCCCCCTCCCCCTAGTCCGGACTTGGTCTTTCATTTTACATAAAATGACTAAATATCGAGTTTGGTAACTATTAGACAATAATTGCAACCGCTAGAGAGGTAACAGACAAATATATATATAAATATACAGAGCGGATTTTGAACGGACCTCATTATCGTCATCTCCTAGGTAGGATCGACGGACATTTGAAGAAAAATTTCAAAAGCATGAGTACGACTCTGCTAATATATATGAGTGACGGACTTTCAGGGGAAGAGGGGTTGATTATTGAAAAACAGGGACCTTGAACTAGTTTGGAACTAGTATGGAACAGATAACAAACTAATAATTAAAATCTATTTTAGTCGGAGTTGGTTTATGGCAGGTGGAAGTAATTATACTGTTGGGATATTTTCAGATTAAAGGCCCAACTTCCAAATATCTGGGTTTATTAGAATAACGAAGCGTTTTTAACGCAACGCAAATAATGATAATAAATGATACTTATTTTTAGCTGGTGGTGAGGGTGATGTATGGTTAATCACAAAACTTTTTTATGGCTCCTCACAATTTTATTTCTTATAAACGCTGAGCGCTTTCGGGGACTAAATCCCCATCCTCAGATCGTCAGAGCGTAGGGCGATCTTATAGACTTGCTACACGGCTAAACCCTGCCGATGCACTGTGAGTCGATGAGTGCATCGGCAGGGTTTAGCCTGGTAGCAAGTCTATAAGATCGCCCTACGCTCTGAGGATGGGGATTTAGTCCCCGAAAGCGCTCAGCGTTTATAAGAAATAAAATTGTGAGGAGCCATAAAAAAGTTTTGTGATTAACGAATAAATGATACATTACAATATTATTTATTTATTAATGTCCACTTTTTGCAACTTAGGCTAATCGGGACGGGTTATCTACAGGTTACCACCCTTTTCTAGCCAGGGTGGGATTTTAGGACGTTATTTAATGAATTTCGTCACTAAATAATTTCCTTTGCCCAGGCGAGAATCGAACTCGCCACTCTAGGTTTATCATGTAAGATAAAAGTAAACGCTTTAGCTCGCATGGCTAACCTGAGCCCCCAATATTAGAAAACAAATTATAAACTTCATTGTATAAAAAAAATATAATTAAATAATTCGAAGTAAACAAATTTAAAAAGTAACATCTTGAGACTTTAATCATCATACATACCTCCTTCACCCGTCGTTTGTTTAGTGGAGGTGCAACCTAATTTACAATAATAAATTCATCCCTCATGCAACTGACTATCTCATCTCACATTATATTCCCAATTTCATCCTAATAAGAAGACTATTGAACAGACATTGAAATTAAAGCGAGATATGAAATTTTCATCCATCATTTCATTCATAAATATTGAATTAATCAAATAAAAGTAGAACCTTCAGCGGCATAAAATGCTCGAGAATGGCGTCAAATCACGTTTTTATGGATGTGTCTCACATAGTAAAGCCCCGATGGAAAGAATCTCTAGTATTTATGATTGTTTCATGATAGGCGTAAGTTGATGTAAAATAAGTAGGTGTGTGCACCAAACTTCATAATACAAATCCTTGGATTAAGTTCCCCAGAAGAGAAACAAATGAATAAAACTTTTAGTAGCTTAGTGCTTATGCGGGGGGGGACGAGGGGGTGTGTTACTTGAGGCTTAAAACTGAAAAATACAAAAAAAAAAATACAGCAAGATTATTTATGCAGCATTTTCCGACTCCCAATAAATGTGATATTTTTCAGCTTTCGCTTAACCCCTACTCCTTACTCATGGAATTTACACTCAAAACAACTGTATCACTAAACACCTCATGCACAGCCTTAAAAATACAAGTACTGCTTACTTCGTGTTCTCATTCCGAGGGAAATAAAGAATAGAACATGAAACAACTTAATAACAAGTCATTGCAGCACGTGCGAAGTCACAGGAGCGGAGGGATATTTCTTCCCCTTACATTATATATATATATATATATATATATATATACATACATAATTTCAAAAAAAATCTGGAATCCTTATTTTTGCAGCTCTTACTATCAATTACCTCGCGTTCCCCTTAAGATAACTCAGCTTTTGAGATTGTACTCATGACGCTATTTTTGAAAAAAAATAAAATATATATATATATATATATATATATATATATATATATATATATATTTTTTGTTTTTTATTTTTATAAATATATATATATATATATATATATATATATATATATATATATATATATATATATATATATATATATATATATATTTGTCTGTCTCTAGCGGTCGAACGTTTTGTTTATTCCTTACCAAACTCAATAAACGTTTTATGTAAAACTGAAGAACAAGTTCGGTAATGGTGAAATCGGTCTATTAGGAGGGAAGGTTTAGAGGCGGAGAATTTCCAAAAATTCGAAATAACTCCGTTATTAGACTTTGGATAGAAAAATTGTATAGGACCAACGTTATTGTAAATTTAATGTTCTATAAATGTTGTTATATACAATGTTTCTCTACTTTCAATATTAAGCGAAATATTGAAAAATGATGTAATTTTTCCAATCTTGTTAAACTATTGATGCTCAACAATTGTTGTTCTATACTATTTTTCCTAGCTTTAATATTAAGCAAGTTATTCGTACTTTCTTGTTTTCAGCCTTAAATCCCCACTTCTACTATTCCGATTCTTAATTAGAAATAGAAAATTTAGCTTTACTCTGCTTATTTTAAGCAGCCCCGTGTGCTGGACTTTTAGCAGATTTCCCTTAAGGGAAATCAGCTATTGAGGTTGTACTCATGACGGAATTTTCGAAGTTTTTCTTCAAATGTCCATCGATCCTACCTAGTAGATGACGAAAATGAAGTCCGTTCAAAACTGTGTGTATATATATATATATATATATATATATATATATATATATATATATATATATATATATATATAGTTATTGTCATACCTCTCGGTGGAGACCGTCGTCATTGGCTGATGGTTGAGTACCGCTGGCAAGCGCTTTCGATGCGATGGCATCATCTTCAAGCCTGTTGATAGTGTACACTATCAACAGGCTTGAAGATGATGCCATCGCATCGAAAGCGCTTGCCAGCGGTACTCAACCATCAGCCAATGACGACGGTCTCCACCGAGAGGTATGACAATAATATCATTTATATTGGCGGTTCTAACCCTTTATTTGAATATATATATATATTTGTCTGTTACCGCTCTAGCGGTCGCAATTTTTGTTTGATCGTTACGAAACTCGAAATTTAGTCGTTTTATGTAAAAAGAAAGATCAAGTTCGTTAATGGCTGAAATAGGACCAGAGGGAAGGGGGAGGGGGGTTTAGAGGTTTTTTTTCGAAAATTCAAAATATCTCCGTCATTACGTTATTATACATTAGATCGAAACATTGTAAAGAAGTAATCTTATTGCAAATTAAATTTACTATAAATATTGTTATATACATTTATTCTCTATCTTGAATATTAACCGAGATATTTGCATTTTTATGAAGTCTGTGGTCGGGTATAGTTCGGATTACGTCGGCCATCTTCGTCATTTCTTGGCTCAGGTGGAAGCTTCTTCTAACCTGTCATTTCTAACCTTACCTTACCTTCTTTACTTTGTGAGATTTATGCAAATACGTTCGGTTCATCCGCCACCCCCCCCCCCCTTCTTTAGTTCTTGGACTACTAAAATTTGAGTTATTAAAATATAAATTATTCTTACAATTCAGAAGCCGTTTCAGTTGGGAATTTATTTTAATTAACTGAAAGATTTCTCATTATCTAATCACGGTGGTATTGTGTTACCAGTATGCAGATTTCTCTATTGTAAAACTTCACATGGGAAATCTGCTTAGTTTACGCAGCCCCTGCGTGACGGACTTTTTTAAATTGCAGTTGTCTTACAATAATTTATATTAAATACTCACTGAATTGTTTCGAGATGTATTAGCGGTTACCTGTGAAATAAGAATAATAATTATTAATGTATATCCATATATACTTAACCTATTATCTTAGTACTTATGACACATTATAAGTACTTATTTAAAAAAAAAAGTAAAGGATTTTCTTCATTCTTAACTGAATCAGATACAGTTAAATGCTGACGCATTAGAAGTGATTTCCATGCGGAGTTATAATGAAATATTTAAAGCTACAGGTGTTGTAAAACTTACTCCAAGCAACCTGATATTTATTGCCTTGTTATTAAAGCTCTTTAAAGATTGGAAAATTCCCTCCATACCAAAAAAAGCCCAATAGCCCTGAAGAAATATTCCACCGGCTGACACCTACTTTCACAATTGTGGGTCACCGAGGAAGAAACGGGATAAACAAAATTTAATTACAGATCCAATCTTTGAGCGGATCAATCCCGAACGGGGGAGTCCTTGACATAGAGAGGCAATGTTCGGTGTGACAGAGCGCGCTGGCTGTATTAGTGCGTTTGCAGCAATGAGACGTGCTTCCCGTGGATTACACTATTGCCTCACGCCATTTAATAAGGCCTATTACGCAATGCAACCCTTGTCCGACATGATCCCTCAATCTTTGTACTACTATCGTTGGCTTTGCTCTCTTCTGTCCTTGGTCTATTTCTTTTTGTTGACCTTACCGGCGAAACATATCAGAAAGAAAACTGCTTGAAAAGATTATTTGAAAACCTTAAAGACAGGGAACAATACAGCTGTAATTGAATCCTTAAAAGTAATATAATTTCATTGTGTCACGCCGAATGATTCCTGGTTATTATTAAAACTATAATTCCGAGCATGCTCATAAGAAATCAAATTAAATACATTTTATTGGCATAAAGCATTATTATTATATATTCAAGTCCACTTTTTGCTACTATTACTAATTAGGACTGGTCATCTACAGGTTACCACCCTTTTCTAGCCAGGGTGGGACTAAGGATTTTATCGATGACTTGGCAAACTAAATAAATTCCTATTTGTCCAAGCGGGAATCGAACTCGCCACTCATGGTTTACCATATGATATTAAAGCCAACGCTTTAACTCGCACATCTAGCCTGAGACCCCTAAAAGCATTATAGATTTAAAAAGTCCGTCACGCAGGGGCTGCGTAAACTATGCAGATTTCCTACGTGAAGTTTTACAATAGAGAAATTTCACGAGAGCCGAGCAGTCAAGGAAACGGCCGAACTAGCTTTTGGTGGGAAAATCACTCATCCGTTATCCGCCCAAATATAATAAAAATGCAAATATCTCGGTTAATATTCAATATAGAGAATAAGTGAATATAACAATATTTATAAAATTTAAGTTGCAATAAGATTGGTTCTATACAATTTTTCGATCCGATGCATAATAACGGAGATATTTCGAATTTTCGAAAATCCCTCCCTCACCCTGGTACCATTTTAGCCATTAACGAACTTGATCTTTCTTTTTACATAGAAAGGCTAAATATCGAGTTCGGTAACGGTCAAACTAAAATTGCGACCGCTAGAGTCGTAACAATCAAATATATATATATATATATATATATATATATATATATATATATATACAGTTTTGAACGGACCTCATTTTCGTCATCTACTAGGTAGGATCGATGGACATTTGAAGAAAAATTTCGAAAGTTCTGTCATGAGTACAACCTCAATAGCTGATTTCTCTCAAGGGAAATCTGCTAAAACTGTTATAGCGTACATATACTCACATCTTAATTTCTATTTTAGAAGCTCTAATCAAGGAGAGAAAAACTTTACAATGATTACCAAATCAAAAATAATGGTATGACGAAATCGTTCAGAGCAATGAATAAAACTGATATTTCATCCTGAATTATGAACAATATTTTCTGATAACTCTTTATTTTTATTCATTATTCAATTGCAATGAAAATGTTTATTGAGAAAACATTTGTCTACCATTTAAAATGGTTTGGTTCTTTCAATATTTATACGTGGCAGGCTTTAAATAGAAAAAGTTCAATTTTTAAGAAAATAATAATCTAAAAGCTCCATTTTTTAGGTAGTGGAAGGTGAAGGAATAAAAGAAAAGAAAGGCCTCGTTCCTTGACAGTTATTTATTCTATGCAACAGACCACTTTCAGAGCATACGCTCCATCATCAGTACCGCCTTCACAAAGTTGTTCCTGGAACCATGGATTCCCTGTGAGGAGTCATGTAATGCTAATGACATTCAAATGTTGGAGTATAATGTGTTGGCTACCTTCAGTAAGTCGTGTGGGGTCTTTAGATGGTCATGTCTTTTACAGTTTGTTAGTATGTGTTTTATTGCAAGCGAAGTATTACACACAGAACTGCTAGGCATTCTTTTCTTTTCCAATAGATAACCTTTTCAAATGTTTATAATAGTAACCTGTGGATAACCCATTCCGATTTGCCTCGGTAGCACAAAACGGACGTTGATGAATAGCAACAACTTAATTATAAGTTATTTAAATTAAATAATTTTAACATATAAAACAGTCCTATTGTGGTTGTTATTTAAACAATAATGGTTAAAGCATTGGGGAATCTGAGGTTTGAGGTGGCCTAAGTGTCGCAAGTATTGAGAAAGGTTTCTAGTGAGGGGCCGACGAGAGAATAATAGGCATGTGTGTGTGTGTGTCTGATTTACGAGAGAGGTGAGGAAAATAACATAGCAGGAATACTTGACAGGTTAGCATCCTTCAAAGAAATGGCAGAAGCTTATCTTGGAGCAAAACATTCCCATTGGAGGATGCGGGAAAGAGCTTTGTAAGATGGAGGAGATTCATGGCAGATACTCTTGAGTGCTTCACAGGGACACCCTGACCCCAACACTATTGTTCAGTCTTCCTTCAAATGAAAGCCGGCTAAAAGCTTTGCTACATTCCAACAAACTTACATGATGTATGTCCTCCTCAAAGGTTAACAGCTTGCTGATCGAAAATGGAAAGATAGGTGAGGTTCCTTCTTTTTTTCTCTGATTTCATAATTTGCAAAAAATTCACGACTCAGTTAGTGAACCTTTATATGAAGCCAAACATAAGACAAACACTTAAATCAAAAAACAATATTGAGATTACCAACTTCAGGTCAAACAGAGAAATACTTCAACACAGAGGGACAGCTTAGGCAAGCAGATATCCATTCCTTCTCAAATAACACAAGCTAATAAAGTCATCTCACATTAAATTCCCCATTTCTCCCTTAGGCATTAACGTAACAGGAAATTTAATTTTAGCTGGGTATGAAATAATATTAACTACGAGTAGGAGCGGGAGTTTACGGGGATTAAACATTAAAAAATGTATGCAACTCAAATAAAGAAAAATTTACAACAAACCAACAATTATAGGACATTAATTTGTCAACACGATTGATAGTGTAAAACTTTAAGTGATCCATAATAATAACTGTTCTGGTTCGATATGAACGTTTAAATGTGGCGTTCAAGAATCATCCCACGCCTGGATATAGTGTTATGTGTAGTGTATACTTACTATTTTTTTTTTTTTTTTGAAATCATTAATATTTATTTACACCCACATTTTGCTACTGAGGCTACTTGGGATGTGTTATTTACAGATTAGCACCCTTTTCCAGCCAAGATGGGACTAAGGATTTTATTTAATGAGGTTGTCACTAAATAAATTCCTATTTGCTCAGGTGTGAATCGAAATCGCCAATCTAGGTTTACCATGTGGTATTAAGAACAACGCTTTAACATACACGGCTAACTTGAGACACCTTTTGTGAAATTAATACATTTTTTTAAGGATCTAATTTTTGAAATCTGCAAAGTAGCATCGGAATGAACTATAACTGTATGAGGAGTAAGTTAAAAAAAAGTGAATTTTGTAAAAGAAATAATGTGATAAATTTATGAATTTTAATAATTATTTACGTAACTAGAGAGTATAGCAGACAAGGTGAGTGCAAACTATTTTTGAATATAAATCAATAACTACAAATTTATAGAAATACAATCTTCTGGGACGGTTTATTTTATTTTTACTTTGAATTACCCTACTACATAAAATATTAGTGTTCTTACCACCTAATTCTACTTCGACGGCTACTTCTTCCCTCAGTGTCGTCAAAATTTTGGAGTTTTTCCCTAATGGATCTGCTGGATTCCAAATTTCCCTTCTTTTGGAAACAGAACTAAAAACGCTTTCTTTTATTTTTGCCAGGCTATTTGGATGGAATATCAAACACGACTGATATGGGTGGATAGACGCCTGACGGATCCCCAGGATGGTTTCAGGAGGCAAGATGATAGTTTGGGCCACTGCGGCTACCGTCGTTCTGATACTCACGTTAGTAAGTAGCTGGATAGTCGACAGGCCTCGGGTTAACCTGGGACTAAGCGATTTCCAGAGGAATCAGGGAGTACACAGAATACGGAATATCATGCACTGTCTTGACAATACAAATGGATTTGAATAAATTTCCAAGTAGACCATTTTTTCTGTATAATATCAATTGTAAATGTGGTGACCCATAATATTATTGTAATGCTGTGAGATATAATATTAAAAATTAAAAAAGTCCGTCACGCAGGACCTGCGTTAACTAAGTAGATTTCCCATGTGTGCACGTATTTGCATTTATCTCAAAACGTAAAAGTTTAATGAAAACAATATTTGCTATTTAGGCTACAAATAAATTGCTTCATAATATAACAGCTTATTGTTAAAATGACATAAGTAGGAGTAGGGTGCTACTGAAGACCAAAAACTATAAAAGATGCAAATGTTAATAATCAAGATATTGAAAAAAATTATTTAGCAAATTTATAGAACATTACATTTGTAATAAAATCGGATTTTCGAAATTCTCCCATTCTAACCTCCCCCCCCTCTCCATCCTGTCCGATTTTAGCCTATAACGAACTTGGTCTTTAGCTTTACCGCTAGAGTGTTAACAGACATATATATATATATATATATATATATATATATATATATATATATATATATAATATATATATATATAATTTTAAGTTGATCTCATTTTCGTTTCATCCTGGGTAGGACGACGGACATTTGAGGATATTTTTCGAAATACCATCATGAGTACAACCGCAATAGCTGATTTCGTCAATTTTTTTTTTTTTAAGGGAATCTCCTTAAAAAAAATATACATATTTACAAACAGATATTCAAATGAATTTTAAGCAGGAAATAAAAATTGTTATTTCCCTGTATAATTTAGCCCTATTTCAACTCAACACCCTGAAAAAGATGACAACATTCTATTATAAAATGGTCTGCTGAAGGCTCGTTTTTAGTTCTCGTTTCGATGGACTTGCGGAAATAATTCCTTGACCACGAGCTAAAAAATATTCAGTACTTATTAATTTGTTAGTGCGCAAATTTAGAAACTACTAATGAACAAAAGCAGGAGTGTTTCTTCCGTACATGATTCGAGCAGGTTTGCGGTGACCTCTCAAGTTATCTAAGCGAATCTAACGATGTCAAGTAAAAGGTTCTTCAGTTCTCATCTTATCTGTAATACGCCAAAAGCTTCACCTGAGACACTCACACTAGGCAGTAGTTGGTTTCGCGGTCTGAGTTGTGGTTCGGCTCTGATTATCCTAGTGTGACATTCCTACTTCTATCTGTTCTACAACCAGGAAAACAGCTTGCTCGATCTTAGTGTGCTAAGGAACAAACGGAGAACTGTGTGCTGAATGTTACCAAACGGGAACCTGATTAATTATGGGTGATAAGGAAGAAAATATAAATATTCAATAGTATTTATTCCAAAAACCAATTAAATTATGTTTTGACTTCCGATGAGACTTAGAAATGAGTTAAGATTTAAGAAAAAAATCAGTAAAACTTACAATTTGGCTGCTTTTATATTTCACTAATTTCTCTTTATGGGAGAAGTTAATGCCGCTGGTTGTTACATGGAATGATATTTATTCTTCTATTTCCCCACCGTACAATAGGGCAGCCCCATACCAGAGTGCATCCAATTTATAATCTTTACATTTTGGTTCAATCTAACAGATTATCCGGGACACACAAACACCCACATTGTTAGTTTCTGTATGCGCCTTAGATTTGCTGCATATTTATGTTGTGGGACCGAAAATTGCCTTTGTGCAGTCAGACGCCATTAATTACCTAATAACCTATCTTACCTATATTATACAGATAACATATTAAGACAGAAGTGGCCTGAGTACGCTGCCTTGAGGTATTCCATTCTCAATGTTATGGACATTAGCAACATTATTGCCAATGCGAACTCTAAAGTACTTCTTCTCAAGAACATTTTTTTATAAAATGCCATTTCCATCTAAACTGTACTTAATAAGATAATCAAGAATGGGCCGACGCCGTATTTTATCAAAAGCGCTGTGTTAGGTCTATAAATACAACTTTATTCCTATGGAATATTTGTAAGATGTCATGTTGCAAAAAAATGATTATCAAGAATTCCTCGTCCACATCGGAAACCATTTTGTAAAGGACTTACATAATTACCTTCATCCAAATAGCAGTTAAGGCGATACATATGACCATTTTTCAAAGATTTTACACATATTACTCGTTAAAGAAATTGGGCTGTAACTGGTGCATCTATCTGGGGGTTTTCTGGTTATAGAATTGGAATTACAATGGATTGTTTCCATAATATAGGAAATTTTCGTTTCGAATAAATCGTATTAAAACATTTTAAGAGGATTATTTTGTTGCTTTTTGACAAATATATATTCCTAATTCAACTCAATATATATACAGAATTGAAAAGTATATGTATATGTGTATACATGTTCTTCTTTGCGTTCACAACCTTCTAAGCAAACTATACGAAAACCTTCATATCATCATCAGTCTGGACAACTTTCCATTTTGACGCCTAATATAAATTACGCAAATTGGAATCTATTTACGTGTATATGTGGCAACTTTTGAATGGCAAAAGCTCATTTTTTCTTCTTTCTTTTTGGAATTCAGAATTTAAGGTTGCCCTAGAATATTTAACTTCGTTAATCACTAAAATCGTTAAAGGTAAAGGGTAAAGTACGAAAAAGCCGACATCCCCATACATATTTCCTGATTAGAAATATATATGACCTCATATTCGAATCTCTTTTTATTTTGGTAACGGTCAAACAAGAATTGCTAGTAACACTCAGTGTGTGTGTGTGTGTGTGTGTGTGTGTGTGTGTGTGTGTGTGTGTGTGTGTGTGTGTGTGTGTGTGTGTGTGTGGGTGTGTGTGCGTGTGTGTGTGTACGCACTTAGGATCTCATTTTAGTCATCTTCTAGGTACGATGGATGGGTGGAAGATATTTTTCGAAAATTGCGTTAACAGTAAATAGTAAGATGGTCTTGGAAAAGAAAGTTTGTCTCTGTTGTCCAACCAATTATGGTCATATTGTTCGTGCAAGGATAATTACTTTTAATCCAAACATAAGAGATAATGAATGAAAGGGATATAATATTGCAAGAGTAGGGCGGATGTAACAATAAATCAATTACTGCATGCACGAGCAGTGTTGTTCATTGGTGTTGCAATGTACATCCTTTGCCCCTGGCTCTTTCATGTTCTTGCTGATTGCAAAGTCCTTTATCTTGTGCGCCTGCGTGACTTTTCTAAATGGTTGACAGCAAATCACTAAGAGAGTTATTGCCAGTATTAATAAAAGGCAAAATCCTGATGCTATAATCTGAGTTTGCTGTGAGGTTGCGAGTGATATATTTCAGAAATTCCTTTTATCCTTTCACATCTTGGTAAATATCACAAGACATATTTGAAGTGTTTTGGAATTATGGTCAAATTGCCTTTACGCTATTATTGATATAACGATCCGTACAATCAGATCAAAAGATTATTTTTTGAATACATAAACATTACAGATTTAAACTAATTTTCTAAATGTACCTTCGAAGCATGTCCTTCCTGATGATATAATATTTAAACAATATCATCGGATGGCGGTGGACGATGTGTACATCATTATTATCTTGAAAATTTTAACAATTACTACCAATATATATGTACTTTTTTATAATTTAATATGAAATTCATTTTTAAGTAGGGTATTTCACTAAACACAGATGTTTACTAACAATAATAAAGTGCTGAGCAGAAGGGAGCGCACACTTCATAATAATAATTGTTGAGTTTTTGTTGAACTGCAATGACGAATATTTGGGCTTGCATAGACAATTTGAATTTTTTTCTAAGCTGAGAGTGGCATTACTCATGAATATCCCATGAATGAAATTAAAAAGAAAAGTTGAAGTGATTAAATTAAAAAAAAAAAAGGTCCTTCACGTAGAGGCTGCGTTAACTGAGCAGATTTCCCAAGTGGGCAACATTTCCATTTATCTCAAAACCTAAATGTTGAATTCGGTATTTAAGTTTTAAATAAAGAGCTTCAGGATATAACAGCATATAGTTAATTTCCAATGAGTAGAAGAGGTGTTTTACTGAAGGCTGAAAACTAAAAAATATCAATATCTTAGTCAATACTGAAGACTAGCTCAGATACCCGGCTTCACCCGGGAATTGATTTGAAGCAAAATGGGGATGCTTTTTTTTTTGGCAAGGCTTACTTTGCACACTATTTTGACATTTACCCGCCCCAGTGTTTAGGATTTATACCCGTTGTAGGTGTGGATTTGTTAATAATAAAATTATTTTTTTATGTAAGGCTTCACTGTCCTCCATATTGTCATATTTTCTTTAACGTATCCCCACACGAAGAAATCTAGTGGCGTGAGGTCCGGAGACCGGGGAGGCCAAGGCACCGGCCCACCTCTAGCGACCTGGGTAGTTGATGTCCAACCAGTCTCGTACGGCCCTTCCGTAATGTGCAGGACAACCATCGAGTTGAAACCAGCCCTCAAGCCTTGTTTCAAAAGGGATATCTTCCAAAAGTGCCCGTAAGTCATTCTCCAGGAATAGATGATAACATTCAGCGTGAAGTCGAGCAGGTAAAAATACGGGACCAATTATGCGATTATAACAAAGACCGACCCACACGTTTACAGAAAACTCATGCTGGTAGTGAAATTCTCTAACAGCGCGGGGATTTTCATGTGCCCAAAGGTGGTAGGCTACTCACTGAGCTACGCTGCCTTCGTAGATAAGCTGGCGAAATTCTACTAGTCCCTTGTTTTATCAACCTTAGAGTTCATCTCTTCAACACTAGTAGAATTTAACTAAGAATCACAATAGTACTTTATAAAACAAAGGGTCATTTCCTACTCACGCACACCAAAAAAAACCATCATCAGTTCAAAGAGGCGGCGAATTTCCACTGGTGTCTCCTATGTAGGGGCCGCTCGTCCACTTCTACATTCTCGGCAAATGATGACGAGATCTTAAATTGCTCTTGAAGGAAGATGCTGCCTTGAGCAGCGATGTGCGTGGCACATAAAAACAAAAAAGAGGGAGCTGTTGCCCTGAGCAAATGCCGGCTTCTCAGCTGCACGTGGTGCCAACTTACTACTGGCGTAAAGTCAGCTGTTATCCCCGACGTGACCCGAACTTGCACGAAGTCAAGCCGATTAACCCTTCGCCATAGCTCCCAGACGCTCGCAAAATATATTACCAATAGTATATTTACATCTTATTATTAATGTTAGATTTATAATATAAAAGAACATTACTTACACTAAACTTAAAATTAAAGAGGGGATACAAAATGAAATATGTCGTCCTCGACAATGCCCGCAAGTGTAAAAGACGCTTCGTCCGTCCAGATTACTTTCGAACTTAAGTTTACATCGTTTTGCAATTGTTCTTTGTACCAATTACAAAAATTTAATCGACGGGGATAATCAGATGGTATTAAATTTTGTACCTTTTGTACATGGTAAGCATGCCTGCGGTCAGCCCTTAATGTGCGCCAAATGGTTGTCTTTGGTATGCTTAGAACTGAAGCAGGTCTCCGGACGCTTGTGCTAGGGTTGGTATTGAAGTGCCTCAGAATCCTCTCCCTCCGCCTCAGGTCGGCTTCCATCGGAGCCTCCATACGGTTTCCACGACGATTACATGAGAAGGACCCAGTCTCTCGAAGCCTTCTGAAAGTGCTGGTAAAAACACCTCTGTGTGGGGTTTCTTAGTCAGGAAACCGTCTGCGATATTCCCGAACTGCCTGACGTGCACTGCCATCGCAGAATCCGTAGACGTAGACTATGTCCGCGTATTCAGCGTTGGTAAATCTAGCCATATTTGTTGACTTCACTGAACAGTACTAGCAACACCACTAATGTGAGAATGCGAGGCTGGATTCCCCCCAAAAAGGATTAAAATGATAGTAAACATTTTAATCCTTTCTTTTTAAGTTTAAACACTCAACCTAGACGTTTTATTGATAAGGAAAGCGTGAGAATATTCATGTTCTAAATTTACTCCTCGTAAATTAAAAAATTAAGCTTACTCAAAAAGCCAATAGTTTTTTGTAATTTAAATACATTATTAAAAAAAATACACTTTTTGCACAACTATTTTCAGTTTTTTGTGATTTTCTCAAAAACGAAGCAAAAACGAGGCATATGCCAGAGGACTTTTTTTCTTAGTTTTTCGATCCTCTATCGATCCCTGAAGTTTGGCCGTTTGGTTTGGGAACACCCTGTATATATATATATATATATATATATATATATATATATATATATATATATATATATATATATATAGTTTGAAGGGACCTCATTTTTGTCATCTCCTGAGTAAGTTCGAAAATTCCATCATGAGTACAACCTCAATAACTCATTACACCTCAGGGAAATCTCCTAAAATGACAAGGTCCAATCGCCAGACAAGGTATCTTGCTACTTAGGTGGATATGCGATAGACAAGGCTTTCGAAATTCATTCTGGCCACAGATGGCCTCCGAAACTGAAAGCGCCAGGAGGAATTGCACCTAGCTAATGGTGGACGACATATTAGTTATGATTGGGGACGATGGTCAAACTTGGAGTCTAGGAAGAAGTTAAGGAAGGTCAGGATGGGGGGATGTGGGGCGAGGTGAACAGGAACTCTCCTACCGGAACCTTTCACTCTCTCTCTCTCTCTCTCTCTCTCTTCATCATCAGACCAACTTCCGGTAGTGTTAGTCCTTTGCCGTCTTCTATCATCAAGGTGGTGGGGTTGCCGAGGAGAATGCCTCAATGTGTACCACACTCTCTGCAAACACCTCTCGACTAATCTTCAATAGTCACCCGACGTCGACACAGGTTGTCAACATCGTAAGCCATGACAAGGAACGTCCCTGGCTCGTTAAAAGCACAAGGCATTCGCAATTTATTCATGCAGGTAATCGTTAACTGCTGCTTTCATTAGCGGAAAGCACTTTGGCGATGAGATGTCATCTTTAGCAGTAATCACAAAAAAAAAAAGTCCATCACAACAACTTATTGTGAAGTTTATAATTGATAAATCTACATACTGGTAACACATAACACCACCCAGGGACGAAGGATATATCTCCGATATTATTATTCGAATCGACAACTCGTATAAAGTCCATTTTATTGAAAATATGATGTCCTCTAACTGCTGTTATATATAATTCATCTCTATCTTGAATACCATCCGACATATTTTAGCAGATTTCCCTTAAGGATGCGATTTTCGAAATTTTTCTTCAAATGTCCATCGATCCTATCCAGGAGATGTCGAAAATGAGGTCCGTTCAATACTGTATATATATATATATATATATATATATATATATATATATATATATATATATATTTGTCTGTTACCACTCTAGCGGTCGCAATTTTTGTTTGATCGTTACCAAACTCGACATTTAGTCGTTTTATGTAAAAAGAAAGATCAAGTTCGTTAACGGCTGAAATCGGACCAGTGGGGTGGTGGGGGGGGGGGTTTAGAGGAGAGGATTTTCGAAAATTCGAAATATCTCCATTACTATACGTCGGATCAAAAAAAAATATACAGAATCAATCTTATTGCAAATTAAATGTACTATAAATATTGTTATATACATTTATTCCCTATCTTGAATATTAACCGAGATATATGCATTTTTATGAAATTTGGGCCGATAACGGATTTTTTAATTTCCCGCCAAAAGCTAGTTCGGCCCTTTGCCGTAACTGTTCGGCTCTCCTATGGAGATTTCTCTATTGTATAACTTCACGTGGGAAATCTGCTTAGTTTACGCAACCCCTGCGTGACGGACTTTTTTGTTGAGTATTGAGGTCTTACTCATGACGCGAAATTTTTCTTCGACGACGTCAATAGCTGATTACAAGGAAAACAGTTCTTAATAACACAATGTCTTCCCACCAATTTCTTTAGTAAAGTACAAGACCTTTCGGTACTACCGTGCCATCATCAGGTGTTCGGCTGTATAATAGATGGTACGACTTTGGGGCCACTACTAGGACTTGAATATTTCGTCCAGAGTATTTCAATCTATCTATTCAGCGCTGCGATTTTGACTGCCCTGTTTGTTTACAATTGAGGCGCTTTCCGCTGTATAAATTATTAACTTGTAAATTAACTTGAAGATTTCTCATTACTGTTTTAGCAGATTTCCCTTAAGGGAAATCAGCTATTGAGGTCGTACTCATGACGCGAGTTTCGAAAAAATTCTTCAAATGTCCATCGCTCCTACCCAGGAGATGACGAAAATGAGGTCCGTTCAAAATTTTATATATATATATATATATATATATATATATATATATATATATATATATATATATATATATATATATATATATATATATATATATATATATATATATATATATATTTGTCTGTTAACGCTCTAGCGGTCGCAATTTTTGTTTGATCGTTACCAAACTCGGAATTTAATCGTTTTATGTAAAAAGGAAGATCAAGTTCGTTAATGGCTGAAATTGGTCCAGTGGGAGGGGGGATTTTCGGAAAATTCGAAATATCTCCGTTATTATGCGTCGGATCGAAAAATCAATCTTATTGGATATTAAATTTACTATAAATATTGTTCTATACATTTATTCCCTATCTTGAACATTAACCGAGATATTTAGATTTTTCAGTTTTCAGCCCTCAGTAAACCCCCACTTCTACTAGTGTTACATAAATAATGCTCTGTTATATAATAAAAGATATTAATTGAAGCCTACACCAAATATTGTTTTCATTGAACTTTTACTTTGTGAGACATATGCAAATATTTCTATATACAAAGTTCTGTTGACCCCCCCCCCCCGCCCCTTCTTTTGTTTTTGGATTACTAAAATTTGAGTGATTGAGGTAAAACTGATTATGATTAATTACAAATTACACCATTAGCTTTAGTAAATTGTTTTCAATAAAATGTATATGTTATATTCAAATATATTCCATTAATTGTTTGTCTTTCCGGTCTATCTATGCAGCACTACGAGGTTGGCTTGCCTGTTTGTTTACAATTCAGCCTTGTATTGTACATTTACTGAGCATTCATGGTAGTGTTACCTATATTTATACTTATCTATTGTAAACCTTCACGTGGGAAATCTGCTTAGTTTACGCAGCCCCTGCGTGACGGACTTTTTAGTTATTCACTTAACTTCCACGACGGTGAATGAGAAGGGAATCCTTGGCCCAAGCAAAGTCTTGTGAAGAGTGCACTGATGATGGAGCATGTACTCTGTAAGCTCTCTGTCGCAACGAATAAACAACTTTGAAGGAACGAGGTCTTACCTGAGATTCACGATGGTGTTCTCGTGGGAAATCTGCTTAGTTTACGCAGCCCCTGCGTGACGTACTTTCTATACTCAATACAAAGCCGTAGACTACAGAATAAATTAATTGTATTCTGATGAAGTTACATCCGGACATCCAGCGATGCCCTTCGAGCAAAGGATAAAGTAGTCAGTTTGTGAACTAATGCCTTGGTAAACTGTAATCATTCTTGTGCTGTCATTGGCTCTCCTATTCAATGATATCATCTTGTCCCAGTAGACCTTTCCCATCGGCTGGAGAAGTGGATTTCCGAGGGCACTCCTTCAATAGCCCCGCCACTTCCGGATAACACCTGTCACTGCAGCTCAAGGTCTCGCCACTATCAGAATAATCAATCCCATTTTTTTCCTCTTATCTCTAGCATTGAATGTTTCCATGTCTTTGAATTAGTGACAGCCCAATAGGAGGAAATGCTATTTCCCACACTTTTTCTTCACAGGGAAGTAAAATGACTATTAATTAGCGTATCTGAATGACTCAGATATTCATTTAGCATTCTATCTACTGCTTCCTGCTTTGCTAATGGTAACAACCTGTGACTGAAAAGGTTATCACAAATGACACTATCTCGGTCGGGAAACTATTGATGCTGAATGAAAAAGCGAATTACCAACTGGTGTGCTGAACTACTGTTTTAGGATTACCCAGAATCATATGAGCAAATAATAAAAAAATTGTGCAAGCTGTGTAAGATTGTCTCTCCTAACCAGGGGAGTGCTCGGACTTCCCTCGACCGATTGGAAAATATTTAGTGTTTAATAAGTAATGAAAACCCAATTCTGTTAAAGCGAGAGAACGCACTTCTCACGCGTTCTTCTAAAAGAAGTTTTAAAGATTTCTTGAAATGTTAAAGAAGTCTTGAGGCCGAGGATAATTAATATATAGCTCTAACGTACATAAATATTAAATAATATTTTTATGTCTAGAGCTAGAAAAAATTAAATATCTCTATTAATTGTAAAATAAAATAATTGCAAATAGACGGGCAAACCTATATAAAACCGTTTAAAAATATTAACCAAATATCCGCGTTATAATTGATAATTGTTACATACTTATGTTTCAATTAACAGTAATATATTTCTTGTATAATAACAAATATTTTCTAATATCTATTTCATGTTTGAGAAAGCATTCGAATTTTCTTTAAATATATGGAACACGTTAAAAATTAAATATCAATAATTAAAAAGAACTTTTTGTTTATTTATTAATATTAAATGAACGCCGTAGAAACAAAAAGTAAAAAAAAATCGCAGGGAAAAAATGTCGGGGCGAGAATTGTTCTCGAGATCTTGTTTAAAAAAAATTACGCTGCTCACTGAGCCACGGAGAGCCCTTTGAAGTAGGTGTAGGTGACTTAGCAACACATGAAGACTGTAGACAAGTCTAACATTTTTTTAGACGAACGCGTGAGAAGTGCGTTCTCTCGCATTAACAGAATTTGAATTTCAGTAGGTATTACAAACTAAAAAATATGCAAATCGGTTGGGGGCGAGGAGCCGTGCACTCCTCTTCTAAGTTGTAAATGAGTTTCATGCACTAACGTAACACCAATTACTATTCACTATTTCAATAATTTACAGTTATATATTTTAATGCTTAAACATTTTTAAGTTTTTCACTCAAGTTACTTAGTATTTTTCACTTATTTTTTGTTTGTTTTTTTAGAATCAGCCGAGACTAGAAACTGGTCTCCTTGCTTTCTAAAAAAATGTGTAGGTTCCAGTTTTAAGGCTTATTTATCGATTTTAGTCTAATTTCTGAATAATTTATATATATATATATATATATATATACTCTATTATTCGGACTACATCGCTGAGAAATATTTTCACCGTGAGGAGTTCCGCTGTCTTTCATCCCTACGCTACCCAGCCCAAAAACTTCATCTATACGTTAGTAAACATAGTAATTCCATTGTGGAGCAATGAAACGCATTAAAAAAAAACATAATACAGCTAAAAGAAGAACTCCACTACAATGGCTGCAAAAAAAAAAAAAAAAAAAAAAAAAAAAAGGAAGTAACAAGAGTATTAAGAAAAATTAAGAAGAAAGTTATATAGATTAGAAACTTATCACCAAGATTCAACAAGACAATGAAAACTCTCAAGTTAAACCATTGAACAATGTAAAACTTCCCTATATAGCGAGGCTTCTGAAAGACTGGTAAGAATACTTCGGAAATATAATTTACAAAAAGTATTCAAACCACACAAAATATTCAACGAATATTTAAAAAGTCCGAAAGACATCCACTTTTTTTAGGTTGTGGAGTTTATATGATGCTATGTGATTGCGGTAAAGTTTATGTGAGACGGTCAGGTAAGAAGACCGCCACAAGAATTAACCAACACACGGCTGATCTGAAACGTCAGAGAAATTCTACATAGAAATGACCACCTTGGAAGAAGATTAGTAACAGAAGCTCTCGAAGTTAACTAGAGAACCAAAACAATAAATGGCATGGACGGTGTCATACTCTCCAAAAAGTGGAAAGCCATTATAAAAAATCCTAAACATGTGATTTAATCAAGTAGTTAACTAAATTAAAAACACTGCCTGACGAAGATGGACGCATTTCCATTGAAAATTCACACACCAATAAAAATTCAAACAGCTGGACCAGATATATAATGTATAATAATATATAGTTCATGAATCATAATAAGAGTGCCAAACACAAGATCAATTAGAATTTTAATGTTGTATATACGTATATATTGCCTCCCCAATGTACCAAACTTCTTATTTAAACGGAAAAGAAAGATCGAATCGTCGAAGATGATCTAAAACGTCTCAGAGAGGAAGGAGGAAGGGGGTGGGAGGTTTAACCGGAAATATCTTTTTTATTCAGGGTTAGGCTAAAATAACTTATATAACCAATCTAGTCGCAAGTTTAGTTTTTTCATACTTCTAACGGTTAACAGGATACTGGCGATTTTTGTGCTTTTAGCGGTTTTTCTTTTAAAAAGTATGTTCGTTCTTTTGATTTAAATATAATACTTTCTGAGGGAAAAATATCTTTCTTTTTTCCAAGGAAACCTATTGCGTTTCTTAAAGACGAATCATCCTGTCAGTTTACGGAACAAATAAGCTTTTTAGACATATTATTCGCGAAGGAATTCTGATCCTTCCTGTTTTGAAGGCAACGATCACAAAATGAAAACTGCTTCATTCCTTCGCTCACGATCCGCTCCTGGTGGCACCCGAATATAAGCAGATCAAATTACACACTCAATGAGAGTCAACATTCCATGAAAATCGCCAGATGAAGAATTCGATAAACGTGATCATCTAATTATATGGTTTAATGAATTAATAAGAGGAACAGCCAATACAAAATAGCCGTGGTGAATTACAGGTTAGGTTGGCGCATGCGCGGGCTCCACCACAAATGGACCAATTATCAAGCGTAAGCACATTAAGGTGTTGCCCAAGACCTCCGCAGGTGGATGGGGGCCCATCAGCTGGAGAAACCATCCATTGCTTAATACGTTATCCACCTTCTATATTACATTAAATACATTTTTCTTGAATTATTTTTTAAATCATAATTTTAAAAAAAATAGCTCCGTGAACTAAGATATTTCGCGCAATAGGAACGACATAAAGCTGGTGAGATTTGGACGCACTAGAGCATATGTGGGCAACCACCTGTAACCAGCAGTAAGATGTGATCCGGCCTGCGAGACATTTTGAAAAACCTAAAAAAATTAAACAAAAATAATACACTATTTACTCCAAATGAGGAAAATGAGGAGAGATTTGAGCGTTTGGCAGTACTTATAAATCGAACAGTTCTTTTCAATGATGAAAGTTAATAAATCAAACCGTACAAGGCTGACTGACGATAATTCGGAAAATTCTTTTCATCTTTTTATCAGTGGAATTAATCCAAACATCGATGGACAGTTTCCAAAATTCAAGCTCGTGTCTCATTAATTTCGGTGTCGCTATTTAACTTTAGTTGTACGTAATAATTCCAAATTTTACGATTTAATTATAATTGTGTAGCTATTTTTCCATTTCATTTGGTTATTTTAATAAATTGTATTATAATTACGTTGTCGTATAACTTCATGTCTGATATCTATCGTTAAAAATGATGAACACTACTTTAAAATGCACTACTTTCAAAAGCGGCCAGCGAACATATTTACACATTAAAGTTTGGCCCGCAACATGTCAAAGGTTACCTACACTAGAGAGAGATTGTCCACTTGGTGTGGCCCATTTGCAATTAATACTGCAATTAAATACAGGTAATATAAAGTACGTAACGCAGGGGCTGCTTATCTAAGCAGATTTCTCAAATGCTGGTTTAACATTCTTGCAATATCATCTCGACACATATTTTCTATTTCTACGTAAAACAACAGAGATATTCTGAATTTTCTAATCTCCCCTTTCTCTATAACACCCATATTCCAGGCAGTAATAACAATTATGTTTTATAAGGTCCTCAGAAACTATCACTAACTAAAAAATCCAGTATAGTATAGAACAAATAAACATTTTCGAGTAAATAACGAAAAATCTTACTTGAAGACGTCATCAGATAACGTATTTGCATATATATCATAAAGTAAAAGTTCTATGAAAAGCATAATTGATATTTAACTTTAGAATGAAGTGGTTCAAGGCATGAGTAGGAGTGGAGGTTAACTAATTGCAGAAAACCAAAATATGAAAATATCATGGTTAATATTCAATATAAAGAAAACTTTTACATAAAAGCATTTATAGGACATTGTATTTCCAATAAGATTGATTCTATTCAATTTTTCGAACTGAAGAATTTTTTGAATTTTCACACAAAGTAATATCTATTTGAGATTAGTCTGATTAGTATCTTCAAGACAAAATATTTTTCATGCAAAGTTATTGGATGACAGCTTTTATTTGACGAAGAAAATTAATTGGTTTGAGAACAATATATGTTTTGACGGAAATTGTTATTTTAAACATTATTGAACAAATTCATAAAATAAAAATTTCCGCTTATTTTTTTTGAGGTAAAAAGCAAAATACACCTATTATTCTGTATGTTAATTTTGTCAGATTTGATCTTTATTTCATCATTATATGTTTATGAATTTTTCACTATTCTTCATTCACTAATGAATCCTAGAATACAGAAAGCAAGCAATATTTGTATAAACACATCAGATAGAAAAGCAAAGCAATTAACTAGCATTGGCATACTGTCAGACATGACAGGCAGGTAGGTAGGCGGACTTCATGTCAATTTAGTTTTAACAGACGCCCACTCGAACTGAAGATTTGAAAAGAAGTTATTCTATGCTACACTTTTAAAAAGTAAATAACTAGTCATTATAATAAGTTTGATAAAATATTTTCCCTTGAGCCAGAATGTTGAAAATCGGGACTAATCATATGTACCACCCCGTTTTTAATAGTGGCCTGATTAAATTGAAATTTGAACTAAAATAAAATACGAAAAATGATCCATGCAATTAAGGGAAACGGACGACTCATCTTAGAATACACTAATTGCGTTTCATGCATATCAAGAATACAATTTATTCTAGTTTAATTATTGTTGAACGTTTTAAGTCAAATATGTATTGAAGGAAATCAGTTACCAATTTAACCCCTATTACATAAAAAATGTATTTCAGTATGAAAATGTCAGTCACGCAGGGGCTGCGTTAACGAAGCAGATTTCCAACATGCTTGCATTTATCTCAAAACGTAAATGTCCAATGTGAACAATATTTGGTATTTAGGTTTCAAATAATGTCCTTCATACTATAAAAGCTTATTGTTAATATGACTTGAGTAGGAGTGGGGAGTCTCGTAAAGGCCAGAAACTAAAAAATGCAAATATCTCCGTTAATAATCGAGATAGTAAAAAAATATACATAACAACATTTATACAACATTAAATTTTTAATAAGATAGGTTCTGTATAATGTTTCGATCCGACGCACAATAACTGGAGTATTATGAATTTTCAAAATTTCCCCCTCTAATCCCCCTCCCCTCATAATGGTCGGATTTCAACCATTAACGAACGTGATATTTTGGATAAAACGTTTAAATATCGAGCTTGGTAGCAAACAATCAAAAAGTGTGACCGCTTGAGCGTTAACAGACAAATATATATACAGTTTTGAACGGACACCATTTTCTTCATATCCTGAGTAAGATTTGAGTTAATTTATCGAAAATCGCGTGATAAGTAGCGCCTCTATAGCTGGTTTTTCTTAAGGGAAATCTGCTAAAACGAAAAAAAAATATTTCAGAATATTCGAAATATTTATAAAATATTGATAGGATAAAATTAGGTTCAGAATATTTAAACAAGTCAACGTGGAAGTACATTTTGCACTGATTATGGGCGTTATACATTTCTATTTTTAAATACGACCTAACCAATACTAATTAAATATTCTGAATCGAATTCATTGGTTATTGATTCCAACGAATAGTTCCAGAATGTCGAGACCTAACTTTTCATAATAAATAAAGCAGACATGTTTGCCTATTCCTATTAACTACACGTAATAATTTTTGTGAATTCCCTAATTATTATATACAATTGAAGTCTATTAGACAGATGCTACATTCACTTATGCTGCATTTTAAATTCTATAGAATACATTCTCATACACTTTCTGAACAAATAGGAATGGATGTCCGTCACTAACGTCGAAAGATTATTTTTCTTAATTTATATATAATTATTTCTTCAAGTTGTAAACAATATATGCGAAAAGTCCTTTAGGAAAGAGTGGGGGTTACTCAGGACTCAAAAAAGTACTAAATATGATGCTGGCACCAAATGTCTCCTATTAAATTAAATAAAGAAAATGTTTCTTATTTATGACCCTTGACTTTATTTTCGTAATGTTTCTTCAATGCTCATTAATCCTACCTAGGAGAAACCTATATATAATTTAATTCAAGTCAGATAAGCATTTTTTAGTATTAAGTTCTTTTTCATTTATTTGAATTTCCATACTTTCCCCCTGTAAGAAGCTCTTTCTTAACCTTCTTCAATACAATACTAGCTACCCCAAAAATACCATTTCTTGCGCTTTCTTCTTCTTATAGTTCTCTCTAAGAGATCCCTTAAGTATCTTATTTACATTACTTCCATTTGGCTGACTTGCTTAGTGGAAAAGGCTTAAGATTCGCCAGTTTTGGAAAGAAAAGTTAGCTAAGAAAGCTAGCTATAAATTGAAAACTACCTTCGTGTGGGACAAAGCCTAGCATTAGTTTTCCTCGGTGCGCAAAGCAGACTTTAATCCCTCTCAAATAAATAAAACCTGAATAGGAAGGAGTGCCTTTTAGTTCGTATTACTCATTTATCCCGATTCTTATGGCGGATTAGTGCTGATTTATATATTCTGATATCTTTGATCGTGGGCTAATCTCTTCCAAATCCTTTTATAGCGAAGGCTGTTTTGTTTCCGATAAGTACAAGTTGACATAATCTGACCAGCAGTTAAAATAGGATTAAGTTGAATTGTAAATAAGTTTTATTTATTATGCCTAAGTTGCCCTAACTACAGCTATGAATATTTAAACAAATGTAGGCGTCTGAATCTTGTAGGCAATCTGTATTTATAGAGGTATAGTACAAAGATTTCTCTCCAATAGACGATTTCTTGATTTTACAGAATTTCCCTTTTAAAGTTGCAACCCTAATAGTTAAATAAAGTTTATATGTGTAGTATATATATATATGTATATATATATATATATATATATATATATATATATATATATATATATATATATATTAAACAGGTTATTCCATTTTTTAATTATGTATTTATAAACTAATGATTTTCCTTATACTTAAATGCACAAAATTTGTATTACTTATTGCCACAGACCTTTAGGAGAAGAGGTAAATTAAGTCTATAGGTTATTATAAGTTTTTATAAAGTTGTGGGTTAGAGATTTTATTTGATGAGGTCACTGAAAATAATTTCCTATGCGCATTTTAGATAGACATTGGTTAATATGACCAACGCCTTAACACAATATGGCTAAATGAGCACAGACAACTTGATATGATGCATCGACAAGTTAGTTGTTTAATCTTTGTTCATTGGAGAATATTACTAGAAAAAAATATCAAGAATGCGATCTGAATACTAAATCAATCTAACCCTAAGTTTTTTATAAGCCGTTTCCTATAATAAAAGCCAATTATAGGTAAGGCTCTCTAACTCTTTGACACCTTTCCTAATTTCTGTGAAGTGGTGCGGAAGGTAACGGAAAACCATAACAGTTCCTTGTAATCCTACTCCTTCTCTTGTTCGTTATCAGCAGATTTCCCTGTTGAAGCTATTTTTGGACAATTTCAAAATTCTGTTGATCCTACCGAGTTGATGAGGAAAATGAGGTCGGTCGTACATACGTATATACTTGCCTATTACCGCTGTAGCTGGCGAAATTTTTGTTTGATCGCTATCAAACTCAATATCTAAACGTTCCATTTAAAACTAATGAAGGAGTTTGTTAATGGAAGCTCAACATTTCTAATCTAACCTCCCTTACCACAGTAAGGGTACTCACAAGCCGGATCGAAAAATTGTATATAACGAGCCTGGTTACAAAAGTAATATTCAATAAATGTTGTTTTCATACACTTTTTCTCTACCTCGGATATAAAAATATATTTGCATATTTCAATTTTCAGCCATTAGTAACCTCCCGTCCCCACTTTTAGTCAACGCACTTTAACAATAAGCGAATATATCATGAAACGTTTTATTCCAAGCTTAAATGTCAAACATTAATTTCGTCGGACCTTTATTATGTGAGATACATGCTTAAACTATTAGCAGATTTCCCTTAAGGGAAATCAGCTATTGAGGTTGTACTCATGACGGAATTTTCGAAATTTTTCTTCAAATGTCCATCGATCCTACCCAGGAGATGACGAAAATGATGTCCGTTCAAAACTGTGTGTATATATATATATATATATATATATATATATATATATATATATATATATATATATATTTATCTGTTACCGCTCTAGCGGTCGCAATTTTTGTTTGATCGTTACCAAACTCGATATTTAGTCGTTTTATGTAAAAAGAAAGATCAAGTTCGTTAACGGCTGAAATCGGATCAGTGGGAGGGGGGGTTTAGAGGGGAGGATTTTCGAAAATTCGAAATATCTCCGTACTATACGTCGGACCGAAAAATTGTACAGAATCAATCTTATTGCAAATTACATTTACTATAAATATTGTTATATACATTTATTCTCTATCTTGAATATTAACCGAGATATTTGCATTTGTATTCTGCGTGTGGTCACCAGTAGGCTATGTTCAGACTTTCCGCCGAGAGCTCTGGTGGCCGTTTCCATAACTATTCGTCCCTCGTGAATAGGTTTTGAGGTTAGGTTAACTGTTTTTTGGGGCTAGAAACTACTGGGTTATTACGCCCTAAATAATGTTTTAGGTTTAGAGGTTTCTTACTACTACAGTTGTTATTAGGCAGATTTCTCTATTGTAAAACTTCACGTGGGAAATCTGCTTAGTTTACGCAGCCCCTGCGTGACGGACTTTTTTATATTGGTAATTGACATTTCCTTGGTAGACGGGAATCAGAAGGAATTTCGTGTTAATAGCGCCCAGAGGAGAACCACAAGAAGCTGGGTTCCCCACAGTCAATCTGTTATAAGAGCTAAATAGGAGCAACCGAGCACAGCACAGTGGGAGTGAATCAGGCTGCTGGAAGGGGCCTGATGGTGAAACCTTACTAAATACCAAGTTATCCCATCGGGACTGGTTGGCGAACAGCTGATAGGCAGCCCATATTACCTAACCCAGCTGGACACCTACCTCGCCATCCTCTTCCGTATAGTAAAGCAGAGGAACATCATCATCATCATCTAAAGCCCTTGTAGGTAGTAACTCTTTTCATATTAGTATACCCACCGAAATCCGTAAGGTGTGTAATATCCACAAAAGAGGATTTCCTAGGCTTCCCCCATCCCTTATAGCAGTGGTCGGCAAAGTACGGCTCCACAACCACATGCTCTTAGGTGGCTCTGGCACAAATATCCACGAAAGGCGCAATAATATATTCATTAAAAAAAAAAAAAACATGGTCAGAAAAAATTACATCTTATTTTGATAAATTAAAATTCTTCTAATTATCGAGGATATGTAACATTTTAGCAGGTTTCCCTTAAAGGAAATCAGCTATTGAGGTCGTACTCATGACGCGATTTTCGAAAAATGTCTTCAAATGTCCATCGATCCTACCTAGGAGATGACGAAAATTGTATATATACTAGTCTTTTAACGCTCTAGCGGTCGCAATTTTTGTTTGATCGTTACCAAACTCGAAATGTAATCGTTTTATGTAAAAAGAAAGATCAAGTTAGTTAATGGCTGAAATTGGACCAGTGGGTGAGGGGTGGGGGTTAGAAGGGTCTGTTATTTGAAAAATCGAAATATCTCCGTTATTATGCGTCGGAATCAAAAAAATATATAGAATCAATCATATTGCAAATTAAATCAACTATAAATATTGTTCTATACATTTATTCTGTATCTTCAACATTTACCGAGATATTTGCACTTGTATAGTGTGTGTGTGGTTTTCAGAAGTTGGTTATATTCGGGACTTTCCGCCGAAAGCTACTTCGGCCGTTTCCGTAACTGTTCATCCCTCGTGAATTGGTTTAGACATTCGTTTTTACTACTGTTATTAGTAGGCAGATTTCTCTATTGTAAAACTTCCTGAGGGAAAAAACTGCTTTGCGCAGCCCCCGCGTGACGGGCTTTTTTGTTTAAGTTGAAAGAACTTGGAATTATGCCTAAAATTAAAAACAACTACATACAAACCTGACTTCTCAAACTTTCCAAGGAGATGCAAGCACATTGTTCGCATTAATAAATATTTATTAGTTATGAAATTTAGTTGTATTTAGTATACTACTTATTCAGTGTAATAAAAGTTTAGTGAACAAGCAGATTTGGCCCAACATTTTTTTTTGGAATTGTTGTTGTTCATATTTGGCCCTTTGGCTAAAAAGTTTGTCAACCGCTGCCTAATGGCAAAGGACCCTTGCCTCATCTATACATATATTAGCTGAAAATTGAATGTATACCTTATTGCTTCTGCTATTAAAATATGCCCATAAGAAAATTCCTATTTTCGAAAATGAGATACAAATATTCAATATTTATTTATTTAGAAATCAAACCCATCATTCTAGGTTTGCCAAATGAGATTAAGACCTAAGCCTGAACTACCAGAGCCCCAATGTAAACTAAAGTTTTCATGTAATACTGAAGATGAAATACTGCACCAGGAGAAGAGGTACAATGTAAATACATATAGCTCGTCTTCAAGTGTAACACAAATTTTAAAATAATCGACCTTTTATTGAAAAGTAATCGCATGTTTGCTCCAGTGGAGCGAATTTTTGGTAATTTGAACGTTTTATTGGCTTACCGGTATAAACTTTGTTGATAGATTCATATTCAACACGCATTTCTTTTAGTTCTTTGTACTAAAATATCAACGGACCTATTTTATTTCTACGTGTTCAGCCTTATTCTACTAAATCTCTACTGAAATATAAGCAAATGAGTCGAGTTTTTTATTCACCTTAAAGTCATATAAGCTGAAATCCCTGTACATTCCCTCCGCACAAGAGGGAATAGTTTAAGACTGGTATGGGGACACATAACTGAAATATGAAAATTTCATTAAGAATAATGACATTCTAATGAGAAAACAACACTGTAATCCTTAAAGACTTAAATGTTTATAATTGCCAACTCCGAGCGTTTCTGTGATATTTTTAAAAAGGAGGCTTGAGTCATTAGAACATTTCCATGGGTTGCTCTAACCAGGTTGGCTAACTGGGGTGAGAACGATCCTTGTATGCTAATTCTATGAGACAGTAATCGTTCCCAGGATGCGAAGGCGCGTAACACACAACAGTAAATCCTACAGTACCACTTAAAGTCTACTATACAAGCTCAAATAATTAATTTCTGAACTTAAGCAGTCTAAAGATAATAAAACCAAGAATCCTCCTGAAATCAGAATCATACTTTCAGAATGGTGATACTGATTTGCATTC
Organism: Riptortus pedestris; assembly: GCA_019009955.1. Taxonomy (NCBI): domain Eukaryota; kingdom Metazoa; phylum Arthropoda; class Insecta; order Hemiptera; family Alydidae; genus Riptortus; species Riptortus pedestris. The sequence continues at coordinate 25,334,843 of CM032230.1, read as the reverse complement.
ACAGTTTGAAGGTATTACAGTGCAAATATTCTTCCTGTGCAATTCCGTCAGGACTACGCCCTCTCTTTCTTCTCTCTCTCTCTCTCTCTCTCTCTCTCTCTCTCTCTCTCTCTCTCTCTCACACACGCACACACACTCTTATATGAGTAATTTAATACAATTTTAGAATTTTCTGGATGAAAGGAGAAGCTGCTACACAAATAAGTGATCTATAATCTCTCTCCCTCCCTGAGCTCCCGTAAATAATATATTTTTTCTGTAATCATTGAATAATAATAATAACATTACTAAACTGAAATGAGTGAAGAAAGTGAAACATTTTGCAATAGAGTGAAGAAAGTAATCAGTTTCTTCACAAGTGAAGAAAGTGAATTGCCTTCTTAATTAGTAATAAGTATAAATTAAAAAATAATTTGAAGTTGGAAATTAAATGCTTTTAAATGTTTCTTAACATTGTAAGAATTTATTTTAACAAAATAAATTGAAATGTGAATGAATTATTGGTGGAAATAATCAATATATTTTAAAATTTAAATATAATAATAATTACCTTCCTTGTTTATAACCTGCACTACTTCACAATCATCACTAGTTGTTTTATAACTATGCTTATAACCTTTCACAACCATGCTTATAACCAACCAACAACATACCATAATCTTCACAACAACCTAATTTTGTTCATATTCTGGTTAGATCTGATCATGTATTACACGATTACAGAAAAAATTTAATATTACACTCATGACGAAAGTAGAATTTACAACTCTTGTGAAATTACCACACTCGCTTCGCTCGTGTGGGTAAACGTTTCACTCGAGTTGTAAAATGATCTACTTTCGTCACTTGTATAATAAATAACTATTATCTATAGAATTAGAACTCAAACATGTTAAAAGATGAATCGCCATTGTAGGGGCATCTTAAATAAATAGATATAGAATTAGAAATATGCTGAATTTAATTTAATTATTTAACATTTAATGTGGTTCAGGTAAATTCGTTAATTACAAAACGGGGGGAGTGTTTGAAGAAGATGTCATTTTATGTGCCAAACTATATGAAGGGCCTTTCTCAAAATTTTCTATATCTTCATCAACTCTGCCATTTCTATGTTTCTTCTTGAAATTGATGGTGGTTTTGAACATGGACTATAAAATTAATTGCCCACTCGTGCCTTTTAATAACATTTGTAATTTTTCAGGATCAATAAACCACACAAGTACGTTAATATCTCTATAAGTTCACTTTCAGAGAGCAAGCTCCTCCATCAGTGCCTCTTGATAAAACAAACACCACTAAAACTAACATTCGTAGCCTGGTCAATAAAGTGTACAATGCAGTCATTTAACATTAGTTAATAATATGAAATACAAATTACATACATATCTAGGATAAAAACAAGAATTAATAGGAGCAATAGTCAACAAAATGATAAAGGCATCTCGTATATGCATAAGTCAGAAGGAAAACGTTAAAAGTAAAGTCCGTCACGCAGGGCTGCGTAAACTAAGCAGATTTCCCCCGTGAAGTTTTACAATAGAGAAATCTGCTCACTGGTAACACAACGCCATCGTGATTAGGTAATGAGAAATCTTTCAGTTAATTAAAATAAATTCCCAACTGAAACGGCTTCTGAATTGTAAGAATAATTTATATTTTAATAACTCAAATTTTAGTAGTCCAAGAACTCAAGAAGGGGGGGGGGACGGATGAACCGAACGTATTTGCATAAATCGCACAAAGTAAAGAAGGTAAGGTAAGGATAAAAACGGCAGGTTAGAAGAAGCTTCCGCCTGAGCCGGGAAATGACGAAGATTGCCGACGTAATCCGAACTATACCCAATCACAGACTTCATAAAAATGCAAATATCTCGGTTAATATTCAAGATAGAGAATAAATGTATATAACAATATTTATAGGACATTTAATTTGCAATAAGATTAGTTCTATACAATGTTTCGATCTGATGCATAATAACGGAGATATTTTGGATTTTCGAAAATCCCCCTCTAAACCCCCCCCCTCCCTCTGGTCCGATTTCAGCCATTAACGAACTTGATCTGTCTTTCAATCGGTTAAATATCGAGTTTCGTAACGATCAAACAAAAATTGCGACATCTAGAGCGTAAACAGACAAATATATATATATAAATATATATATATATATATATATATATATATATATATATATATATATATATATATATAATTTTGAACGGACCTCATTTTCGTCATCTCCTGGGTAGGATCGATGGACATTTGAAGAAAATTTTCGAAATTCGCGTCATGAGTACGACCTCAATAGCAGATTTCCCTTAAGGAAAATCTGCTAAAAACACTATAGTATTAAACTAACTAATTTAATAAGAGCAAACACATTCGCTAGATAAAAACGTATACTATATCACAAAATGCCTATATTGTGTGTGTGTGTGTGTGTGTGTGTGTGTGTGTGTGTGTGTGTGTGTGTGTGTGTGTGTGTGTGTGTGTGTGTGTGTGTGTGTGTGTGTGTGTGTGTGTGTGTGAATGCAAGCAACCAGTGAAATACATACGGTATCAGTGTGGACTGAAGATATATTTATGGCATATGATGGAATCACCGAAGTAGATGTTAATCCCTTTAGGCAAACAGTCTTATTAGATGGAACTATACTCAAAGGAGATTAAGTCAGAAAAATTAAAGGATCACTTCAATTTTTTAAATTTTACTAAATCATAATGGTCATTTAAAGTTATCATTTTATCAGAAGAAGTAAATAATGTTTACAGATTGAGGACAATAATTAATAAAGTACTGCTTTTATACAACACTGGTACCAAATAAATATTTATTTTTTTCATTAACGAAAAAAAAGTAACAAAAATATTATGAGGCCCCTATATACCACCACTATTTCCTGTCCGATTTCTGCCAATGGCAAATATGATCATTAGTGATCACTAAATCTATTAAATATTAATTATGGTATAGGTCAAATACCATAATAAAAACATTTTTAGGTAATAAAATTTGCAATAAGATTGATTCTATACACTTTTTCGATCCGATTTATAATAAGAGATATAACAAATTTTCGAAATTCCCTCTCCAAACCTCCCCTCCCACTGGTCCGATTTAGGCCATTAATGAACTTGACATTTTTTTGTACATAAATCGATAAAGTATCGAGTTGGTAACGATGAAACAAAAACAGCGGTAATAGATATAAATATATATAATTTTGAAAGGACCATATTTTCCTCAACTACTAGATAGGATCGATGAACATTTCACGAATACAATCTTAATAGCTGATTTTCATTAAGAGAAATCGTCTAAAATATAGAGTAATTTGAAGAAGCGCAGAAGTTCCTTTAATTTTGTCCGGCGGCGTATACTCATAGCAAGATTTGTAAGAAATCTGCATATAATTTCTTGTGCCTATCGGAAGGTTTGAAGATAGCAGAGCTGCTACCGTATTATTTTCTAACCTTGCAAGGTTGTATGGGTGCTGATGCAGATAAATGCAATTTTCTGCAGTCTGGGATTGCAAGCTACCCCTTGCCCAGGGGAATCGTTAGTCTCTCCCCACAGTTATGAATTGCAAAGCAGCACCGCCTTACTCCGCAGATGAGGCCTTGTAACATAAAAACAATATATGTCCTTCATCCTGTTCGGGAAAGCCAACTTCTAGTTTTGGTCTTAGTATGCAAATGCGATTAAAGCAATGACCACTAATAGACCATTGCTGGCATATAAGCAGGACTGTATTTTTAGCAGTGATCAGGTCGCCAATAGCTCAAGAGGAATATATAAATATTCATTAGTGTTTCGATGAGCTTGTGTATAAAAACGTTTTCGACTGCGAAGACTAAAAAAAAATTAAAACAAAATAAATCATCTGAAAGACTTTAGTTTCGGCTCTCTAGAGCTATAGCCAATGAAAGAAAATAAAGTCATCTAACAATCATACTGAAACACATGTGCATATCTGTTTATATATATATATATATATATATATATATATATATATATATATATATATATACACACATGCTCATTGAAGAAAAGAAGTCCACCACTCAGGAATTGAGTAAACTAAGCATATTTTCCTCCCCCCCCCCGAGTCTAAGCCCCCCCCCACCTATTCCACGTCCCTTTTCAGTCAATACCAAATATGATCGCTAGTGTAGACTGGAATGGTTAAATTTAACATTTAAACATTTTCTCTGCAAGGGCGTAAAATCTTAATTGAAGACGTCATAATACAATCGATTTCCATGAATCTGACCTAATAATAGACTATTGAAAACTATATTTGGCATTTAAGGATAGTATACAGTGGTTCTTAAGATAAGAGCTTATTGTTGATATGACAGGAGCAGGAGAGTAGTGCTGAAGGCTAAAAACTTAAAAATCCAAATATCTGGGTTAATATCAACGATAGATTTATTTATTGTGGAGCGTTCGATACTGGGTGATATTGCTCATCTAAAAACAATGCATATAAACAAAATAAAAAATGAAAACAGTATCAGAAAAAAATAAACAATACAATTAGAACAGAACAAAATAAGAACGCAGCCAAATAACAATTCGCAACCAAATAACAAAACGCAACCAAAAGAGACAAAAAAAACACGAATCAACAAATAAAGAAATTAATAAAAATGAAAACGAAATATCAAATTCAAAAACAAAAGAAAAATCTTATAAAGAAACTATATAGACTAATAAAATAATGAAAATGATTATATACTTTCAATGATTAAAATTAAAACTAAAATGAAATAAATAAAAATGAGTATGCACTTAAATAAAATTGACTTATTAAATTTTCTAATATCTCAAACACTCAGGAGCATATGCTCCCGCTTTATCACACATACAAACACACACTCTACCGGCGATAGAGAAAATAAACATTTGTAGCACAATAAAAATTGCATTGAGATCGGTTCACATTTACAAAATTCCTCCCTCTAAACCGCCCCTAGTCCGATTTCATTCCATTAACAAGCTTGATCTTTAGTTTTGTATGGAACGCTTATATATCGAGTTTGGTAGTGATTAAATATAAATTGCGACGGATACCAGAGATGTATGAATATAATTTTGAACGGATTTAATTTTTTTCATCTCCTTCGAAGGATCGATGGATATTTGAAGATTTATTTTCATTTTCAATAGCAGATTTCCCTTAAAGGAAATCTGCTAAAACATTCAACAAGTGGTCGAGACAGCAAAGCAGCTGTTCTGGTGCATAAATTAAAGGTCAAGACAGCAGCTGAACCATTCTAATAATGTACCTCAGGACGAAACAAAAGCAGTTAGCGTTTCGTCAGTGAAATGTTAATTAGATCACTTAAAATTACTAAACAATTGCTTATGGTAATGAGAGCAACTTAAGCCGGGCTTGCTCGAGAGCCGACGTTCGAGACTGAGTATTCATTCGCCAATAATTTATTCTCTAAAATCGATTTCACAAATCACACGGCTCTCTGAAATACTTTCCCCGATCAGCTGGACCTACGCCAGCCCACTACTCGCCACGTAATTACTATTCGTCGACAACCACCTTTTACATTAAATATTTATGTAATGAATGGGCATTTTGGTCTGTGAACAAGGCACGCTAGTAAAATATGTGGACTTTATTTCGACCTATACTGTTCATGATCGCAAAAGGTAATTTAAAGTAAGAATTTATTTGTTTACTTTGATGAGGAGACGATATGCCTCAAAGTATCATTTGTTACTAATGTGTTAAATGACCGAAATGTATGTTCAAAAGAATGGAATAATATTTTATCGATATTGAAATAAATAAACAAAAAATAAAGTAATAATGAGGTTGATTTGTACTCAATTGTAGTTTTGGATGAGCTCCATTTATGAATGATCGTAATATGAAAATATCTATACAACACTTCGTTTACTTTTATTATTACAGATAATGTGTATACATTTATTATATTATTTATCTATCTATCCTCCTCTCAAACTCACGCACATACACATACACACTCAAACTTCTAATTTAGGCAGATCTAAACTGTTTAAAGCAAATCCTTTGCATGTTAGGCAAGAATCATGTTTAAAATGAATCTCCAATGAAAACGTTAGTCAAATATTTTCAAAAGACATTCAAGTATATGTATATCAATTTCTATCAGAAACGATACCACATAGTTATTTTTTATTGGATGTAGTATTCTATCGTGTTCATAACAAACGAGTGGAAAAGTACAGCAAGAGTGATAGGGGAAATTTATGTGCCGCCGAGAATTCATTTTCAGGGGTACTAATAATAGATAATATAAATTTGTATTAATACACACACACACACACACTCATCTGTTAACGCTCAAGCGGTCGCAATTTTCGTTTGATCGTTACCGAACTCGATATTTAAACGTGTTATCCAAAAAGACAGATCAAGTTCGTTAATGGCTGAAATCGGACCAGTGGAAGGGGGGTTTAGAGGGGGGATTTAAACTTACAAAAACCACAGTATATTAGCACATTTCTTATTTTGGTTCATAACACAGAATTTATAAATTTATTAAGTGACGTAAAAAAAAATAAAAACAATGTCTCTTACAGTATAATTTTTTTGATAGACAAGTTAATCCATTATTGATTGCGTAAAAATTCGGTAAATCGAACAGCCAAAGACAAAATATATAGGTCTCCCAAAAATTATGTGATATCATTCAAACCTTGGTAATAGATTCAATTCTACCCAAGGGTAGTAACATATTCATTTCCGCACAATGAAGGCATTTTCTTCATTATAGGAAAATTCTTTGTGAATTACAGAATAATAACACAGGCCAACGATGAAAAAACTTTTTTAATGAAAATACCTTATTCTTATGTTGTTTAGGTTGCTGAATCCAAATATGATGCTTAAAAAGTTGTATCACCCACCATTTATTCACATTTTATAGTTAAATTCATGAAATAAAGAAACATTTTTAGAATTTAACAGCTTTTTCATAGTTAAGATAACATGAAAAAATAGGTCTAATGAACAAAGATGATGTTGGCAGCACTGCTGAAACACATGCTAAACAGCTGATGTTTTGTTTATTTTCAACATAACCTCACTTTTACGTTTCCTGTACATGTGCTCAGTGCAATGTCTCATCGCGGCTGTAAAAACTCTGCTGACAGTTTTTGTTATATTTGTGGTGAGTTTGTTATTAAAAAGCACCAAAGAAACATTACAGACTTTGTGAAAAAGGTTTATCTAGCATACTTTGGAACCAAACTTGGAGACCAGGATAAACCTTGGGCACCGCATAAGGTATGTTATGTATGTGTTGAAGACCTCAGGAAATGGTCAAAAAAAGAGAAAAAACACTTTAAATTTGCTGTTCCCATGATATGGAGGGAACCAAAAAATCATTCCGATGACTGTTACTTTTGCAGTGTAGATATTACTGGTCATAACTCTAAGAACAAGAAGGTAATAAGCTACCCTAACCTTCCGTCCGCCATCCGACCAGTAGGGCACGGTGTAGATTTGCCAATCCCGGAACCACCAGAGGACTTAAATTCTATTGAAACAGAAGTATTTTCTGATGTACAGTCGGAGTTAGATGAACACGATGAAGAATTCCAATGTGTTACAGAAAATGTAGAGCCTAAATTGTTCACTCAGGTCGAGCTTAATGACTTAGTTAGGGATCTGGGCTTAACAAAAGAAAAAGCTGAACTGCTTGGCTCTAGGCTAAAAGAAAAGAACTTGCTCATGTGTATAGGAAGAGAGAACAACAATTTTCGAAGTATTTTGAACAAGAGGGTGATTTGGTGTACTGCTCAGACATTCATGGTTTAATGAATGAGTTTGGAATTGAATACAAAACAGAAGATTGGAGGTTGTTTATTGATTCATCCAAAAATAGTTTGAAGGCAGTTTTACTACACAACGGTAACATGTATGCCTCTGTACCTGTCGGTCATTCTGTACATATGAAAGAGAGTTACGAAAATCTAGAAATAGTGTTAAATAAAATAGGTTATTCTGCACACGGTTGGATGATATGTGGTGATTTGAAAGTTACGTGCATGCTCCTTGGTCAGCAAGGGGGTTTTACCAAATTTCCATGTTTCTTGTGTGAATGGGACAGTAGAGCTCGGAATCAACATTGGTGCAGAAAGAACTGGCCTGCTAGGGAGTCTTTAAAGCCTGGCGAGAAGAACATTTTACGCAAAAACCTTGTAGATCCAAAAAACGTGCTCCTACCACCACTACATATTAAGTTAGGTCTCATGAAACAGTTTGTAAAGGCTTTGCCTAAAGATGGGCTTTGTTTCAAATATCTCTGTCAGAAGTTTCCACACCTTTCAGAAGCTAAACTGAAAGAAGGCGTCTTTACCGGGCCTGATATTAGAAAAATGATGTTTGACGTTAACTTTGAATCCACAATGACCTCAAATGAAAAAGAAGCATGGGTTTCATTCAAGCAAGTTGTCACCAAGTTTTTGGAAATAAAAAAGACCCAGAATATAAGGCTATTGTTGCTAACATGTAAAAAAAATATGAAAAGTTATCATGTTTGATGAGCCTGAAAGTTCACTTCTTGAGCAGCCACCTCGATTACTTCCCGGAAAATTTAGGAGATGTTAGTGAGGAGCAAGGTGAGCGTTTTCACCAGGACGTTAAAGTGATGGAAAAACGTTACCAGGGCCGCTGGAATACCAACATGATGGGGGATTACTGTTGGTCACTTCACCGGGAAGTTCAGCAAGCTATTCATCGCAGGAAAAGCTACACAAGAAGCTTCAAGGAAAAAAGGGAAAGAAAATATAAAGCAATTCCAGTTGACAAGTGAACCTTGTATCATCACATAAAATTACTATTCCAAGTATTTTACTGTAAATACAAACCATTTTTACGATTCTACAGTGTTTCATTGATTTCCCTATATACTGTAAATGGGTATTAGACTATATAATAAAATACATTTTGCTTGGAAACTAAGGGTGATACATAAAAACTACGAGCAGATTTGGATTCAGCACATAAAAATCTATCAAGATCAGCTATTAAAATTAAAAAAGTTTTCAAAAAGGTTTTTTTTGTTGGCCTGTGTAATTAGTATTTCACTTGAAAACAGAAAATAAAACTTGAACTAAAACTCTAAAAACGTCTATAAATAGTATTTTATTTACGTTATTACCCGCGCTATATACATTTGTTGAGACAAATTTATCTCCAATATAGTCAGGTAAATCATCTTAGGATACATAAAGTACGACTTTGTAATACAGGTGCTTATGTTAATTATACGTTTACAAAACATGACAGTGCATGTCTGGAAGTTTCCAGCGTTCTAAGCTGGGTCAAGGAATCCTTCTCTCTCACTTCATCCAAATATCATATTACTCCTAAACCAATTTTATTGTTAAATGTTTTAACAATTTATTGTTAGGGGTGGTTAGGGGGTATTTATTTAATGTTAAATATACCTTATCATTGTACTCTATGGTTGTTCAATTGGATTTCTGCGTATATGTATGTACGCATAAATGGCTACAGAAGATAGTTTCTTTACTGTTTGTTCTAATGTAATAGAAAAATTAGAATTAGAAGATCCTTTTCTATACGTGTATGAGTAAATTATTTTGTATCCATGCAGTGACATTATAAATAATTTTATAGCAAATAATGTAATCATTTTTATTGTACTTTTATTACGATTCGGACACGTGGCGTTTTGAAATTCAACTCCTCTTTAACTATAGAACTAATTATATTTTTGAATAAAAAAAATTCTCTTTTATGCTTTTACGTGTTTTTGGATTATGTAATTCAGTTATTTAAACGTTTCAGTTATTTAAAGTTTCGTAGATCATTGCGTCTGAAACAGAATGTTTATTTATTTATTTTTTTCGTATATAAGACATTTTTAGCTAGAGGGAGATATATAGGGAGTTCAGCTATTGAGGTCGTACTCATGGCGCGATTTACGACAAATTTCCTCAAATGTCCATCAATCCTATCCAGAAGATGACGACAATGAGGTCCGTTCAAAATTATGTGTGTGTGTGTGTGTGTGTGTGTGTGTGTGTGTGTGTGTGTGTGTGTGTGTGTGTGTGTGTGTGTGTGTATATATATATATATATATATATATATATATATATATATATATACACACTCAACCGCAAAAAAAAAAAAAAACCGGACACTTCATTTTTGTCGTATTAAAACCTAATTTTCAGCAATTGTCTTTATGTGGGTATTCTAGTTATTACAGAGAATTTAGAGTCTAAGTCCATTGAACTAATCCCTTCAGGATTAGTAAACAATTAGATAAAACTCAGATTAGATTTATTTGTCGTGAAGTTGATCTATTCTAAACTGTAAGTAGTTTTTCGCACATTTAAACATCTTTAATTATTAACCAAGGAGTTTCTTTAATTAATGTTTTATTTTTATTTCGGTCCAGAATAATGGGTCTTTCAAACTTAGATGGAAGGCCGGAGCTTACGTTACATTGCCGAAACGCTTGGGGTAGCGAAGTCTACCATTCACTGTAATAAAAATGAAGAATAATTTTTTTTTTAAATGTGTTAATTTATCTTTTTCTTTTTTTTTTTATTTTGTATTTTTGTGTAAATAATCAATAAAAATTATTCACTTTTGGCAGATTTTGTTTAAATAACCTATAGATTAACCAATTATTTTAATTAAAAAGATTAATATACATATATATTAAGTATTTAACAAAATTATAAGACTAAATCTAAGTGTCCGGTTTTTTTTTTGCGGTTCTCTTAACTCTCTAGCTGTCGTAATTTGTGGTTGACCACTGCCAAATTCGATATTTAAACGTTTTATGTAAAACTGAAGATCGTTAATGGCTGTCAACCCCCTGGGTTTAGAGGGGGGGATTTCGAAATTTCTTAATATCTCCATTATTATTCATCGGATCGAAAATTGGTATAGAATCAATCTTATAGCAAATATTGTTACATAGGATTTTCACTATCTTGATTATTAACCTAGATATTTGCGATTTTTAATTTTCTGCCTTGAGTAAACCCCCGACTCCTACTCATATCATATTGACAACAAACACATATTATGAAGCACTTTTTTGAAGCCTAAATATTAAATATTGTTCTCATTAAACTTTCACGTTTTGAGATAAATGCAAATATTTGATGCCCTCGAGAAATGTGCTTAGTGAATCGCATCCCCTGCGTGGCCGACTTTTTTCTGAAATAACAAAGTAAATAAAATGATTTATTCCTTTACTGACTAGGTCTGTATATATTTACCTCTTTATCAGAAGACTCAATTATCCGAAATAACAGTGTAGACGTTAATAAAACTCCTTAGCTGCTTAGCAGCATAAACTAATCAGATTTCCCATGAGCTTGTGTATAAAAAGCAATAATTATTTCAACTAACATCTATTCTATATTTCTCCCGCAGTACGCAGTTGTGTAAACAGAAATCCAACTGCCATCTGGTAATAATAATAATAATAATAACTTACAAAGGCACAATAACGTGGCAAAAGTATAACATCAAGCTCTAGCCGAGGAATTCGGCATGGTAGGCAGTAAGGTCGCTTATTATTGCTATAATCCTCAAAAATTATTGGAAAAAGATAATATAAAGATGTATTGGGACGAAGCGATGATAACTGACCATACTGTGCACCATAACAAACCGGATATTCTCATTATTGACAAGATCAATAAGACTCCTGATATTATTGACATTGCTGTACCCAGTGATGAGAATATTCGAAAATCCCATGCCGAAAAGTTACGAAAATATCAAAAATTGGCTATCGAGCTCAAAGAGGTATACAAACTGAAATCTGCCATAGTTACGCCTATTATAGTAAGTTCAAATGGACTAGTGCCAAAAACAACGATAGCAGGCACCAAGAACTTGAATCTGCCAACAGCAATTATAAAAGAAGCACAGCAAGGGGTACTTCTTGATACTGCTAGAATCGTGCGAAAATTTTTAAATTCCCATAACATGTCACACTCACAAACTCCATATCGGTTGGATTTTCCCCCGATATGGATTTTACTCCAGTTTTCAATGAGTGTAAACCTCCCCCATAATAATAATAATGAGACATTTAGTGATCTAAAGTAAAAGATCACATGAATGGAAATGGAAGATACCTCGGATAATGTACGAGATACAAAAAAAAAATTAATAGGATATTAAGTTTACAATTTGATTGATTGCATACAATGTTTTGATTAAATTTATAATGAATGAATTATTATTACGAATTTTCTAAATACTCCTGGCCAGGTTTTAGCCATTACCCCTAAGTGTTAACATTATATATGTGTGTGTGTGTGTGTGTGTGTGTGTGTGTGTGTGTGTGCGTGTATATACGCATATATAGATTGAAGGGTCCTCAAATTCGCCATTTCCTGTGTAGGATCGATGGAGAAGAAATATTTCGAAAACCGGGACTAGAGTACATCTTCAAGAGCTGACTTCCCTAAGGGAAATCAGTTGATAAAATTTATTACTAACAGAAAAAAGAAAAAAAAAAGGTTTCATATTGCTATTCTCACTTTCAGCCCATTAAATCAAATACCAGCAGAAACGATCGAGAAAGCTCGGAGCGAAGATAATACATGCGATCAGAGTGAAACTAAGATGGTTAGAGAAACAACACTCTGTGGTCCAGTTCCTTCTTTAATAGGATAATCTAGTGCATATTGCAGGCTGTATGCAAGATGTGCAGGCCAATATTGCAATATGCAACATCGGCACGTTGTTAGAATTCTTTTAGAAATGAATTATTAAACGGAGCAATTTCTTACTACATGAGCACGAATGGCGAAACAAGTCATACCTCGTTATCGACTGCATTTATGTTCCGCGCAGCCGTTTGGGTGGGTTCATGCTTTTATTTCTCGGCTAAACTAATTATTCCATATGTCTAGGTCAGTCAGCTGAACTTCTATGTTGCTTTGTTATTTGTAGTAAATGAACTTGATTTACTCAAGCAACTCAATAAAGCTGACTCATATTTAACTTTTATTTTTTGTGTAATAATACCAAAAATAAAAGTTAAATATGTCTCAGGTTTATTGAGTTGCTTGAGTAAATCAAGTTCATTGACTACAAATAACAACGCAACATAGAAGTTCAGCTGACTGACCTAGACATATGGAACTAAATGTGGCAACTAAACGTGAAGATCTGTATATTATTTTTTAACGTCCACTTTTTGCTACTATGGGTATTTTGGGGCGGGTAATCCACAGGTTACCTCCCTTTTCTAACCAGGGTGGGAATAAGGGTTTTATTTATAATTTAAAAAGATTTTAATCAATATGTTACTGGTTAGCTACATAATATTTTCTCCCGAAATGCTGGATCGGTTATTTTCATTCAGATAACATTCATTGAACCAAATGTATATAAACGATTTTGCGAAAAAAAATCATGTAATAAATAACCCAATTTTATCATTTCTTTAAACTAAATAGTAATTCGTATTTTATAACTGAGCTCCTTACGTGACAGCTAGGAAATTATATAGAGTACATCAATTTTCCTCTAATTAATTTCTTAAGAATTAGTACTTAAAATAATTTTACTTGACAAAGATGAATTATGATTGAATAAGAGCTATACAGTGGAACACGAAATTATATTTAGAAGCTATCCAATTGTAACTTTCCCGTTCTTAGAATAATTACTGGAGTTGCTATTTACAGCACATGGTGGTAAGCAAACATAAATCCAAAATAACAAGTGTAAGTATTAAGATTCTTGACTCTAAACGAGGAAAAGGAGCTGATATATTTCAATTGAATCAGAATTAATCGTTTGATCAGAATGTTATATATTATATGCTCTCGCAAGTCTTCTGGAATTAAGATTCTGCTTAAGTAGTAACTGAATATTCTTGACATTTATAACGCTAAAGCTTTTAATTAAAATATTTACGGAAGGAATTACATCCCGCATCTATTATAATACAAGGAAATTGCATTTATTATCTTCCTCTTGAATGCATTTATTTTCAGCGACAGATTTCGGAAGCTGTTGAATAATCAACTTCAGGTTACCACCATGTCTCTCCACGGAAGCTGCCCATTGGTAATGTAGTGAAAACGAGCAAACCCTAAGGCTTTTTTTTTCGTTCCAAACTCCTGCCTCCGACCTCAAGCCATCTAAAGTGACGAATGCAGATGAGGATCACAGAACAATGCATGAATCCTTCACAATGATTTATTTTAGTTGGGGCCTTTCAGTGTACGAACTCCATCTTCAGTGCCATTTGATATAGAACCGAACCCGATATTTAGTCGTTTTATGTAAAAAGAAAGAGCAAGTTTGTTAACGGCTGAAAACGGACCAGTGGGAGGGGGTGGGTTTAAAGGGGAGGATTTTCGAAAATTCGAAATATTTCCGTTACTATACGTCGGATCGAACAATTGTACATAATCAATCTTATTGAAAATTAAATTTACTATAAATATTGTTATATACATTTATTCTCTATCTTGAATATTAACCGAGATATTTGCATTTTTATGAAATCTGGGCGGCTAACGGACGAGTGACTTACCCGCCAAAAGCTAGTTGGCCGTTTCCTTAACTGCTCGCTCTCGTGAAATTTCTCTATTGTAAAACTTCACGTGGGAAATCTGCTTAGTTTACGCAGCCCCTACGTGACGGACGTTTAATTTATTAGAATCTTTAAAGTGATAGTCGATGAATTATAAATTTCAAATTTTCTATTTAGGTTATTAGGGATAATCGATATATTTTTATTTCGAGATGTGTAGGTATAAATCAGCTGAATTGCCATTCTCCGACTGGTACAGATAGTGGAAGGTCCTATAGAATAATGTAGCTGTTAGTTTAGTTGCCTTTTTGTATTAGAATTTCTCCTGATGAGGCGTCATATGGACACGAAACTGAAGTGAGATTAAAATGATTTTTAATAATCATTTTATGTTTTCATTCTTTTGTTGACCTTCCACCATAAATTAGCTATAGTGACGTTAAATAGGTCATATTTTCACAACAAGTAATTTATGTAATTAAATTGTTTTTATTCCTACAATTTGTTGGCCATGCTATGAATGTTATTCTTAATATTTTTTGTTTTGTCAACCAATTTGTCACTGATAATGGAGCTCGGTTTCTTTGAAGTGCATTCTGCATTTTAAAGTACATACAGAGGTAAAGGCTTTTTACTGTTTCTGAATAATTGATTCCTCTGCAGTCCAGCAACTCGGGGGACATCCTAAGGAATAACATATTCTTTAAAATGCAAACATTTAGTTGCCTCTGAAATAAAATAAGAAATACAATATTAAATTTTTGACAATGTTATATAGTTTTCATCAGTAAATCAAGTTCATTTAATTTATTTAACATCCATTTGCTGCTAAAATGAATCAACTATACAAGGCTATCACTATTTAATAAATTGAAATCAACAACAAATTATTTAGCTATACGGGAATCATAATACTAATTGAAAATTAATCAAGTATCCCAAAACTAATACATTCGAAACATGTTATAGACAAAGTAATTATTAAACTGAACATATCTTCAAAGTTAACTTTTTTCGGCCGTTTTTCTCATTACTCGTTGGTACCTCTAAATTGGCAGTACAATCTTCCAGATATTGTAACATAATTCCTATTTTCGCAAAACCCCCTTCCCTCAGTATGTTTGCATTTGTACCAGCCCACATGAGCACTAAATCAAGTTTCTCAGCTTATACAAGAACATCTTTCTACGAGTCACATTCTGCATCACCCCGGTAGTTCTCATTCTAGCTGCATTGTGCTTGCTACTGAATTAGGAAATACATGCAGATCTGGTCCGTTGCTATCAGAACGATTGCAATGCTCCAAATCCAATGGAATCAAAAACTCCTTGTTTATTACTTCCTTGCACAAAATTAAGCATTAAGCATAGTCGTCGCGAAAATGATCAATTTTCATATTTCAACAGAATTATCCATTTTGACCTTTCCTGAACCCATTATAATTTATGTTTCGGCGCTACGTCTGAACGTATCATAACTAAAAAAATGGCTTAGGATGTTAAAATATCACATTTGGAATTGTTGTAACGTCTTGTTGGGCACCTCAACATTCCATCAATATCGACTGAAGGGCAGAAAAGGGGAAAATAAAACAAATTTCTCTTTACGCAATAGAAATATAAAATGTTTGTACAGGACCTTTTTTTATTTTTAATAAAGTGGTGTATAAATTATGCTCTATTTATTTCCAAATCGAGACATTGTAAAACTTCACGTGGGAAATCTGATTAGTTTACGCAGCCCCTGCGTGACGGACTTTTTTTGATTTGTCATAGTAACGGGTATATATCGAATATTCAATTATTTCCCCCTCGAATCGCCTTCCTCACACTCAAGGACGATTTCGGTTATTACTTAGTATTATCTTTAGTGTTAAATGAAATGGTTAAATACAAATATCTTGCTTAATATAATAGAGACAATAGAGAAAAAATCCATGGGACGACATTTAAGGAAATTAAAATTTCAATAAGATTGGGTCTAAACAATTTTCCGGTCCGACGTATAATAATGGAAATATTTTGAATTTTCTTAAATCGCCCTCTAAACACTTCCTACCACTGTTCGATTTCAGTATTACTGAAATAGATCTATAGTTTTGCATGAAACGTTCAATTTTGGTAATGATCAAACGAGAATTGTGAACCACAAGAACGGTACCAGACAAATATATATAAAATTTTGAACGGACCTCATTTTCGTCTCTACTAGGTTGTATCGATGGATGTTTGAGAAAATTGCTCAATAGCTGATTTCCGCTAGACTGTTAGCAGACAAATATATATATATATATATATATATATATATATATATATATATATATATATACTCATTTTAATTATCTCCTGCGTAGAATCGATGGACATTTCAGAAATATTTTCGAAAATCGTGTGTACGTCCTCCATTGCTGATTTATCTTAAGGGAAATCTGCTAATTGGTGCTGGTTCGATCCCCACCAATGGAGAATATTAATTCACGAAGTCGCGAACAGAGCGTGCTAGTTTCGCTGCCCTTATGGATCAGCAGGAGCCTAGAGTATATACGTCTGACAGTCCACAGGGAGGCTGAAAGCGTGGACACAGACACTCGAGGTACAATAGGACCCGTCAGTCTACTGGAGACAGCTCATTCCAGGTCCTCCTTGGATAACGGGGATTGTACGTCGAGTTATCACTCAGTACGTAAAAACTATGGTCATTACGAATCCCTCGAGTCTCGCTTGGGGGCGGATAAGGATTTAAAAGTCTATAATGCCAACAGAAAAAAAAATCAATACATTACGAATATCGTTTGCATATTTAAGTGCTAGATTCAGTGAGGCAGAAATCGTCTGAAAAGCAGTGCACTCATTCAAATTAATGACGAATGTAATTACAGAAGCTCGACAAGTTGGAGAACGGATGTAAAGCGCCAATGTGGGAGGCCGCAGGCGCCGTCCGCCATGTGGGCACACATTTATAAAGAAAAATATATTGACAGTTTTAACTCGTTTATAATTATATTCAGATTTGAGTAACTGTGCCAGATCTCATAATAAACACATTAATTGCTTTCGCTAAGATTGCTTTACTATTTGTCTTAAGAATTAGAAAAACCTTGGCACTGCTGCAATTAATCCAATCCCTTATACAAATATTTGTCATTGTCAAATTGGTACGCATTATAAGTTATCGTCAATCTAGTTACCATTTAAAAGTCCCATGGCCATGGTAACAAATAACAACAAATTTATGCAGATAGATGACGTATACCAAAGGCTAGAGGTTTGGGCTGAGTTTTAAAATGGTTTTCGAAACTTGTTTTTATATGCTAGCTCCCTCAAGACGTTCCACCATATGAATAGGATTTTTTTGTTTTACTTGGATTATCTGTGCCAATATGTCTGTGCTAAAACCCTTGCTCACATAGTAGACTGCTAAGAGAATTTCTATCGTTGCATCAAAAACGTCCTTCATGCAGGAGCTTCGTAAACTAAGCGGATTTCCCACGTGCGCGACAAGCTATTGATCTCACCTCACAATATATAATCTATTTCTAAGTAAAAATCCAATGTCTAGAATTGCTGTTTACTGGATCAAGAAAGTTCGAATAATTTACTTAGTAACGAAATAATATATAGAACGAAAATTGTAGAGCATCAATAGTTTAAGATATCATGAATTTTCGAATCCCTCTCCTATTCCTAGTCCGGTTTCAGCCATTGACTAATAGTTTTGAATAAAACAGTTAAATATCGAGTATGGTATAGAACAAGTTAAGAAGGATGTTATCACAAAACGTATATACGAGAACCTCACATGCTAAAAGTTCAATGAAAACAACACTCTCTGGTTCTATGCTTCCAGTAAAGTGCTTTATGATATAACAGCTTATTCTTAACATAACATTAGTAGGATTTGGATTTTTCTGAAAGCTGAAAACTTAAAAATTCTTATACCTGGGCTAATATTCAAGATAGAGGGAATGTGACATATATATATATATATAAACATTAATAGTAAATTAAATTTCAATAGAATCGGTTCTATACAATACTATGTATAATAAAGGAGATATTTGGAATTTTCAATAATCTTCATCTAAAACTCCTCCCAACCGATTTCACCCATTAACGAGCATGATATTTATTATTACAGGAAAAGCTTATACATATAGTTTGATAACGATAAAACAATAAGCTGTTATATCATGAAGCACTATCTTTGAAGTTTAAATACCTTTATATAGCTTAAATATTGATCTCATTGAACTTTTACTTTTTTGAGATAAATGAAAATACGTGGCGCATGTGGGAAATCTGCTTAGTTAACTCAGCCTCTGCGTGACCAACATTTTTAGCAGATTTCCCTTAAGGGAAATCAGCTATTGAGGTTGTACTCATGACGGAATTTTCGAAATTTTTCTTCAAATGTCCATCGATCCTACCCAGGAGATGACGAAAATGATGTCCGTTCAAAACTGTATATATATATATATATATATATATATATATATATATATATATATATATATACACACATATACCGCTCTAGCGGTCGCAATTTTTGTTTGATCGTTACCAAACTCGATATTTAGTCGTTTTATGTAAAAAGGAAGATCAAGTTCGTTAACGGCTGAAATCGGACCAGTGGGAGGGGGGGTTTAAAGGGGAGGATTTTCGAAAATTCGAAATATCTCCGTTACTATACGTCGGACCGAAAAATTGTACAGAATCAATCTTATTGCAAATTAAATTTACTATAAATATTGTCTATACATTTTTCTGTATCTTGAATATTAACCGAGATATTTGCATTTGTATTCTGCGTGTGGTCACCAGTAGGCTATGTTCGGACTTTCCACCGAGAGCTCTGGCGGCCGTTTCCATAACTATTCGTCCCTCGTGAATAGGTTTAGAGGTTAGGTTAACTGTTTTTTGGGGCTAGAAACTACTGGGTTATTACGCCCTAAATAATGTTTTAGGTTTAAAGGTTTCTTACTACTACAGTTGTTATTAGGCAGATTTCTCTATTGTAAAACTTCACGTGGGAAATCTGCTTAGTTTACGCAGCCCCTGCGTGACGGACTTTTTTGATTATCACTTGATCATTGTCAAGCTTGATATGTAAGCATTTTGAATGAACATGATTGTACTTAATGACGGAAACTGTCTTGGTTTAGGCTGCATTGTTTAAAGGAGCGAGACAAATGGAAAATTGCGAATATCCTAATTCGTTCATCTGGTTGCCTTATTTAATTATAGGTATACAGCTTCATTCCTATTCAATTAATAATAACAAATGTTTCTCTACGGACTAGTTTTCAATTACTAATTATAATCTATTTCACTGGGCATTTGACAGTGTGTGCAACAAAGGAAAACTTATGGTGGTCATTCGACGATGGTGTGGAGTCACTGAGGAAGAATAAATTTACAAGAAACGTTAAAACTGTGTCTAGCGATAAACAGGACACATTCAATATCTCCCGTGTTTATGGAAATTTCTTATTCGCAAGAATGCTGTTCAAGCGTTGTATCCTAATTAGGAACCCATAGGAGTCAGTTAATCTCATTAGAAATTCTCGGAAGGTCTTTTCTTCTGGAGCACGCTGTACGTTTATTTAATTTATTTTATCAGTTGATAAACACATGCTCTACTGAGCCAGAGTTTCTGGCGAAAGGTATGCCCAAGAATTGAATAAATTTAGCCAGCTGTTGCGAAATTTAGGTTTTAAAAAAAACTGCAGACTGAGCATGCTAATTCAACTCCTTCTCACGTATCTGGAAATTCGCCAGAGGTCCAGGCGGCTTCATCTACCTAAGCTCAAAGCGACTCCTGAATACAAATAGAAGAGATAAGCTGTCTAACTTATATTGTGAAATTCACGTTGACTAAGTTGTCGGAATGCGGGTTGCAAAAAGGTACATGTAAACAATGTTTGTTAACTTTCCTTTTGAATTTATAGCTGATCATTTTCGTTTAGCCTTTTTGGTTTATAGCATTTCTTCGTTCGAATTATTTTTTTTTGTCTGAACTGCTTTATATTAGTCAATTTTTGTTTTATAGGAATGTATTAGGAAACACGCAAAATCAACATCCTCTAATATAAAATCAGTCACAAAGATGTTACATGGACTAAAATGATTAACCACGTTTGGTAATTATACTCCGATGAAGCTATTTCACACACATTTCTTTATTTCTCTCTCAATAAGAACTTTTTAAAAAAAGTCCGTCACGCAGGAGCTGAGTAAACTAAGAAGATTTCCCACGTACTTCTAAGACACGCGTGATCTCACCTCACCACATATTCTCTATTTCTATGAAAAAATTGATGAGTAGGAGTGCGGGGGAGTTAGTGAAGAAAAAGAGGAAGTACGAATAACTCACTTAGTACTTGATTTACGAAAAAAACATAGAACAACAATTGTAGATCTTTAATAGTTTAACAAGATTGATCCATCACATTGATGAGGATTACATTTTACGATCCGGCAAATAATAACGGAGATATTTTGAATTTTAAAATTCACCCCTCTCCACTATTCCATTTTTTGCAAATAACCAGATATAATCTTTAGTGTTGAGTAAATTGTTAAACATCGAGCATAGTGTATATAAAACGAACATTTTCGATTGAAGAACTTAAAACCTTAATTTATGACGTATCGCACAACGACTTTGCATGTATCTCGCAGAATAAAAGTCCCATGGAAATAAATATTTAGAGTTCATGCTTAGAATAAAGATATTGAAAATATAAAGATAAATATTCTTGTTATAAAATCTTATTGTTATTAGAACATGAGTAGGAGTGGGAGCTTACTGAAGGCTCAAAACTAACATTTTCGGTTAGTATTAATCTTAGAGAAAGTTTGTATATAAGTACATGTATAGACAAGTAAATTTATAATAAGATTAGTTCTATTCACTTTTCGATCTGAAATACAATAGTGGAGAAATTTCGAAATTCTACACCTCTAAACCTACCCCTCCCCTATTCGATTTTAGCCGTTAACGAACTTGAGCTTTAGTTTGGAATGAGCGGTAACAGACATATATATATATATATATATATATATATATATATATATATATACTATACTTATATCCTTTGTAATAGAAGATCACTAATAGATTTTGTTGATTATTAATAATTGAATTAAAAAAGACTACTTAATATTGAATGGCCCCTTGTTAAAAAAAAAAAAAAAATATCTGATTTGAGGGAGAAAAAAAATAGTTTACCCTTCAAAATCAAAGATCAAGTCTTTTAAGTTGAATTCATTTTATTATGATGGGCATAATATAGCGTGATTTTCCTCAGCATAACTACCAGGCCTCCCAACCTGCGCCCACGATACATTGTGAATCGCTGAATCTAGTGACGACCTCTAGCTGCTGCAAGTCGAATCTGAACCTGAAATCGTCTTGAGAATCTGAACATAATATGGTCTCAAGAATGGGACCTGGAAAATATACCTAGTGAGGATGATTCCAGTATAGTTAAGTTAACATATAGTGTAATATCTTAGTTTAATGAAATCCCTTCGAAAGCACTTAAATCATCCATGGGCTTCATGTTGTTGACGTCATAAACAGAAACAAGTTGTAATAAATCTGAGATTGCATCACATGAACTTATCATAAATGACCTTATATTTTATATTTTGAATAATGCCAGCACAAAGCTCATTAAGATTATTATTTATGCGTACTATGATGTCTAGTTTTTACCTGTAAATTAGAGTTTTATCCTATTTGGAGTTCAGTCACCATGTGCTCTGGTAGTTTAATAGATGACTCCGATGGATTCCTTTAATAATATTCACAGCTCTTAAAGTCGATACACTAATTAATATTCCGGATGAATTTCGATAATAATATCACATTAAATAGACTTTTTGAGCATATTTGATCGGCGGGGGTGAAGTTCGACATCGGGTATGGCGATGTAGCAAAAAGATTAGACACAGTCGTAGCTTGCATCCTCTTGAGAGGAGACCCTTGTCGGTGGCATCTCGTAATTCCTGCAGCCTGCACCTAGCCAGCCTGTTTATCGCCTGCACTACCTCTCAGGGCAGAGTCAGATAGAGAACTTCTATAGACCAGCTAAGTTCTTTTATTGTAATTTAGTTTAAGTAGATATTTATTATTGGTGCATTTTTAATTATATTTTAATCTGGTCATATATTTAATTATTGAGTCAAGAGTCAATTGTTGGTGGACCCTTCCTAAACTCTTTGTTAGTGATTTGGTTGTGGGAATTATCATCTTTCACAGCTTCCACAGCCTGTAGCCGCAGCCAGATCGCAACAAAGTTGAGCAGAATAGCTCTGAGCACTAGCACTAAGAAAGTTTTACTTGAATGTTATTGTAAAGTGGCTTCCAATATTATGACCACTAAGTGCGATATGGGTCCCACATAAATATGTCAGTGCCAAGGGGTAAACAATGTAATTAAAACCGATCATCAAAATGAATTCCTAGATTCATAGTTAAAAAGAATTAACTAAAATATGTTCATTACCCTTTCTCTCAGAGAACCTAGTAGTTCCCACAATGTGAAGCAAGTCACATATTCTTCCAACTATGGTATCGCCTGATCAGTCTTCCAACCGACAAAGCCTAGATGTACCTGTATGTCAAGTGATCTGTTTTCCATAACCAAACCTGGTCATCGTTATTCCGAACCTTTGCAATGATGAAATACGGTTGTTATATCCTAATTGGGATCATGCATGATCGAGGGGTCAAATCTCAAAAGCTATTTTAAAGTTAGCCTTTCACATGCCCATCAAAGTTATGTTCTGTTCATAGGTTTCACACAAGATGCAACCAATTTTCTTATGAGTAACCAAGAAAATATACTTTTTTTCTCCATTTCCTCTCTATATCTTTCAGTTTAGTCGAGCAACTGACTACCACTATTATCGATATATACTCAACGCAAAGGTATGGAGATAATTTGTGCAAGCCCATTTACGGAACTGCATCAAAATTGCTCGTGGAAAACCTGCTTAGTTTACGAAGTTCCTTTATTAGGACTTCAAGGGACTTTTTTAATATTGCTTCAAGGGAAAACCTAGGACATCTATATATTAATTAAATAAAATGAAAGAAAAGTTATGTAAAATCCAGATAATGTAATGAAAGGAAATTTTATAAAAAGGTACCATTCATTTTCTAATAATAAATGGAATATATGATGAAAAAAGACTACATAACCTACACCTCTATCTCTCTCTCTCTCTCTCTCTCTTTCATATATATATATATATATATATATATATATATATATATATATATATATATATATACATATATTCTCTTTATAAATTCTCTTCAAATGCCTAATGAACCTACCTAGTAGATGACGAAAATGAGGCCAGTTCAATTATATATACATATAATTTTGAACGGACCTCATTTTCGTCATCTCCTGGGTAGGATCGATGGACATTTGAGGAAATTTTTCAAAACTCGCGTCATGAGTACAATCTCAATAGCTGATTTCCCTTAAAGGAAATCTGCTAAAATGTAGCTGTTATATGCATATAAAAATAATAATAAATGGCATTATGTTGTATTTATTTTTTTGATTATATGACTTGTGGATAGATATATAAGGTGTAGCAATTTTATTCAAATTTATGACTGTTTTTATAATTTTAATTTTTTAACTGATATATATATATATATATATATATATATATATATATATATATATATTTCTCTGTTAACGCTCTAGTGGCCGCAATTTTTGTTTGATCGTTACCAAACTTCATATTTAAGCGTTTTACGCAAAAAGAAAGATCAAGTTCGTTAATGGCTGAAATCGGACCAGTGGGAGGGGGGGTTAAGAGGGGGGGGTTGAAAATTCGAAATATCTGCAATTATTATTATATCGTTGGATCGAAAAATTGTATAGAATCAATCTTATTGCAAATTAAATTTACTATAAATATTGTTCTATACATTTATTCTGTATCTTGAATATTAACCGAGATATTTGCATTTGTATGCATGTGTGTGATCGGCAGGAGTCGGCTATGTTCGGGACTCTCCGCCGAGAGCTAGTGCGGGCCGTTTCGGTAACTATTCGTCCCTCGTGAATAGGTTTAGAGATTCCTTACTACTACTGTTGTTATTAGGCGGATTTCTCTATTGTAAAACTTCACGTGGGAAGTCTGCTTAGTTTACGCAGCGGGACGGACTTTTGTATGTTAATACATGTTTGATGTTTTTAGCATTTGAAAATAGCATTTTTCCGAAAGGCTTAGTGCAATTCTGGAATATCTATATCCTGGGAAGACATTTCTTCAGCCCTATATTCGATAACTCCCACTTCCGCCACCACACATACGCATACATGATTCTTTTCGAAAAATGTTAATTCAATAAATAAATACACGAAATAATGAAAACTTTAGAGTCGGCATTGGTCCAGAGTGTTAAATGCCGCAATTAGTTTTTTTTTTATTCAACTAAATCTTAAATTAATGAGCAAAAGAAGAAAAGTAGGAATTTTAATCTTCCTAAAGTGTTTAGAAACTTGAAATGCAAATGAATATCTTCTTTTTGTGGTGGATTTCATAAATATATGGTCCTGATAAGGTAGAATTGAGCCGAGGAGGCATTTGGTAGTGAGGGGGCATCTGGATGGGTTACCACACCGGCTTGCGAATTGCAGGTTTATGCAGATTAACTCTTCAGCTCTCCCCATCCAAGCAACTTATTGAAATTATTATTATATACATAAGATAAAAAAAAATTACATAAATTCATAGTTATCTCAAGTAAATGTGACAGACTGACTGTAAATAGTCCCACTGCGGCTTGGAGTAATGTTAAAAGGACGTCCGGACCCAAGTATTTTCAAATCACATTCTCCAGTTTCAACCTCGGGCGATTTTAAATTTCATTAAGTGCAAGCCTAATTAATTTACATGCATTCCTACCGGATTACTTAAATGGAAATAAAGCAATGTAATAAATTATCTTATCTTATTTCTCCCATGCAATCCTTTCTAAGTGCTTCTTCTTAATATTTTTTCGCTATCTCTTTGCATAAAGTTTATTACTTTATGAGTCACTTATTATAGACAATTTCATTTGCATATTTTTTTTTAACGTTTATAGCTCCTCGGTTCACTGTAAAGGAACTGGCGTGATCGTCCTGTTCATGTTAATTGTTTTGGAGACGGATTCAACTGATGAAACCATTATACACTGTGATTCTGTTGAAAGCCAACGCGAGATATCATAAATTAACAAATAAACATTTTAAAATTTTACTTAATTTCACTGAAAGCAATGGTTCTCCTAAGGATGTTTTTCACACTTTTTATATATTGGTTCTTTTATCCAGTGCTCGGCCAGTTCTCGTAAGAGTTTGGTACAAACGGAAGTATATGTATGTTTGATGATTTGTTTTAGTAGTTTTCTCTTAAGGGAAATCAGCTATTGGGGTTTGAACTCCAGATACGGTTTATGAAAAATGTTCCTCAGATATCCATCGATCCTATCTGGAAGATGATCATAACTAAACCCTGTATTTAAAGTTTTAGTAATTTCGAAAATTCAAAATATCCACGTAATTAGAAATAATATTGAAAACATTTTTGTAACCTATCTTATTGATAATTCGTCGTTCTATATATAGTGTTTCAGATATGTTTTTCTATCTTCAATATTAACCCTTTAACAGCTAAAGAGGCGGGGTGGAGATTCGCAGCCAGTAGCTGAGGAGGGCCAGCCGCTGTCACTCTCCAAAGCTAAGGGTTCCAGGCCACTCTCTGCAGCTCCCTCCTTCAATACCTCACTCCCTTTTCCCACTATTTCTTAATGTTTTATTTTCTTTGTATGATTCTGTAATACCTATATCAGTAGTTCAATAAATTAAAATGCTATTGTAATGAAAGATTAGGTGATTTCTGAAGGAAATAATGAACATGATTGCAATGATTTTATTATTTTTTTATAATTTTTTAATTTGAAGTAATATTTTAATAATTTACTTTTTTTTTTAATTTGAAGTTATATTTTAATTATTTACCAATATACAATAGCAGGTAGAAAAGGGGTGGGTTGGGTTTCCCTCCTTGGAAAACCCAAAGATTCCACAGTTACGGGATCGGTACAAATATTTCCCCAATAGACACCCCTGCAGCCTAGCGGCCGCTAGAAATATTTATTAACTCACCGAGGATCCGCTAGGATGTACCACAGTCGGGACGAGTAATATTGTATGGAGCTGGGAGAGGTAAAAAAGTGGGAAAACGGTGACGAGATATCTCGTCCTGCGTGAGGGGGTAGCGGGCAGGCGGCGACGAGATATCTCGTCCTGCGCGAGGGGGTAGCGGGCAGGCGGCGACGAGATATCTCGTCCTGCGCGAGGGGGTAGCGGGCAGGCGGCGACGAGATATCTCGTCCTGCGCGAGGGGGTAGCGGGCAGGCGGCGACGAGATATCTCGTCCTGCGCGAGGGGGTAGCGGGCAGGCGGGGACGAGTTATATCGTCCTTGCGCGAGGGGGTAGCGGGCAGGCGGGGACGAGACATCTCGTCCTGCGCGAGGGGGTAGCGGGAGGCGCCGACGAGATATCTCTTCCTGCGCGAGGGGGTAGCGGGAGGTGGCGACGAGATATCTCGTCCTGTGCGCGGGGGTAGCGGGAGGCGGCGACGAGATATCTCGTCCTGCGGAGGGGGTAGCGGGCAGGCTGCGACGAGATATCTCGTCCTGCGAGGGGGGGGGGTAGCGGGCAGGCGGTGACGAGTTATCTCGTCCTGCGCGAGGGGGTAGCGGGCAGGCGGCGACGAGTTATCTCGTCCTGCGCGCGGGGGGCGCGGGCCGGCGGCGACGCGCTATCTCGTCCTGCGTGAGGGGGTAGCGGGCCGGCGGCGACGAGATATCTCGTCCTGCGCGAGGGGGTAGCGGGCAGGCGGCGACGGGTTATCTCGTCCTGCGTGAGGGGGGTAGCGGGCAGGCGGCGACGAGATATCTCGTCCTGCGTGAGGGGGTAGCGGGCAGGCGGCGACGAGTTATCTCGCCTGCAGCTTGTGGGCTTCGTTTCCCTCCGCGTTCACTGGTGGAGCTGTTAAAGGGTTAAGCAAGATTTTCAGGCTTCAGTAAACCACTTTTACTCTTAGCACTTTAATTATAAGCGAATATATCATGAAACGGATAAACATAAATGCCATATATTGTTTTCAACTGACCTTTATTATGTGAGATACATGCTAATAGTTAGTGTGGTGACGTCATCAATTAATATTTTATTGACCTCCTACTTCTAATCATCGGATTTTTTTCTTGGGAAATATAGAATGGTGGTGAAATGAGATCAGTAGCGTGGCATTCTAGCATGTAGGGAATCTGCTTATTTAACGCAGCCCTTACTTGACAGACTCTTCTCTAAAGAGAGCTGTAAGAATTTGGATTACCAAAAATATATTTTGTGATAATAATAAAAAAAAAAAGAAAAGTCCGTCACCCGTGGGCTGCGTAAACTAAGCACATTTCCCACGTTAAGTTATACAATAGAGAAATCTCCATAGTAGGGCCAAACGGTTACGGCAAAGGGCGGAACTAGCTTTTCGCGGGAAATTCAAAAATCCGTTATCGGCCCAAATTTCATAAAAATGCAAATATCTCGGGTAATATTCAAAATAGGGAATAAACGTATATAACAATATTTATAGTAAATTTAATTTGCAATAAGATTTATTCTGTACCATTTTTCGATCCGACGCATAATAACGGAGATATTTTGAATTTTCAAAAAATCCCCTCCTTTAAACCCCCCCTCCCACTTGTCCGATTTCAGCCATTAACGAACTTGATCTTCCTTTTTACATAAAACGATTAAATTCCGAGTTTGGTAACGATCAAACAAAAATTGCGACCGCTAGAGCGTTAACAGACAAATATATATATATATATATATATATATATATATATATATATATATATATATAGATATATATATATATATAATTTTGAACGGACCTCATTTTCGTCATCTCCTGGGTAGGATCGATGGACATTTGAAGAAATTTTTCGAAACTCGCATCATGAGTACGACCTCAATAGCTGATTTCCCTTAAGGGAAATCTGCTAAA
Organism: Riptortus pedestris; assembly: GCA_019009955.1. Lineage (NCBI taxonomy): Eukaryota > Metazoa > Arthropoda > Insecta > Hemiptera > Alydidae > Riptortus > Riptortus pedestris. The sequence continues at coordinate 25,306,171 of CM032230.1, read as the reverse complement.
AAAGTAAAACAGGTTCCATATCCGGTATTGATTAATGTTTCATTTCTCCACCTTCTGAGGTGGTTCTAGGAAGCACTCAGAAAGGAATAAGCAATTTATTCTTAAATGTGAAAATTAAAGTAGATAGGACAAGATTATATTTTAGGCCTACAATTTGTTGTTGATATTTATTAGTATCTACTTTATGTTAATTTCTAATGTATATGGATTGAATTGATTAATAAAACTCGGAGAAAGTATCGTCCAAGATTTAAAGATGTCTACTTATTTTAAGTTTTTCTCTCATTTTATGTTATCTATACTAAAATATCTTCGTTCAACAATATATAAATATGTTAACACTCTTGAATCTTAATTTTTATTAAATCTATTCAAAACTAGATATTTTTCCTGCGCATCTTAAATCAAAGGTTGTGAAAATTACAATTTCGTGAAAAGAAATTTAAATTACAACTTTTGTGTATCCTCTTCTATATTGTTTAATTTCAAATGACGATACGGACGAGGATAAAATTACAATACAAATTCGCGAGAATTACAATATTGGAAATTTACATAAATGCAGCTTACTATTGAAATGGTGGTACTTGACCAAAACGAGAGTTGTAGATATCACAGAGAGATGATAACATAGTAATTTTTCGCCCTAAAACCTTGTGAAACAAACATTAAAATGGTATTCTAACTAGTAATAGTTAATCTCGATGGTAAACCTAGAGATCGTTTCCCATCTGGACAATAGGAATTTATTAATTGACGACCTCATTAAATAAAATCCTTAGTCCTACCCCTGGCTAGAAAAGGGTAATAACCTGTAGATAACTTGTCCGAATTAGCAATACTAGCATAAAGCGGACAGAAATAAATAATAAGGAATACATGATTAATGTGATAATAAGAAGAACCGAGAAAATATGTATTACTTGTGTTATATCAAAACCTGGCTTCTCCACATTCACAAATTTTTCAGTAGTGAGGATAATTCATAATACATTTCTTATACCATCTAAGGAAATGTAACGGGTGTTGGAGGTTAGGGTGAAATGAATCGTTTAAGTTAAAGCGTGTACCTAAGGCATATTTCGAAACATGATTTTGGTGGACATAAACACTTTCTGGGAAAAACAGCGGAAGAATATGTCGTAACTAAATTTTATGAATTTTCTGCTGAAGGCAGGTTTAAGCTCAGTTATATTATTTGCGTTAGGACTTTAATTATCGAAATATACAAGGAATAGACAAGTTGTTTTAACTAAGTATTTTCCATAATGAATGATGAAATATTTGTAAAGAAATTAATTAAGGAGCTAAGTGAACAACATATCTAGGAGCTCCAATTACTCCAATGAATATTAATTTATGAGTCGAACCGGCAAACATATTTATTTATTAGGCTAAATGAAAGCAATGAATATATTTTCTATTTATATACATTCACATCGGAGAGAGAAAAAAAAATAGAAGGCTTAAGCTTAGCAGATCATGACATATGTCATTAATCAAAAGGTCTAATGAGTCGTTATGTAATTTGCATATAAACCTTGGTATAGACACGTCCGATGTCTTATTGAGGAAGGCTGAGACCGTTAAATTGCCCTGTGCTGAGACAACTCTCTTTAGAAGGCACAACAGCCCTGCTCGGCTCAGCTGATCCATATATGACCATCTAGTCGCAGCTAATGTCTTGTACGCCGTCAAATACACAAGCAAAAAACACTCCAAGACGATTCAGTAACTCAATAAGAACACGCCACTGCTAAGCCTATTCTAATAGATATCTTTAAGAAAAAAAACTTTGTCACTATTGATTTGATTACTGTCATTACTATTTCTTTAACCTGCAAAAAACTCAGGGGATACAGTTATGAAGAACAAGCCACTACTAAACAGGTCTTGTTTTAAAAAAAAAAAACGTGTTTCAGTTGATTTCATTACTGCTGCAACAGTTTTTTTACTCTCATTGCAAAAAATACTCATTAAAAAGAACACCCGCCCATACAAAACGATTTTAATTATTATATTACACACCTTCAACCCACAGTCTCCCGTTAACCAAAAAAACTCTAAGAGAAAATAGAAAAGTAGGACATGCCATTATTTAGCTGTCTTGTTCAACCTAATAAACATCTTAAAAATCCCAAGTCTAATTAAAGATTAGTTCTACACAATTTATATTCTCACTGTAAAACACATTAACTGACAGCACACATGTAATAACGTACACATAGACCAGACATTTATGAGAACCACCAGCCGACAGTAGCCAATTTATAGATGATGACTTTAAGTATTTAAGAAATAATGGTTTATTTGATGAAATATAAAAGCTATTAGTTATCATTATGTAAAATTGTATATAGTAAGCACTTTATTTGCAGAACATAAGATTTACATCCATAGTTTTCTTCTTTTGTTTTTATGTTGTTAAATTTACTAACATTTCATTTTGTGCAATGAACTTATTTTGTAAATTTGCAATACTTAATTTTGTAATTTTTTAATATTTATTTAATTTTGTAAAATAATATTTTCTCTTGTTTAAAGATGAATCGCCATTGTAGTGGTATCCAAAATGAATAATAATCAATTTTTCCACCCGTCTCCAGAAATTTTGAAAAAGTGTTTATAACAACATTATAGGTCATTAAATTTTCAATAAGATTGGTTTAATATAACTTTCCAATTTGACGTATAATAACGCAAATATTTCGAATTTGCGAAAACTTCCTCGTCGAAATGGCCAGATTTCAGCTATAAACGCACCTGCTCTTTAGATTTACATAAAACGTTTAAATATCGAGTTTGCTTACAATCAAACAAAAATCTAGTGCGTTATCATATAAATATAAATAAGTCAAATTAGCTCACTTGCTTGATGGCGAGAACAGAAAAATCAACTTGTAATGGTAAACTGGCAGTTAAACAAATATTTAGTGACCGTAGACTACGATATGAATTATAAATAACATACGGCATAACGAACTATTGACAGATGACAGCCAATACATCACACATATCCCCAGACACCTAAAAAAAACATAAGTATCTCGGGGAGTCGTTTTCCAAAAAAAAAAAAAAAAAATCAAATAAGTATTCATATTTCAGTGTTGTAAACATACGGAAGTAGAGTGTTTTTATTTTTACTATTAATACATCAGTTCTTTCCAGGCATCAATTCTTTTACATCAGCACAACGGTAATATGCTAACCTTCACAGTTGAGAGGAATTTTGATTAAATAATAAAACCAAATAAAAAAAAAAAAAAACATTAAAACATATTTACAATGTATAACCCCATTTCTTAAATGTAGACTGGGCGATAAACAAAAACAAATGGAGTAGCGTGCGAGGGTAGAACTTTTTTTGGGCTTCCTCAACCCGCCTCATCTTGACATATAAACATCGTAAAGAGTATTCGAAAATGCCACTAGCTTTCCAAACTGGTCTCTCAAATGAATTCTCCTCCTCGTTGGTTACAACGGCCTTACGAAATGTTTCGCCGAGGCCTCGCCCTGGGGATCATCTGCCCATGTACGGCAATAACAGACACTTCAACTCATTTAACTACTGCATAGTCTATCCCATTCCGCAGAAACAGCCTTCGAATCCACAACAGAGTAACATTAGGTCCGAGGCTGAAATTCATAGCTATTGTGGCCTCCACTTCGACGGTATAATTCTAGCAGAAGGCATGCAATCTCATTCTTACCCGTTATGAAATCATTGTTAATATGCGCCTTTAGTAGCAGATTTCCCTTGAGGAAAATGAGCTATTGAGGTTGCATGCATGATGGGCTCCATCGATCCTACCCAGGGGATAACGAAAATGAGACCCGTTCAAAAGCACACACACACACACACACACACACACACACACACACACACACACACACACACACATATATATATATATATATATCGGTTAAGGCTCTGGTGCTCGCAATTTTTGTCTAATCGTTACCAAACTCGATATTTAAATGTTTTATGTAAAAATGAACATCAAGGGCTAAAATCGGACGAGTGGGAGGAAAGGAGGAGAATTCCGAAAATTCGAAATATCTCTGTTGTTAAGCGTCTGATCGGAAAATAGTATAAAAGCAATGTTATTGTTATGTTGTTATATAAATGTTTTCTCTATATTCAATATTAACTGAGATATTTCCATATTTTACTTTTCGGCCATCAGTAGCCCTACTCATATCGTATTAACTATAATTTGTTATATCATGAACCACTTCATTCCAATGTTTAACGCCAAATGTGGTTTTCATTGACTTTGTGAGACACATTCAAATAAGCCATGTGATGGCGTCATCAAATACGATTTTTTGTTCTTTATTCGAAAATGTGTATTTGACCTATACCATAATCGATATTTAACCGTTTCAGTCAACACTAAAGATCATATTTCTTATTGGCTGAAATCTGATCTGGAATACTGGTGGTTTAGAAGTGGGGAATTAGAAAATTCAAAATATCTCCGTTATTATGTGTCGTATCATAAAATGTTATAGAAACAATCTTGCTAAACTTTTGATTTTATAAAATTGTCCTTATATGCATATTTTAGTAACTCAAGTATTTAGCGAGTCATTCATACTTTCTTATTTTCTGCCTTCAGTAAACCCCCTCCCCCCTCACCTCCCTTCTACTCATCGGTTTTTACATATAAATAGAGAATACATCAGAAGTGTAATAACATCACTTGGGAAATCTGCTTAGTTTACGCACCCCTGCGTGACGGACTATCTCATAAGAAGGGAGTCTGCACATCAGCTGTCATGTGACACTTTGTTTAAATCCATGTATAAGTTTGTCAACCAGGCCCTGATGTACAAAAGACGAGGGCTCAGTCTAACATATAGGGCATATAATTGTATCTATGAGTGCATTTAAATGAACAACATCGAATTTGTCATGCCGGCAGGGGATACACACAAACGCACAAATTGTGACCTAGTTACTGAGCGCTCGATAGGAAAATTACCCCATCTAAAAGAATCGGCCCATTGGACTAGACTACTAAGGCATACGAGATGAACATGCGCCATTGTTAACTATAAAAAATGATGCAAAATCATTTTTAAATTTTTTCAATATAGTGCCAACAGCCATTAGCGACCAAAAGCCTATAAATTACTAAACATTAATCTTTTTTTTTTAATATTGGCTTTAAGTTAGTAAATGATTTCATTATTACACGGTTATAACGTTCTTCGTTAAGTATATGGAACGTTTAACGTTTAAAACACAACTCTGATTTTTATTTAGTTGGGAAACATACATATTTACATTATAGGCTTATACCCTAGAGCCGTGTCAAAGTGAAATCAAAATAAAAAACCTCAATGGAAATAGTTTATGTAGTAGGTAAATGAATATAGAGACTCAAACTTAACAATGATTCGACGGTTACCCAATTCTGTGCGACAGAAAAACGAAAAACTTTCAATTAAAAGTAATTAACTGTTCTACGCAATATTTATAAAAACTGGATGTATGCATTAAAAAATCTAATAACACACTGTTCAGATTGGTAGCTCGAGTATTGTATGCAATTAGTTAATATATAAGATCTTTAATTTCCTGTTCCAACAAAATAAAAATAAAAAACGATACAACTTTCTAAAATCATTATATGTACTACAAGTTGGAAATGTGGCATCGTATTACAGTTTATTTTAATTAAGAAAAGTCTATTTTCTTGATATATATTCTTATAATTTGTATGAAATAAGGTTAGTATAAATTAGATTTTTAAAAAACGCAGGACACAAATGGACATGGATGTTATCCTTTTTGCGTTGAGGTTAGTCAGGTAGTCTAATAGTACTATTATATATAATTAGTTTCAATATCAAAATATATCATGAAGTGCCTTATTCAGGCTTAAACACAAATACACTTCTCAAAAAGTAAATGTTCAATGAGAACAATATTTGGTATTTAGGCTAGAATTAATGTGCTCCATAGTTCAACTAATTGTATAAATGACAAGGGTAGAAGTGGTATTATTTGAGATACTACTACAATGGCCATTCATCTTTAAACAAGAGATAATATTATTTTACAAAATTAAATAAATATTAAAAATTTACAAATTTTAAATATTAAAATCTACAAAATAAATGAATTCCACAAAATCAAATAAATCCCTCACTCTGGGGACTGCGTTTACTAAGCAGATTTGCCACGTACGTCACGTATTTGCCATTTATCCCAAAAACTAAATGTTAAATGAGAAAAATATTTGGTAATTAGGATTCAAATAAAGTGCTTCATAATATAACTATATAACTCATAATATCCTAATATAACTCTTACTCATGTCTACTTATTGTTAATATGACATGAGTAAGAGTTTACTGAAGGCCGAAAACTGAAAAATGCGAATATCTTCGTTAGTAATCAACATAGTGAAAGAACAACATAACATTTATGGAACATTACATTCGCAATAATATTGGCTCTATAAAATATTTCGATCCGACTCAGTAACGGAGATATTAAGATTTTTCGAAATTCCTTTCACTAAATCTCCCCCCCCCCCTCCCACTACTCGGATTTCAGCCGTTAATGAATTTGATCTTTAGTTTTTACATAAAACGTTTAAATATCGAGTTTGGTAGCAATGGAGTAAAAATTGCGACCGCTAGAGAGTTAACAGATTTATATTATATATATATATATATATATATATATATATATATATCATTTTGAACGGACCTCATTTTCGTCATCTCCTGGTTTGGATCGATGAGCATTTGAGGAAAGTTTCGAAAATCGCGTCATGAGTAAGTCCATGAGTAGATGATGTCTATATGGCAGATTTCCCACGTGCACCTCGTATTTGCATTTATCTCAAGAAGTAAAAGTTCAATGAGAACAATAGTTGATATTCAAGCTTCAAATAAAATGCTTCATGATATGATAACACCTTATTGTTAATATGACATGAGTAGGAGTGGGTGTTAACTGAAGGCCGAATAATAACAAATATAAATATCTCGGTTAATATTCAACAGAGTGAAAATACGCATATATCAATATTTATAAAACATTTCATTTACAATAAGATTTGTTCTATGTATTTTTCGATCTGGCATATAATAATGGAGAAATTTCGAAATTCCTCCCCCCCCCCCTAAACTCCCTCTCTCCGATGTCAACTATTAACGAACTTGGTCTTTATTTTTACATGAAACGTTTAAATATCCAGTTTGGTAACGATGAAACAAAGATTACTACCGCTGGACCACCAAAGGAAATGACACCTGGGTTCTAAACGAGCCACAATCCAATGCATTCCAGGAACTGAAGAGTGAGCTGCATGTAACTGAAAAAGAAATGTGGAAATTCCCATGAAACTAGTTTAAAGAACTTTATAATTATATATATGAACCACCTCTTTTTACTGATAGAATTGCATTTTTCAATTTTTACGGATATACTTGCATTTTTCTGGACACAACCAGTAGTTGCAAACTATCTGAAGTTATGTACAATAATATTTAAGGTTATCATTCCTTTGGCTTCGAGATTATATACGAAGCTGGTTCTTGTCCTGGGCAACAAGTCGTTCTTACGTAGAGCCTAGATTCATGAACTCTCTCCAATCTCTATAACTTTGAAAGTTGTGTAGCGTGGCCAGAACACATTCATTAACTATCTAATACTAACTGAATGTAAGACTGTACAGTCTTTCTTTTCTAGCTAGAATGGGTGTTAGTGTTCCCCCAAATAATTCCAGCTCGTGGAGAGGAAGATCTACTCAGCAAGAAAAAGAAGACTAACTGATATGGCTGGGCGTAGCGGCCCTTCTTTATCTTTGATATCTTTTGAGAGTTCGTGCCCAGAAAGCTACAGAAATGGACCGAAACACAGGATGAAGGCTGACTCAAGAGGATCGAATTCATGAACGGGTTGTCAAAGAAGTCATGGTTATTATAGGTTAAACAAAAATTACAATTTTACAGAGCATTAAAACTCTGTCAGAGTGTGATAGCAATAACAATCTCCATAAACAGGGTTCTTCTATTCTGACTTTGAACTTTTAGTGCATTCACAAAAACCAAAGTAAACAGATGAGTTGTTCAGATAAAGGTCTTTTACTAACTAGTAATATGGGAATGATGTTAAATCCCGTAATTTACAAAGCTTTTTGCAACCAAGAGTTTCAGAGGATCGCCAAGGTGAAAAAATTCTTTTGGAAATTTTCGAATAAGCACGAATGAGTAAAATCGTGGTATACGAACATTTAGTCGTAATTTCATCAGTGCATGACTGGAGACTGTTTCAGTATATAACAGTAAATAAGACTTCGTGAAAGTCTATCAGGTGTAATTCGAAACAGTGCGATGATCAATAATTAACATTATCAATGGAATGAGGTCAAGAAAAAGGTAAACACACAGCTCATAGAAATATCACGAAAGTTCAACCAAGCTTGAACATGACCCGGCTTAGCATAGTAGATGACTATTGGTGAATCCTAGGCAATGGATAAGTGAGATTGATTACTATCCATAAAAGGCAGGTGTTGCGATTCGTAGCCAACCAATAAATTCGAATAATCGCTATAATTCATAGATTCGTGACATGTTTACTTAGGAAATGTTGGCGGGGCTAGCAGAGCGTGAAGTATGGTCAAGGCATGCTCCGACCTTTGGATCGACCAGGGTGGTAGGTGTGCGCTTTCAAGAGGATCATTTATTATTAATGGCCGACAAAACAAGTTGTTATAATTTGCAAACTGTACCGCGTGTAATGCAACCTTATCTGCGATCATTGGACAAAGAGTTAGTAATTGCAGGTAAATATATAAGCCATTCCTCTGAAGTTGGAATCTTTAATTTTAACAGCGTTCGGAAGACATTTTAGAGCCACTGAAGACTTCCTTTCAAATAGACTCAAATGGACACTGTTGACGCTTCTACAAATTTTATAAGCATCAACAGATTGATTCTCAATCGCGAACCATTATCCCTCACTTTCTTCCAAGAGGTCAATCACTGGTTCCGATTCTGAACTGTTCCTCTCTCTTCTAGAATCTTACCTTCCTACGATCTCTGAGTTCTATCAAATATGTGCTTACTCATATATATATTTTGCCGCTACTTACTCTTTTATACCATCAAATTCAACTAAAATATCTTTTCAAAGCCATTCGAATCGTATTTGTTAAACTATTATCCTGAAAATGTGTAGAACAGAAAAATTGGAAATTCCATTTATAATTTCATTTCACATCCTTTCGCATCTAAATAATTTGCATCGTTTCTAACGAGCTTCATGTCTTTGTTTTCTGCGATTTAAGTTCCACCGATTCCTGAGGAAGGTTGCCAAGTTTTACTTTAACTTACCTAAGCAGGTTCCCGGGATCTTTCACCTTTGCCAAAGGATTAATGATCCTTTTCTTTTGTCCAGTGTTCCTTTAAAATATTCAATGTCTTTCCATACGAATATTAATCATATCTTAGTAGATGAACTTCTTAAACTCACCACTACCATTTAATAAGTTTCAGCCATGAGAGATTCGTGGTCAAAATGTGCTAATGACTTGAGGAGTTTGGTACGAACATTGTAGAGGTAGAGAGCTTCTCCCCACAGTCTTTAGTAGTTTATAGCACGATGATAGTCACTGGGAGAGTATCCCAAGGCGATCGAATTGAATACAGACCACCTCTCCATTATTAGAAATAAAGCTGGAAAAGCTATATGATACTTCCGTTAATCTGGGCTATTTGTTTATTGACTTATTCTGTCGAAATAGAGGAGTTTACATTTCTCAACTGTGCCACCTTCAACTAGCAGGTTCTAGATTCGGATTGCAGAGAGTGGAAGCAGATATACGTTAGAAGAAAGGGAATAAATAAGCCCTGAGACGACCTTTTCCCTTTGAAAGCCTCCCGAAATGTACAAATATACCAAATGGTCATGAAACCAACAGTTATGTTATGACAGCCCTAGATAGACTATTGGCAAGGAAAACTGGACAGCCTCCATCTAGGCGAAGAGACTCTTGAAAATGATATTAGAGTTACGAGAGACCAGTAACAAAAAAAACTAATAGAATTCGATACGAGTTTTAGTTAACCTCTTCTAAGAAGGATAGATTGTGCTGGGAACATCAATTGAAACTGAATAAGCAGAGAATGAGAAGATGAAGAGCCAGGCAGATATGGCTGAATGACCTCAGGGAAGACTTAGCAGAGGCTAGGTTTACTATTGGTGGATACTAGAAAACCCCATAGAATTGTATAAAACAGTGTCATAGTCTTAGGGTGGAATAATACTGTTTCAGAATTGGAATTCTACGGTCCCTTTTTTGGCATCAATACGGAAAAATCTTCTTTCCCCTGTTCATTTTTGTATACCTACCGTTTTCCCTCTCCACAAGGACAACCATAAAGACTAATATCTATACAAAACGTTACAAGAGGTAATTTACTGAACTATATGAAAACAAAACAAAACTCCCTTTTTAATGTATGCATTGCTAAATTACTTATTAACGTCCACTTCTTGCAACGAAGGCTAATTTGGGCGGGTTATCTGCAGTACCACCCTTTTCAAGCCAGGGTGGGAGTAAGGATTTTATTTAATGAATTCCGTCACTAAATAAATTCCTCTGCCCAGGCTGGAATCGAACTCGCCACTCTAGGTTTACCGTGTGAGATTAAGGTCAACGCTTTAACTCGCATAGCTAATCTGAGCCCCAATCTATGTATTACGAAATAATATTAACTGTAATCTATGTATAAAGTTAATATTATTTCAGGGATTGGACCAACTTTCAACTTCGATAGATAGAAACCCTATCTTATGGCAAACATTTATCATTTTGATCTGCTAACGTTGAAGTTAAATATTGTAAAGTGTTGCTGAGAGAAGGACATTAAGAATTCTACGAGAAGGTTAAAAATTCGATATGACAGAGTCGATTTGTCAGTTCGTTTTTTTGGAGTTCTTAGGAAATCTCCTCTTAATTAATAGAATAAAAAAACCAAATCTACATCAAATATGTTTTTTAGATAAACAATTTTTTTTATTTAATTTTGTTGATAGAACAACATTTTTTTTTTTAAATTTTGTAAGAATTAGGTATCACATAAGATATTTGATATGTTTGCTTGTGAGACTCTCTTATCTTTTTTACTAATTGAGTACAAATGTTATTTTCGTGCTTCTTAACTTTGTCTAATATTTTAACTTAATGGAAACTGGTAGAAGGCCAACTACCGAAAAACAAATCACATATCTTTCATCTATTTATTTTACACTTTTCACACCCTTATGACACCAAATCCAAGGGATGGTACAAATACTGTAAAATGATGCGAGCATACCACCAAAGTAGTCACGTCAAGACTAACTAGTAACGACTTCTGCCAGCTTGCCTTTCATGAATTGTGGTCACATTTTGACGATGCTACTTCAACATTTCATGTAAAACTAATAATCAAATAAGTTAACGACGTTGGAAAAGGGCTTTTCCAGAAGCAGTAAAATAAAAATTTGTAAACGTTTCTGTAATTATGGTAAGCTTATAACGTAATCAATTACTTGACTGTTGCCCTAAAATGTACATAACTAAATTACGAATGGAGGTATCTGTTCATTTCTTTCACCGTTATATTCAGTAATCACCCCAAATTTTATCTCGCTAAAAATCCAATCCAATCATATCCAACTTAAATATGAAATTTTATATTTATTGAGTTCTTGTTATGGAAGAAATAGAGAATGGAATATGACGTTATTTATTAACTTTAAGCTACTACTGCTAAGTAGGATTAGTTATCAACAGGTTACCTACCATCCTATAATAACTGCGAGGTGGCTAAAGATTTCATGATTTCGTCTCTGAATAAAGTCCTTCCGCAAAGGTTGGAACATTCTTATCGACCATTCTCTGTTTCAGAAAGGAACGATTTTCATCAAAGAGTTAACTACTTTTTTCCACTAGCTCAGCAAGTTCGCAACCAGGTGAGCTAATTAAGATGACGAGTACGTTCCAAGTCTGATAGTAGAGCTACTTTTCGAGAATTATCGAGAAGGATCAAAGAAAAATATAGCTTCTCGTTCTTCCCCCAGTCTTTGATCAACATTTAGTATTCATTTTTGTGAAATTAGAACCTTCCCAACAGTCAATGGTGGGCAGTATTTCGGCTCCACATCAGAAATACCGAAGGAAATTCAAGTCTATTTTTGAACCAGCTGGGTTTGGGTCCCAGGTAATTATCACAGACATATTATATTAGAATCGCTCAAATCCTAAATAGTTTTGAACAATAATTATTTTTTTCTGTAATCGTTGAATAATGGTAACATTACTAAACTGAAATGAGTGAAGAAAGTGAAACATTTTGCAATAGAGTGAAGAAAGTGAATTGCTCAGGATCAATAAGAAGGCCAAGTTCTCTACTGTTTTTTAATATAATGCAGAGTGGACTTTCGGAGTCAACGCTCCATCCTCAGTGCCTGCCTGCTGTGGAGTAGGCCTTCTTATTGATCCTGATCAATTGGTTCCTCTACCATCCAGCATATTCCAGAGAAAGTGAATTGCCTTCTTAATTAGTAATAAGTAGAAATTAAAAAAATAATTTGAAGTTGGAAATTAAATGCTTTTAAATGTTTCTTAACCTTGTTAGAATTTATTTTAACAAAATAAATTGAAATGTGAATGAATTATTGGTGGAAATAATCAATATATTTTAAAATTTAAATATAATAATAATTACCTTCCTTGTTTATAACCCGCACTTGTTTATAACTGCACTTCTTCACAATCATCACTAGTTGTTTTATAACTATGCTTATAACCTTTCACAACCATGCTTATAACTTACCAAAATCTGCACAACATCCTAATTTTGTTCATATTCTGGTTAGATCTGATCATGTATTACATGATTACAGAAAAAATTTAATATTACACTCTTGACGAAAGTAGAATTTACAACTCTCGTGAAATTACCACGAGGGTAAACGTTTCTCTCGAGTTGTAAAATGATCTACTTTCGTCACTTGTATAATAAATAACTATTTCTAGTATTTTATCTCTTATTATTATTTTTTAAAAAGAAGGTTTATAACATTCTGGTTTTATTTTGACCGTTATATATAATTGATTAGGGTATCTGGCAAACCATGTGAGTTAGGGCGTTGGCCGTACTCTCACTTGGCAGACCTAGTGTAGTGAGTTCGATTCTCGTCTGAGTGACAGGAATCGAATATTAGACTCTAGGCTTACCGTATGAATTAGTCATTAACTCACATGACAAACCAGAGAAATGGAATACGAAAAATCTGCTTGATTTACGCAGCCCGTGTACGATCAACGTTTCCTCCTGGTGCCTAATCATTTCCCAATTAGATCAAAAATATTGACCAATTCTGCCCATTCACGACCTCAATCCCCAACTTTAAAATAAAACCTTTCAATAACAAGTTATGGTTCCATTGCGCAAAAAGTACATAAACAGGAGAGCAAACTGACAAATGATCTACAGATTGCATTTTTATAGACATCACATTCCAAAATTTAAATGGTTCTTGTATTTCGGAACTCAGTTTGGAAAATATCTTTGATTGACTGTTTCTTGCGATCCAATTTCTAGACATTTCTAGAGCAAATTCGCTTACACACACCTTTAATTCTACTCCTATGGTAGAGGGCGCCTCTGAACGTGCATTTTCCTAGAAGGAGATATTCTCCGAACCTGAGCCAGTATAATTCTGCCGTATACTGCCCGAAATCTAGCTCGGACCACACCCTCCGGACGACCACCCCCGCATTCGTGATATGCCGGCGGGAGGAGTAGATCTGGATCTAGTATCTACAAGGTCCTATCTGGAGGGCGAATGGTATTCCCCAACCACCAAAAGAAATATTTATTGTTCACGATCTAATCCCAGACAGATCTCTATCTGCAGACCGGCCAACAATCCGTTTGCACGCTAATTTACGACCTCCGTTCTTAAGTTCTCAATGCTCTAATTACACGGGGAAATATCGAGGTAATGATTTCAATGGGTAATGTAAAGGAAACGGAATAAAGTCGTGTAATCATTGTTCGCTGATTGTAGATTATATCAACATGCCGAGAATAGAAAAAAGTTAACTAAGCAGATTTTCCACGTGCGTCACCTATTTGAAATGTATCTCCAAAAGTAAAGGTTTATTTAGAACAATATTTGGAATTTCGGCTCAAGAAGTGGGGGTTTACAGGAGGCTGAAAGCTAATAAATCCGGTTAATAATCAAAACAAAATGTACATAACAACTTTAAAGAAAATTACATTTGCAATAAGTTTGGTTCTATAAAATTTGTAATAACAAAGATATGTCGAATTTTCGAACGATTTCAGCCATTAACGAACTCGAGTTTGTTTACGATGAAAAAAGAATTGCGGCCGCTAGAGCGATAACAGACAAGTATATACACACACACATATATATATATATATATATATATATATATTATATATATATATATGTGTGTGTGTGTGTATGTATGTATGTATGTATATATAGTTTTGAGTGGGCTTCATTTTCGTCCTCCCCTGGGTAAGATCGATGGACATTTGAGAATTTCTCAGCGAATACATATGTTCAAAGGTAACTAGTTTTTCATTCCTGTACTACTTTAATCCCCCAGAGTATATAAGTTCCCTACTCTGTCAACAACATATCTTATTTCGTAAAATCAAATTGGACAGTTTTCCTTCTTCTTCATTTCAAACCGACAATATTTATTCGCTTCTTACTAGCATTAATTTATAATTATTATTATTTATTAACGCCCACTTTTTGCAACTTAGGCTAATTGGGGCGGGTTATCTACAGGTTACCACCCTTCTCTAGCCAGGGTGGGATTTTAGGATGTTAATAAATAATTTTATCCCAATTTAATTTTAAATTAATAAAGTTTTATTTATTTATTGGTTGATTGAGTAAAGGTATTAATGTGTTGTTATTTTGTTTTAGGAAAGAGAGTGTTTTATAATTTGACTACGTAATACTTTTTTAAAAAACTGTAAACATGATAGGTGACATGGTTTTTGATGTGTCATGATGATGCACTGCATCGAAAGCGCTCTCTCCATAAATAGTTGTTACTGTGGTAGTGTGGACATTTTTCCTCTACCTGCATTATAATTCTCTTCCACTGGGCAGAATATCAAAGTAGTACATACGTTTATTTTACTGGCGCATTTTAGCAGCTAAATTAACAACCTTCTTGGAAGTTTTAAATCAATCAATTGGGAAGTTTTCTGAGAAGTAACTAGTTATGGTTTATTGAAGACTGAAAACTCAAAAATATAAATCCCTTATGAAAGAAATATACCTTTGATGTTTTACTTAAAGAAAATTGAAAAAAAATACATCGTTGCACAGACATTTATCGACAAGATTTGTTATACAACATTTTTTGATCCTTAGGAAAATAACGAAGATATTTATGATTTGGGACTTCAGCCTCTCAGTAAAACCGCCCAAAATCAAAAGGGACGTTACCAACAACACACGCGCATGCACGCGTACACACATACAGTAAATTAAATGTTAAAGCAAAGGTGAATGTCATTGAACAATATTGTTGTCTGGGAAATAGGACATACCTGGGAAGCAGGTTACTCATTAATAATAATCATGACAGGTAATAGGGACCTGTGAGAATTTTAAGAAGTGCCAGAATAGATCATTAAGAAATTCATTGAGAATTAAAGTGTAATATGATTAGAAAATCTGATCACGCTGCTGATTAATATAAAAAAAAATATATTTTTATAAATTATGAAGTCCCTCATTATGCTCTATGGTTAATTGGCAAGAAGCACTAGTTTGATACAAACTGATTTGATTTGTATATTGTAAAGATTTTACCAAGATAATATTTTGGTGTATCTCATTTTAGATGCGATAATGAGATCTAATGTTATGTTTAGATGCCATAATGAGATATACTATATATATATATATATATATATATATATATATATATATATATATATATATATATATATATATATATATATATAGTTTCTAAAGATTAGACCAGGTAATTGATCCTTGAACAACGGTAATGAACAAGAAATTGAGCCTGAAGGACATTCAGTGGTTTTTTGTTGCCTTCTGCAACAGACCATCCACAAATGAAAGCATCGTAGGGAAAATTCCATTCTCGCCAATAAAGATTGGAGATTGGAGAAATTTTCACTCTAAGCCAGTGTTGTTAGATAGCCATCCCTCCGTAGCCTTTAACCTGCATAGGCTGACTAATTAGCAGGCATTAGTATATGTGTTAATGTACCCTACAGTCTTGTAGCTCGTATACAATTCTTGTAGCAATTGTGAGAGTGTGCAAACATATGTGTGTGTGTGTGTGTGTGTGTGTGTGTGTGTGTGTGTGTGTGTGTGTGTGTACACTCATTTCCTTGAGTATTTAATCAATAAAAATAAAATAATTATTCTGAGTTGGTATTCAGGCAGTTGAAGTGACTTCTAATGTAGGTAGGATGAAAAAATTGGCTACGCTTCCACTATGACGATTTATTAAAAGGGCAGAGCGCTTTCGATGCTGTGCATCATCCATCGTCAGTGCCGTGTGAAAGTGTGCCAGTAGGTGATGCCAGGTTAAGCTTGCTGAGCTTCCTCGGAAAAATAATTATGTCCTTGCCAAGAAACCTTTCAAGGAGGAGTTGATTTTAGTATGGCATTAAATACACAGAGAAAGAAAGCAAGTGATATATATATAATATATAAATAAATATATATATATATATATATATATATATATATATATATATATATAATATAATATATAATATAAATTATCATTTATACAAATAAAGGCACGATGCAAAGCTGCACTCCTTTCGTCATGGCCCATCAAAATTTTAAAACAAATTTCTTGTTTTATTATTATTATTATTTATTAACGTCCACTTTTTACAACCTAGGCTAATCGGGACGGGTTATCTACAGGTTACCACCCTCTAGCCAGGGTGGGATTTTTATTTAATGAATTTCGTCACTAAATAATTTCCTTTGCCCAGGCGAGAATCGAACTCGCCACTCTAGGTTTACCATGTGAGATAAAGGTCTCTCCTTGTTTTAAAAAGAAAAATTAAAAAAAAATGATTTTTTAACATTACCTAGTGGGGCCGATTCTGTGGCTGTCCCTGAGGGGACCCCTCCACAATGCGGCGGGGAGCTTGTTATGTTTGTTTTATATATATATATATATATATATATATATATATATATATATATATATATATATATATATATAGAGAGAGAGAGAGAGAGAGAGAGAGAGAGAGAGAGAGAGAGAGTGAGACGGAAGTGAATTGATTTCAGAAGGTATATAGCTCTGAAATGTTTCACATCTGACACATTAACTAATTGTAACGGAAGTAAAAAGACTATGTAACATATAAAACCTTTCATTTCTCAACGAGACTATTCTAACCCATGGTGAAAGGTCAAACAGCTCACGAGTTTGTTTCAGGTGTTATAGTTGTTGCTACAACGTTCACATTGTAGTTATTCACCAATTTTTTTGAAAACTTCCAGTTTTTAATTCGTTGTCTTTTATCAAATAATCGATCTAGTTTTAATTCTAGTGCAGAACCTTATTGAAGGGGGGGGGATTTTAGAAATTGCAAAATAGTAAATGACCTTTGGTAAGTACAAAATAATCCATAAGGAATTCATTACTAGTCTCTAGCTATTAAGGCCTCTTTCGTCGGTTCTTTTGACATTCCTGAAGGTTTTTGGTAAGACGTGGTGGGCCATTTAGAAGCTTTTTTAAAAAACCAGCTGATCTTAAATTTAATTTAACGAATCTTTGACGATAAAGGGATTCCTTTGACTATATTTGTATATACAATTTAACGCAATTTTATAAATCAGAATCCTATTCGCTTTTTTAAAACATTTTCATTTCTCACTTTATGATGGATGACCTTTTGATTCAATGATTTGTTGGTGAAAAGATAGAATATTCGAAGATTTAAAGATCCTACACGTAACCTCAGAACTGACAGTTACCCAATATAACGCCGAATTACATACTTAATATTCAACGAACTAGGTAATTTAATTTACATTCCACGAAAAATTAACTTGGAGAAGAAATTATATTATATGATGTTTTAAAGATATCACCACCACGAAAATTCGTTTAATATTTCTGTTTATTTATTAATACTAAGCAGTCGTTGATTACTTCATTATTTTTAGCATCCCATGAAAGGTTCTATTAGTTTTAAATCAGGTAACACCTGAATGTACTACACTCAAATATGAATTGTTATTTAATAATTCCCCTTTACTATTGGATTGATAGTTCAGGAAGGTATTTCGCAATGGGTATGACTGTGCGCCAGCAGTATGTATGGTCGCACGATATTCATCTGTAGGGTTAGTATTGTTTTTTTTCTCATTTTAATTATTTCTCGAACAAAGACATTTAAGAAGGAATTTTCATTTGGTTACCCTCTCACAGAATTATTAAAATTAATTTGAAAGCAGAAGTCAAGAAATTGGTTAGATCATCCAGTAATAACCGCTGCGAAGACGTCGTACCGACTCGTGTAAGGATTGGAGAAGAAATTATCACACGGGTCTCACACATACATATCTCCTAAAATATTTTATTTATCCAACCTGCCGAAATTGTAACTGAAAACTAACAGTATATACAGTAACAGAACATGTTTTCGTGCATTGCCCTTTCTACAACAATGCCAAAAGTATGTACAATCTGGGAGATCATCTCTACATGAAATACTGAGGAATGAAGAAAATACTATTCAAAACCATTTTGAGTTTCTTAAGACTGTTATCGTTTTCGTTGTAAGATAAATATGTTTGTCTGTTAATTACACTTTGGATAGAATCAGAATAATTATAAATAAATAAATATATAACAAGTATATTTAATTTTCTGAGGGGGTTCGGATTAGCCATGTGAGTTAAGGAGTAGGGTTTAATCTTACTTAGTGAACATAGAGTCTTGAGTTCGATTCTCACGCGGGTGTTAAATAAAATATTTTGGTCCCACCCTAGCTAGAAAAGGGTGGTAACATATAGATAGCCATCCTAACTAGCCTTTGTAGCACAAAGTGGACTTAAAAAAATAACCCATAACCATATAATTTTCTGATTATCTCGGTATTCATAAAATCAGCTAATCAATAAAATATTGTCCGAACGTCTAAGTGATTTGGTCTATTGGTAGGGGCTATTCGCTAAGTTAAGGACTCACTCTAATCGAATCTTAAAAGTTTCACTCAAAAGTTCGATGAGAATCATTAGTTTTGTCTTTAATAAAAAAAACGGAATAAATATTCAAACATCAAAAAACTCCTTCCAAAGAATTCTAAAAGAAAAAAAAATGAAAACAGCTATTTCATACCTATCATACTCTATATTATAAATTGAAATTTAAAAATAAAATATTTCATAATATTCCGTATAATCCTTAACCCCACTGTGGATAGAAAAGGGTAATAACCTGTCCCAAATAGCTTTAGAAACACAATGGGGACTTGAGAAATAAACAATAAAAATGTCATTTTCTGTCTATCTGGGTATTCGCATTAGTTCAACATAAAGTCAGCTAATACATAAAATATTCCAAAAGTCTAAATAAATTGACAATTTTCGGAAGGTGAAACGATTATTTTTTCCTCAATTCATCTGCTTTTTAGGGATAGAAATCCCTAAAAAGCAGATAAGCAGAGGAGTTCTATGACAGAAAATGTAATTTTCTGTTTATCTGGGTATTTGCAGTAGTCCAACATAAAGTCAGCTAAAAAATAAAATATTGTCCAAAAGTCTAAATGAATTGACAATTTTCGGAAGGTGGAACGATTAATTTTTCATAAATTCATCTGTCTTTTAGGGATTTCTATTACTGAGAGAACAAAATGAAAATAAATGAGCTCATGACATGGGCATATGAGGTAAGGAGGTCCGGCGTTTCACAATTCCACGCGAGGGGTCAGCAGTTACATCATCATCTATCTGTGTGCCATCGCTAAATATCAGGGACTACACACTACACACGTGACCATCAGGGCTATACTCACGTGGGATGATGGTGAGAGTGCGCCAAACACCGGAGCCAAGAACCTAATGGCTGGTTGTTATACTCACGGGCATCGTAAGCCTGGTACCTGTTCCCATGAACGAGGACTCCTGATTTTTATGAAAACAAATTGGGAATAAGAGATTAGAAAGGACCTGAGGTGGTTTCCAATTTCCTTATGCCCAAAATTACCAACAATAAATGAAGTGAAGAATGGGGAAAAACTCAATCCTATAATATGTAGAAAACAATAAGGATCTCCTTAAGATCATTATTGATATGCTTGAGGATTGCTCCAAATGACAAAAGTGACCTAATATTCTAGATTCGACACCATCAAGGATAAACGGATTTGTGTTTTTCAAACATAACAACATATTTTGATGAATGACAGAAGGAAAAAAAGCAGAAACTAAAACCAAATTACTTTTACTGCCTTGTATGATATTCAATGATGGTTATTGTATTGTAAACATGAAAATCTTCGGAGTTAAGACATTAACGGAAGTATCCGTTTTGTACCTCTCTGAACCCATTTTTACTAGTTAGTGCGTGAAACGTATCTCGAATGTCTCTCAACGACTTGTCATAGAATACTGAAATTTCATATTTGGTGATGCAAGTCTAATTGTACAACACCTATTTGATTGAAATCGAATAAGAGGGAGGGTAGATTTAGAGGAGGGCGATAATAACAAAATTCAAATTTTCCAAAAGGAGTTAAAGATACACTAAATATGTATAGAGCCTCAGTGATTTACCATGAAAACATCTTGAAATCATGTGCTATGACGTTTCACTAAGGAAAGATACACCCGAACTGAGATCGTGTATAACTTTCAAATGAAATATCACCCTGGCTAGAAGAGGGTGGTGACCCAAAGATGGACCCGTCCTAATTAGCGTTAACGCAAATAACATTTGTTTTCATTATATTGGCAATTTCGAAGATGAGGTTTATCGCTTCCAGTTAAATTTTATTAGGATAATGTCCACTAATTAATGTATACTTTTTGCTACTAAGGCTAATTCAACAGGTTACATCACTTTTATAGCTAAAGTGGGACTTTGCTTAATGAGTGCGTCAATAAATAAATTCCTATTACCCAGATCAGCGTATAAATGACGATACTGTTCATTATAAGTACCACATAAATTATAGAAGAACAAGATAAGTAAATTTAGGAATAAAATAGTGGATTTAAATCTCTCTAGCAATTAAAGTAGTCATCCGTCCATGGAAATATTCGACAAGAGATAACAGGAGAGATGAAGTCGTACTAGGTTGACTCTGAATAGACCACACAAGACTTATACATGGTTATCTTATGGCAAAAGATCAACCCCCGATATGTGGGAAATGTAACACAGAATTAACTGTCCACCATATATTAATGGAATGCCATACGTATACAAATATTCGAGACGAATGCAATATTTCCGAAAATAATAATAATGAGATAGATAAATTATTTAATTTTATGAAAATTATGAATTTCTATTAAGAAATTTGATGTATCCTCGTTTATATTGTTAAATTTTAAATGGCTATATAAATGATGATATAACAATATTACTAATTTACTTAAACATCTTTAATTATAATTTACACTAATGTATATATACATATAATTTACACAATTTACTCTCAAAGTGCAGATACTTATCCAAAACGAGAGTTCTATATATTACAGGGCGATGATAACCTAGTAGTTTTTTCGCCCTAAAGCATTAAGAAACAACAACAACAATCTCTCTACCAATTCTAATTTACGACTTAATTTGTAATTATAATTTTGAATAGGAAAGCCTGCATCGAAGTGATTGCAACGAAACTTGAAAAGGACAACGCCACCTCTCTCTCTGCGAACTTCCACTTCCTCATTGTATAGCAATACACGTTGAATGAAGGGAGACCGTGAAATGCTCGAGCTCTTTCACATTCCGACCGTGTCCGGCCGGGCCCAATTCAGGAAGTCGGAAATTCTATTTTTTTCCTTTATTTTTTTTATACTGACTCCCGGATCGCCGTGACTGGGTGAGGATTAGGGGACCGTAACGTGCTTCCCCTCCTGAGACGTGGAAGGTTATCCAAGAGCTAGAATAAGTAAACAAGTTAATAGAAAACCTACCTTGGCACGGTGGCCTTTCACCTCGCCATCTTCAAGATTCGACTCAAGAATGGGTCTCGAAATGTTCCACGGCTCTCCCGGAGAGCTTAATTTGTATTCTCGGGAGTACATTATGACATACGTGACGTCTTTTTATCATTACAATAGTAAAATGAGGTTATCAACCTCGTGTGGATAACTCGAGAAATGTTAGCCCCTTATATGGAGTTATTTATTGTCGTACTCTGCCGGGAAACAGAAATTCGTATGGATACTTTACATTTAGAAAGAAACTTCAACTTAATATATTCCTTGAAATACTCATATATCATATAACCGTTCTGCTCAAGGAACTTTTTTTTATACTCAAACAAATATTATTTATTATTATTGTAATTGAATAAGACCATTGTAATGGAGATTAATTGGGCAAATAACTTGAAGAAGCACAAATAGAGTCAATATCATTGCCTGTTTTCTTAATTTCATCTATGCTTCACTTCATTAGCGCTTGACAATTTTGACTGTGAGCTAATCTCTCCGTAAGGAACTAAACAATGAGACAGGAAGTAAAAAGTGGATTGACTTTAAAATCAGAGACCAAAATAAAAATTAATTTTTGTAAACAGTTTTCAGAATAAGAGTTACTTCACAGTTTTTCTTTTTAAAAACAAAGGATAATTATTGGAAAATGAATCAATAAAAATATGGGCAAATTAATATTATATAAAAATTATAATTAAATTTTAATTTTATACCAAAATATTATTTTATATCAATATTTTCGTTTATGAGTATTATGTTATTTATTTTTATTTTCTTGTTGCAAAAATCAATCTTAAAATGTTGAAATTTTGTCTGCTAGTAAAAAACATTTACTACAAAAATTGTATTTTAATGTTTTAAAAGAAAAATTACAAGACTATGATTTTGATAAAAAATTTATTTCTCTTCTCGTAAATGAAAGCTAAAAAATTATTAGCTCTGTTATAAAATAAATATTAATAGTTATTTGTGGGTCAGGTTAGACGTGTGAGTTAGAGCGATGGCTTTAACCTCACATTGCAAACCGAGAATGGTGAGTTCTATTCCCGCCAGGAAAATAGGAATTTATTTAGTGACGAACTCTTTAAATAAAATCCTCAGCCCTCAGCTCTGGCTTGAACAGGGTGGTACCTGTAGATAAGCAGCCCCAATTTGGCATTGTAGTAAAAAGTGGACATTAATTAACAATGTTAATAATTATTATCTTGAGTCCCTGTTTAAAACCAATACCATTTTAGACCCGGTGTGAGCTACCTTTGACTTGTTGCGGGTCGTTGACTTGTTGACTTTAGTGTGCAAATGCGTTTGCTGGCCGTTTTTAAAAGTAGTGTATTTTAAAGTAGTGTTAATAATTTTTATCATGTCTGATATCTATCAGACATGAAATTATAAGGACAATGTAATTATAATACAATTTATTGAAATAACAACATTAAATGAACACAATAGGTACAACATGTTACAATCAATGAGTTTGAATTTTGGAAACTAATCCATTGATGTTTGGATTAATTCCACTGATACAAAGACGAAAAGAATTTTCCAAATTATCGTGAGTCAGCCTTGTACGATGTTTTGATTTATTAACTTTCATCAATGAAAAGAACTTTTCGCATTTATAAGTACTGCAAAACGCATAAATCTCTCCTCATCTTCCTCATTTGGAGATAGTAGCGTATTATTTTTGTTTGATTGTGTTTTTCAAAATGTCTCGCTTGCCGGATAAACCTTATCCCGGAACGGGGGTGGCCCACATATGTTTTAGACAAATAAATAATAAAAAAAATATAAATAGTTTCATTAATGTTCATGTCCTCTCCTTCACGGTCTATCTTACCATGAAACTCAAATGACCGATACTTCCACGCGGATACTTGTCACGTTCGCCTACATTTTTTTTTTATTATCAAAAACTCTATCCAATCCCTGATCAGTCCTCAGCATTGAATTCTGAAAGAATATTACAACCGTAAAAATAACAATCAGTTGACTTACCTTTAGTTGTAGTATGAATCCGTTCTTTGTGTTTTTCACCATCACTTCACTCTTTGTAAGCCCGACACGAATAACACCTCAAAGGCCCTCACCTACAAAAAAAAAACAATTAGTCTGAGAAAACATTGAGATATAAACTGAAACATGCAATAACAATGCTTCGGTATTTAAGTTTGCAACAGAGTTTTATACCTTAAGGAATTTGAACACAGGCTCATAGCTACTGTGAAAACCTCCTTAACAAAAGATCTCTTCATTATTGATTTATTTGAATAATCCTTGAAGATTAGACATACACTGACAGAATGCCGAAAACGACAACACCAGGACTTACAAAAACTTTAGACGAAAGGAAGCCCAAACATTAACAACATATTCTCATACCTACACAAAATTCAAATATACGACAAAAATTAACATACAAATTAAGTCCGTGGTGTGCAACGACATTTCTAATTATATGCATTAATTGTATTATTTGTGTTTGTACACATGTATAAGTTTACCCTGAAGGAGATAATTACGACAATCACTAGCAAAAGTACCATTTTCAGCCATTCATTTCCCTACTCATCATCCACCAACTATGCTCATCACCAATATTTATTTTTTTTAAGATCATTTATCAAATGTATATCTATTTTTTTTGTTCTATATATTATTTCGTGTTCAATTTTCTGTTATTTTGTTTATGTTGTTTGTTGTTGTTTTTTATTTTTGTTTTGTTTTCCCCCATGTCTAAGAAGAGCAAAGTCGCCATAGTTGCGGAGCTCTACGTAATAAATAAATATTTTACTTTTGTTACTTGTCATTATTTTTTGGTATTTGTAATTGTTACTTGTTATTATCTCTTATATATTTACTTTTATTATTTCACTTTGTACAAGTTGTGACTTATGAATGGGCAAAACACCTTTGATGTGATGTCCATAAATGAATAATTCCCCTCTGTTTATCTCTCACTTTTTTCGTAGGAAAAATAATAACAACAGTGTTTCAGATATATAAGCGCGCGCGCGCGCGCGTGTGTGTGTGTGTGTGTGTGTGTGTGTGTGTGTGTCTGGAGTGAAAGTGCTGGGAAAGTGTACCCGGTTATTTATAATATTTATTAACACAGCTCCGTTAATATCCGTTATACTTTACTGAACACGCTATCATTATAAATATAAAATTTCCTTTCCAACAACACAAGAAAGTATTTCTAATAATGGTTATTATGTAGATAAAATAGCTGCCATCGTTGTGCTCTGGACCACTTTTGAGGGAAAAAAAAACCATTAATTTTTACATGGCCACGTAGGTATACAGAATACTACAATCAAAATCAGAAAACCGATAATTATGAATTATCAGAAAACTAATGCAGATAATGAGTTTTAGGTTCCATTATATTTTGAAAATACTCGTAAGATACATTCACAGGAATCGGGAAATTAATAAAAATATTGTGGATACTGCAGCTTTAATAACAAATACATTTAATATTAAGATATTCCTAGAAACTCATGGACACTAGCTGTAGAAATATATATATATACATTCACTCTTGCAATATCAGGGAAATGCGCGTATGACACACCCCCCAGTCACCCTTATTTTTGAGAACCGTGTTTTTGAATGTACCATAAAGCAATACCACATCACAGGATAATTTAAAATGAGGCGGGTTATGAAGTAAGATCACGATATCAATATTGTTCAATACAATTCAAGTATTTTGACGCAAAAACGATTCTGAGATTCAATTGTGCTAGATAAAATGAAAGCCACAATTTCATGCAATTTATTCCGTAACTTAAAAAAATTGAAGGGCTTCCTCTGCATAAGACCCAAATGGCAATTGAAACGTTTCTCTATTTTGAAACATTGTGTATCTTTGCTAGTAATCTGTTTCTGTAACTTACACCATATTATTGATTAATTATTAAAATCTAGCAACAGAGAGAGAATCAAAAAGGCTCCTTCATAAAATACCTTGGGAAAAAAAACTCATTTGTAAAATTTTATATGTGCCCTTTTTAGTGTTATTTCTATTTTAGCAGATTTCCCTAAAGGTAAATCAGCTATTGAGATCGTACTATTGAGGCGATTTTCGAAATCGTCTTCAAATGTCCATAGATCCTATGTGTTTATACATATTTGTCTGTTACCGCTCTAGCGGTCACAATTTTAGTCTTATACTTACCAAAATTGACATGTAATCGTTTTATACAAAAAGAAAGACCAAGTGCGTAAGCGGCTGAAATCGGACAAGGGGAAAGGGATTTAGAAGGGAAGAATTTTGAAAATTCTGAATATCTCCTTTATTTTACGTCGGATCGAAAAATTGTATAGAATCAATCTTATTGCAAAAGTAATGTTCTATAAATGTTGTTATGCACATGTTTTTACTATCATGATTATTAACTGAGATATTTGTGTTTTTAGTTTTTCTTTGTTCAGTACCCCCACTCCTACTAAGTCTTCTGTGTTATGAAGCACTTTATTTGAAGCCTAAATACCAAATATTGTTCTCGTTGAACACTTACGTTTTGAGATAAATGCAAATGTTTAACGCACGAGGGAAATCTGCTTAGTTAACGCAGCCCTTGCGTGACGGACTTCTTTTTTTTAACTTTGACTATTGTTTATCCAACACTATTGTTTTCGATCAAGAAACCTAAAGGAGTCTTTATGTCAAGTCTAAAACCGTTTTAAAAGTTATGCTTATACTTTCAATTTTTATGTCCTTCCCAGAGAAATTATAATTGTTATTAAATGGTCCATAATGCTGTTCACTAAAATACAATCAGTTAAGGTTTGAACGTTCCCAATAAAAAAAAACCATTCTGCATAAACTAGGCAGATTTCCCACGAGCTGGTATATGACGCGCTGATGGTTTCAACTCACTATCTATTCTATATTTCTCCTGTAATATGAAGTCTGTGTAAACAGAAATCGAAATCGGATATGAGATATGCAGTGACTCAGTTGCACCAAGTAAAAATTGTATGAATGGGAGTGGGGTTTTACTGAGACTGAACAATAGAAAATGCAAATATCTCAGTGAATTGTTCGGGATACAGCTTTATGAGGGGCTCAGGTTAGCCATATGAGTTAAAGCGTTGCCTTAATCCACGTGGTAAACCTAGAGTGGCTAGTTCGATTCCCACCTTGGCAATAGGAATTTATTTAGTGACGAACTCCTTAAATAAAATCCTTAGTTCCCCCTGGCTAAAAAAAGGGGGTAACCTGTAGATAACCGGTCCCAATTAGTCATAGTAGCAAAACGTGGACGTTAATAAATAATAATAGATTTATAGGAAATTAAATTTTGAATAAATTGGTAATATAAAATTTTCGATCCGACTTTAGTAACTGACATTTTACGAATTTTCGTTTTTCCTCCCCTCTAACCTCCCCACCCCTCTGATTTGATTTCAGCCATTATCGAACTAGAACTTGAGTTTTTCATGAAACGTTTAAATGTTCTATTTCAGGTTTGATATTGATCAAACAAAAAATTAATTACGTATATAGTAGCTTAGAATGGACCTCATTTTCGCCATCTCCTGGCTAGGATTGATTATTTGTAAAAACCTCAGAAAAATCGCATCAGAATTACAATTGAAGGGTTTGCTGCAAATAGGAGGTTGCTCCATCCCATACCTGTTGGGAGTTATAAACACTTTCTTGTGCCAAAAAAAAAACTCTTTTATTTGGCACAAAAAGGATGCAGCTTCAATCGTTATGATGTTTTTTCGTTATAATGATGTTATTTTCGTATTTTATGTTATTCGTTATAATGATGTTATTTTCTGTTTGTAAAACCAATAATTTTGCTGTACTTTACTTTCAGTTTCATTTGAATAAAAAATACATAAAAGTAGTACATTCTATTTATTTTTACACCTTTTTCCAAGACATAACATATTCCTCCATTCCTCTTATTCCATTCTTTTGGGCAAAAAAGAGGTAGCTCCAAGGATTATCCACGTACCACCAACATTTGGATGATATTTTTAGAATGAAAATACTGTTCTAATATGTAAACACCATAATTGAAAGTAAGCAACAACAATATTTTTACATAACATAAAATTTGAATTTTTTAAACTTTTTTTTTGGTTTCCCAAAAATTGGAAAAATTGGAGCTACCTCCTTTTTGCAGCAAACCCTTCAATTGTTTCCCATATTTTCCTTAAGGAAAATCTACTAGAACCGAAAACTTTTATCTCAGCAGTCAACCAACAAAAAATCTCCACCTCTGCCAATGAGTGCAAGTTCTTCCCAATACAATAATTAATATTTGGATCAGTGATGCCATCTATAACTCAGTTAAAAATACTATTAAGAAAGCATCGGGCATACATAATAATTTTAATAAAGTGATCTTGACATTAATTTATATATTAATGCTTAGCCTTGTGGGAAACATCCTGTTGTTGATTTGTATCTTAATATTCATTGTATTGTTGCCAAACCTCAACAAAGTTTATTACTGAAAAGAAATGGCAATATAATTACTGTTCATTAGTGCTTGTGTTTCCTGTTTCGTACTAATGTTTCTTTCTCTACATAAAACATTGGCCTTGGAAAAGTCTTGGAAAGTCTTTCTTTCACAAGAGAGGTAACTGGAAAGAGCCTTTGATTGTTTTGATAGCAGTTTCCACATACTATATCTCTCAGTTGTGTTCCTTTCTTTGAGAATAGTGTTTCAAGTAAAGTTGAATATACGCTTTTAGCAGTTATCCCTTAAAGAGGAATCTTCTATTTAGGTAGTACCCATGACGCGATTTTCATAAAATTTCCAAAAATGTTGGTCCATGTTATCAAAGAGGGGACGAAAAAGAGATCCAAATTCCAAACGTATGAATAAGAGTGGGGGTTTACTAGGGGCCAAAAACTAAAAAAGTCCTTCACGCAGGGGGCTGCCCAGATTTCCCGCGTGAAGTCTAATAATAGATAAATCTACATACCGGTAACACAACACCAACGAGAATTTTAATTGAATAAATACAAACGATAATAAGAAAACTCCAGACAGAAAGCATCCGAAATGTAAACAAACAGTTCTGCCAACTTCTTACCGGAAAAAATTACAATTACTGTAATATATCTGAATACAGTCGACTCTCGCTATCACGAAATTCTACGGGACTGCCATTTTTGTTCGTGCTATGTATAGTTCGTCTTAGGCATAGTTCGAGTTATAGAGGTGAACTAAATGAAAATTCGTGTTACAGAGGTAAAAAAATGTACTGTGATTTATTCCCTACATCTTCTACAAATCTACATAATCTTAATATTTTACGAATATTTAAATGAATTAAAATATGTATATATATATATATATATATATATATATATACATAATTTAAAAAAAAACAACGGTAAAACACAGAAAACAGAAAATATAATATTAATTCCACTGATTAATAAGTCCTTAATCTTCCTTTGCTTAAAACTGAAAAACACTATCAGTCATAATGTTGATTAAAATAAAAAAAACTTTGCTGTATCCCTTACAGCTTCAAAATTAAACATTTAACTTGGTACAGTATAATAAAAAATACCCGAGACGAGACTGCAAACAGACTAAAGGCTCTTGTCCCCGGTTATGACTCACCGACAGGTTGCAACCTGAACGCCGGGATATCGTGTTAAACAAATCCATTCTGAGAACATCGTGATATAGAGGTAATGCGCTAATCAAATTCGTCTTATCTACTGAACTTCGAGTTACAGAGGTAATTTTTGTCTCTCTTCGTGTTATAGAGGTAAAATATAACCGGAAAATTAGTTCGTGTTACGTATGGTAATTTCTTCGTGTTAGACAGGTTTTTCCAAGGGGATTAAAAATAATTCGTGATATCGAGGATTTCGTGTTATCGAGGTTCGTGTTAGCGAGAGTTGACCGTATTAATTTGATTGAAAACTATTTACTACATCTATTAATGTAAATTATAATTAATCTGAATAATTTTTATCTCAATCAATCAAACTCAAGAAGGGGGAGCGGGGCACCAGAACATATTTGCATGTATTTCGTATAATAAATGTCTCTTGAACACAATTTTTGACATTTAAGCTTCGAATGATTTGGTTTATTACACAACCAAGTATTGATTATTTAACATGAGTAGAAGTGGGGGTTTGCTGGAGGCTGAAAACTGAAAAATGCAAATATCTCGGTTAATATTCAAGAAAAGGAATAAATGTACACAATAATATTTATAGTAAATGTAATATGCAATAAGATAGGGTCTATACAAGTTTTCGGTACGACATATAGTAACGGAGATATTTCGAATTTTCAAAATTCCCCCCTCCCACGGGTCCGATTTGAGCCATTAACGAACTTGATCTTCCTTTTTACAAAACCATTAAATACCGAGTTTGGTAACGATTAAACAAAAATTGCAACCGCTACAGTGTTAACAGACAAATATATATATATATATATATATATATATATATATATATATATAGTTTTGAACGGACCTCATTTTCGTCATCTCCTGGGTAGGATCGATGGACATTTGACGATATTTTTCGAAAATCGCGTCATGAGTAAGGGAAATCTGCTAATATGGAAATACCACAGTTAATATTCAATTTAGAGAAAACATGTATATAACAGCATTTCTAGAACATCACATATTCAATAAGAATGCTTCCATACAAATTTTCGATCCGATGCATAACAACAGAGATATTTCCAATTTTCAAAATTTTGGATTTCTAACTCCTCCCCCCTCCCAGTGTCGTTATTTTTAGCAGTTCACGAACTTGTTCTTTATGTTTACATAAAACGTTTAGATATCGAGTTTGGTAACAACAACAAGCGTTAACAGGCACTCTAACACACACACATGTATATACGGGTCGCCCGGCGGTCGTGGTCCAGGCAACGCAGCTTTAATCAACAGGCACTGAGGATGGAGCGTGCACTCCGAAAGTGCACTCTGCATAATATTAAAAAAACTGTAGAGGACTTGGCCTTCTTATTGATCCTTATCAATTGGTTCCTCTACCATCCAGCATATTCCAGAGATATCATGTATTTACTGTTTTGAACGGACCTTATTTTCTTCATCTCCTGGGTAGGATCGATGGACATTTGAAGAAATATTTCGCGTAATGAGTACGACCTCAATAGCTGATTTCTTAAAGGGAAATATAGCAAAATTAACATAGTGATGTTAACGCAATTAAGCAGTGGTTACAAACCTATGCCACGCTATAAACAGCTGGGTTTAAAAGTTCTTATAATATACGGAGAATACAACTAAAAAATAACGCCCATAACTTCTTGCAAGGACTGCAAGATAAGTTATAACTTCTAAATAGGAGATATATTCATTTGCTTACTCGTGACTATTTCTATAAATATTGTTTCTTATCTAAAATCACTTTTCGTCTAATTGAAATTCATGGCAAGTAGGTAAAGAAAACGTTTTAAATTTGAATTTATGTTTCTCATTTCGAAGGACAATGGAGTGTTTGCTATAAGTTATGAGCCATAGCGAGGTTTATCTGTGGCACGAACGGAGATTGTTAGAATTTTATAACAAAGTATCCATGTGTGAAACGAAAGGTTCTTTAACACATATATGGAGCGTCACGCTTCCACTCACCATTATATATCAAATTCTGCCCGTTGGGCCTTATCCCAAACAATAGCCTTCCATTTTACTTTTTTTTTTTTCTCTCGTGCTTATGAAATCTACGAAATCTATTTGTGAATATTTAATTTATACGTGTTCGGAAGAACTCACTTTTATCTGTTTTAGCAGATTTCCCTTAATGAAAATCAGCTATTGAGGTCGTACTCATGACGCGATTTTCGTAAATTTTCTTCAAATATCCATCGATCCTACCCAGGAGATGACGAAAATGAGGTCCGTTCAAAACTATATATATATTTGTCTGTTAACACTCTAGCGAACGCAATTTTTGTTTAATTGTCACCAAACTCGGTATTCCATCGTTTTATGTAAAACGAAGATCAAGTTCTTTAATGGCTGAAATTGGACCAGTGGAAGGGGAGGTTTAGAGGGGGGGATTTTCGAAATATCTCCGTTACCGTACGTCGGATCAAATTATTGTATAGAACCAATCTTATTGTAAATTAAATTTACTATAAATATTGCCATATACATTTATGCTTATCTTCAATATTAACCGAGATATTTGCATTTTATTAAATTTGGGCCGATAACGGACGACTTTTTCCCGCCAAAAGCTAGTTCGACCCATTGCCGTAACGGTTCGGCTCTCGTATGGAGATTTCTCTATTGTATTACTTCACGTGGGAAATCTGCTTAGTTTACGCAGCCCCTGCGTGACGGACTTTTTTATGTTCTATTTGTTAGCAGCTATCCTACCCTAGGAGATGACTAAAATGAGGCCCGTTCAAAACTGAATATATATATATATATATATATATTTGTCTGTTAATTTGAGCGACGCTCTAAAGGTCGCAATTTTTGTCTGATCACTACCAAACTCGATATTTAAACGTTAAAAGTTCGTTAATGACTGAAATCCGACCAGTGGGAGGGGGGATTTCGAAAATTCCTTATATCTCCGTTATTATGATTTGGATCGAAAAATTGTAGAGAACTAATCTAATTAAAAATGTAATGTTCAATAAATGTCATTCTGTACGTTGTTTTCACTAACTTTGATTATTAACCGAGATATTTGAATTTTTTTTAGTTTAGGGTCTTAAGTCGACCCCCACCCGT
The DNA here is from genome assembly GCA_019009955.1 of Riptortus pedestris. NCBI lineage: Eukaryota > Metazoa > Arthropoda > Insecta > Hemiptera > Alydidae > Riptortus > Riptortus pedestris. The sequence continues at coordinate 25,273,182 of CM032230.1, read as the reverse complement.
ACTCATTTCATATTAACGACAGGCTGTTACATTATGAAGGACTTTATTTGAAAACTAAATACCAAATATTGTTTTCATTGAACTTCTATGTTTTGAGATAAATGCAAATATGTGACGCTCGTGGAAATCTGCCTAGTTAACGAAACCCCTGGCTGACGGATTTTTTTTTTTATTATTAATGAGAGGACAAAATAAAATAAAAATTATGACATTGTCCTCAGCCATCAAATATCACCAAGAAGAAAGAAAATTTGCATAAACTCAACCAGAATTCAAAGAAATCTAAAATATTTGCATTAAAAGTTGTTTTGTTATAATTTCTTGTATTATGTTCCCAATCTTTTCGATATTATTTTATGGTGTTTTCATTTCCTTTTTATAAAGGTTTATGTATGTTTAATATGTATACACATATACATGAGGGAAGTCTAACTAATCCCCGACGTATTCACCAAAAATTGCTCCGTCTGATTTCCAGCTGATTCCATACATGGCCTGCTGAGCAATGCTTCCTTGATGTGAAGATTGAAAAAAATGGGTCGATTATTGTATTGTCTCTAAAGAGGAATCGTTTTACGAAAGCTAACCAGTGAAAATAATAATCGGGTGTGTAGAACAACACTTGCAGGCAATTACCTATTATTGCAGTTTTTTTCGTATAATAAGATATTTATGTTTGCAAATGTTGTTTCTGCTCTATTCGCCTACCACCTGCTACCTGGATTTAATCCATTATTGAACTTGATCTTTAGTTTATATTAAGCATTCATATATTGATTTTGGTAAAATAAAATGTGATCATTTGATACATATATATTTGGATGACCGCAGCTTTATCCCATTGGAGCTTGGTTCGTCACCGTGTAAAAGAAATGGTTTCATGAGCACAACCTCAATAGCTGTTCACTTTATTAATATTGTGCTTAAAATAAATCAATTAGTTCACATATCATGATATATCGGGACGCTTTATTTAAAAGTTGTAACCTTTGCAAAAATAAAAAAAGGATATAAAGTTGTTAACAGGTCCCACAGTTTGCTTGGTCGTTTAAAATCAAATATTCTAGTAAACATGTCGAACCAGAGCCCTGCATATGGATTTCCAAACAGGGTCAGGCGACTACATCTACTGGTTGTAGGATTATAAAAATTTGTGTGAGTTTTACTATGGATTAGGTAAACATGGCAAGCTCAAAGTCCTTTATCTTAATTCCCTCCTTCACAGTTAGGCCGGGAACTTTTTGACCTACCCTCGTAGCACAAAGTGGACGTCAATAAATCATTACATTTTTTTTTTGGGCCTATTGATAAATTTATTGCCGTCTAACACACGAAATATCTTGTACGAATTTCCCTGTTTCGTAGCACAAGGATAGGTAAATAAAAAGTAAAATAAGTCCTGTATAAAATCTACCGTATAAAATATATTGGTAATTTACTCATAAAGAAAAATAGAGGAAAAATATTCTAAATGCTAAACGTAGGTTCGATAGTAGCCTAAATAGATTAAAAGAAAAAGAAAGTCTGTCACGCAGGGGCTTCGTAAAATAAGAAGATTTCCCACCTGAAGTTTTACAATAGAGACATCCTCCTATTAATAACAGTAGTAGTAACCAGTCACTAAACCAATTTCACGAGAGCCGAACAATTAAGGAAACGGCCGAACTAGTTTTAGGCGAAAAGTCCCGAATAGAACCGACTTCAGCAGAACGCTCTGTTATCAGGCACACACTTAATAAAAATACAAATATCTCGGTTATTGAAGATAGAGAATAAATGTATATAACATTATTTATAGTAAATTTAATTTGCCATAAGATTGGGTCTATACAATGTTTCGATCCAACGCATAATAACGGAGATATTTTGAATTTTTAAAAATCCCCCTCCCACTGGTTCGATTTCAGCCATTAACGAACTTGATCTTTCTTTTTACATAAAACGATTAAATATCGATTTTGGTAATGATCAAACAAAAATTGCGACCGCTAGAGCGTTTGTGTGTGTGTGTGTGTGTGTGTGCGTGCGTGTATATATATATATATATATATATAATTTTGAACGGACCTCATCTTCGTCATCTCATGGGTAGGATCGATGGACATTTGTAGAAATGTTTCGAAAATCGCGTCATGAGTACGCCCTTCAGGGAAATCTGCTAAAAGGCAGCTGAGTCGTCTTAAATATCCACTTGATAATTCGGAAGCTGTCAATGGTTTGTGCCTTACGCATTACTGATAACCAGGCATTACACTAAAATCACTTGACAAAATACTTCATCTTCCATTTTCAGAGAATTATCCTCAATTTATAAATGGAGACGTTTTTCCTGTAATCGTATAAAAAGGTCTTGCGTGAAAAGCAGTAATTTATGCTCCTAATTAATCCACGTTTCTTGGTACGATGAGGATTTCCAGCTGTCCGCATCACCAATTAACATTGGTTACCTCAAAATCATGCGTAACAGGAAGTTATTGCGTAACTGAATGGAAATGGGATCACTCGACCAATTTCTGTATCAGTTTCTGAGATATTTTTATGAATTTCTAGAACCCATGAGTTATTACATGTTTCCAAAACTTTGTATTGCTTTTATGAAATTAGTACATTAATAAAGTTACCTACGTTTAGAAATCCAATTCCGAACCGCTGACTTATCGTTTCAGATTTATATTATAGCAAGTTGTATTAAGTAATACAGGGTTCAGGTTAGCCATGAGAGTAAATACACTTGATCTTAGTACCTTGATGGAGTATATGACGGAATGTCTAGTTAAATACAAATTATAATGGTTCATTCAATCATTATACCTGTATGGCGTCCATTTTTAATTTTTGACATCGATTATAATTAGCTGACTTGACCCGTCATATTGCTTGGAGTTAGCAAATGGTAGGGCGTACTACAAAACGTAGTTGTGGTCGTTTTGGATAAAGCTCCTTATTCATTGATTGTATAAATCATTTGATGTATTGTGATTACCTTCAGCCATAGACTCTGTGAAGTTAAATTATTAATGCCATTATTTCACCATCAATGCACTTCGTAAACCTAAAGCCGTGGGGTGATTTCCTACGTGGACAATGGGAATTTATTCAGAGAAGAAAAGAAGAAGTAAATCCTTAGTCAGATCCTGTGAAGTAAAGAGTGGTAACTTAAAAATAACCGTTCCGAAATATTAATTTAAGTACATTCATATATATTTTTAAAAATCTCCAATTGGTAAATTTATATATATATTGATATGTTTTTACCAATTGTTTTTCTAGTTTAGGACAGTCATTCGGACACCACTAGCTAAAGAGAATTATAGAAGTATCAAAGAACAATATTTGGGCATTTATTGTAAAAAAATTTTATTTATTCCATACACACACAAATAGAAATCTAAGTTATACCTTAGCTAGTAGAAAGTTCTTCTAAAACTAAGTATGATTAAATCGTTTCATATGAAGAAAACTAAGATCAAAAGTTCTGGTGAAATAAACTATGAAGGTGCTGATATGTGGTGAAGATAATGCTATCTCATATTCAATTTTGCATTTTCGCCCTTAAGTAAGAACCTCGTGTAAAACAGGTGAAATTAAACTGGACAACAGGAGTTGTGTGATATAATAATTTAATGTGAAAGCAGCATGGGCAGGCTTGAGGCCTTACTGCAGGCAGTTAATATTCAAATAAGAAGAAAATGTGCAGGATACTAATTGTAAGACGTTGCACGTTGGGCAATATTGGTTATGTAATATTTCTGTATCACACGCACAGTAACGGAGATATTTATGATTGTACATTTTAGGCCTTGGCTAAGTCAGGATTCGGACATTAACACTCGATTTAATGAAGCTTTTAAATAGTTTGGAAACCTTTGAATAACTACTTGTTGTTGCTTTAGCGTAAACAAACAAACACAGTAGTGTGTGAGTATGAAATAAGTTATTTTTTCCATCTCTAGAGTAGAAAGACATCAATAGAAAAATAGACGGCCATTTGATGGTAGTTTTTTTTTTTTTTTTTTTTTTTTTTTTTTTTAAAGTGTTAAGGGAAATCTACTGAAAAATAATAAAAATATTTGGATTCTAAAGACATCCTAAGCCAGCAAGGTGAATCACAGATACCAAAGTAGCTTTCACTTAAAAAGGTCAAATGTGTCTTTAAGTTGAAATTTTGGCCCTATTGCCTTGGAGCTGAGTACGTTGGGAATATTTCGCATTTAACCTTTAGCAGATAATGAACAACTAAATTGCTCTGATTAAATCATACATTCTACTCAAGCCTGGGCTGTAATGCGATTATCAATTTAATTCTTAATCAAGAGAATTTCCTATTAAACCAAAGGGTTTTTAACGATATGGTCGTGCTTTGCCTTCTATGGAAACGCCGATTACTTATATACTTTATCGAACAATCTTAATGGGGAAAGAATCAGGAAGTGAACAAATAATAATATTGCCATTTATATCATGGCAAGAATATCCATTCTAAGTCAGGAATCTACAATGAGGTAGTTTAATATATACTCTTCAGGGGTCAGGTGATTCAGTATTTATAAAAAATACTATTCGTATATCATTTTAGCAGATTTCCCTTAGGGAAAATCAGCTATTGAGGTCGTACTCATGACGCGAGTTTCGAAAAATTTCTTCAAATGTCCATTGATCCTACCCAGGAGATGACGAAAATGAGGTCCGTTCAAAATGATTGATATATTTATATGTATATATATATATATATATATGTCTTTTAACGCTCTAGCGGTCTTATATATATATATATATATATATATATATATCTATATATATATATATATATATATGTAGATATATATTTGTCTGTTAAGGCTCTAGCGGTCGCAATTTTCGCTTGATCGGTACCAAACTCGATATTTAAACGTTTTATGTAAAAATAAAGATCAAGTTCGTTAATGGCTGAAATCGGACTAGTGGAAGGGGTGGGTTTAGAGGGGAGGATTTTCGAAAATTCGAAATATCTCCATTACTATACGTCGGATAGAAATATTATATAGAATCAATCTTATTGCAAATTAAATTTACTATAAATAGTGTTATATACATGTAGTCTTTATCTTGAATATTAACCGAGATATTTGCATTTTTATGTTTTCAGCTTCTGAGATGAGATCGGCTAACTTCGGGTCTAGTCGTGAGTTTCCGTCAAGAGCTAGTTCGGGCCGTTCCTGTAACTGTTCGGCTCTCTATTCTGAAATGTCTCTAATGTAAAACTTCACGTGGGAAATCTGCTTAGTTTACGCAGCCCCTGCGTGACGGACTTTTTTGGGGCTAGAAACTACTGGGTTATTACGCCCTAAATAATGTTTTAGGTTTAGAGGTTTCTTACTACTACAGTTGTTATTAGGCAGATTTCTCTATTGTAAAACTTTACGTGGGAAATCTGCTTAGTTTACGCAGCCCCTGCGTGACGGACTTTTTTTAAACAAGATAAATTTAATTTATTTTTAAAATTTAATTGAGTGCACATATTGTGTTGTTGATTGTCTACAGTAATACTGCTTTCCATCGTGGCGACACTGTTATTTACTTTTTAAACAAGCTCTTACTTCTATCTTCATATTTTCTTATAATTAAATCTAATGGGCTTAGTAGGGTCAGAAAAATTAGAAATAATACTATTTCTCCTTCATTCATATAACTACTACTCTTCATGATTTGCGTTCTTTACTTCTAAACCTCATCAGAAATATAATCGTCACTAAAACAAAACGGAGCAATCTCATGGCCTAGAGCAGGGGTGAACAACCTTTTTAATCAACGGGCCATTCTAAATTTTAAAATTTTTTGACGGGCCGCACACAAAGTATAACACTTATTAATAATTTACAACACATTTTTGATTAATTTCATGGTTGAAAATAATTGTGCTTAAGCAAACATAAGTAGTACTTCCGAACATAGACATCATTGGTTTGCATTTTTCGTCAAAAGCAAAAATATGCTGCTTCCACAATTTTAATTTGGGGGGATCAGCCCTGAATTTTATCATACAAATTGTGAACAAACTGCCCTTTTCCTTGAAGCTCCACATTAAGATCATTGAGATGCTGAGTCAAGTCGATAAGAAACCCAAAATCGCACATCCATTCTTAATACCAAAAGGAGGAAAGGCATATCCCTTCATATCCACGAACAATTGTATTTTGCTTTTTAAGTTGTATACTCTTTTTAGCATTGCACCTCTACTAAGCCAACGTACTTCGGTATTAAAAACCTCGCTGCCATATTCAGTTTTTAAATCTATCAGAAATTCTTTAAACTCACGGTTAATTATAAAATTGATTAGTTTAATTATTGGTACTGTGACATTTGGCAAACACAATCATTTCGCACACAAATGTTCCTTGTGAATTATGCAGTGGTTAACGAATAGTTCCCTTCCTGTGACCTTAATGTCTTGAAATAGTCTTCCCGATACTCCTACCTTCATGTGTCGATATACCAATAATCTTTTCTAATAAAATTGAAACATTTTCCAATGACTTTAGTTTATCGTACAGGTCTTTGCCAGGATCGATGGACATTTGAAGAATAATTTAGAAAATCATGTCATGAGTACAACCTCAATAGCTGATTTCCCTTAAGCGAATCTGCTAAACATGCAGTCGGCGAGTTCGTATTGTATGTTTGAACAAGTCACCGAAGAGTGGGTAACTCGCCACAAAAAATTGTTTCAGTTTAGTATGTATAATTTATTATAATTAATTTTATAAGAATATATTAATGAGAGAAAGTTGATGAAATAAATTCAATTTTAGAAATACTTGGCGGGCCGCATAGACATGTTCAAAGGGCCACATGCGGCCAGCGGGCCGCGTGTTGCTCATCCCTGGCCTAGAGTGATACCCTTTTCTCTAGCCCGGCTTCGACCATACTGATAAGAAGACACAATCGGACCAAATGCTACCATAAATTGATACGTGGTTACAATAAATATTGCTAAAATATATCTTTACAATCGATGAACTAGAATATCATCCAAAGAGTATAATAATTCTTAAAACTCTCCTGTGTTCCCTCAATTGCGTTCCTTATTTCTATTTACTACACTCTAGGCATCTTAATACATGGACTAGTTCCCTATCATCCAGAGACCCTCTCAGAACCCCGATGATAGAATTGGCGAAATCTATGAAATTACTTGGGTAATTATTACTGGTATATGAGTGGTCTAATAAAATTGTAAACATTTTGAATGCTTCGGACCAAAGGTATAAACATCGTAAATAGAGATTATCTGTATCTCTGGGAAAAAGGCAATTTACTTCTGCCATCATTCATCCCTAAACTCCACCACAAACCAGTTCCATTGATAAATTGAAACGTTACCTCGTTGGATAGATGTTTAAAAATTCGTAAAAATAATATTTTTTGGCATATAATCATTGAAATAAAAATAAATTATCTAGGCTTTCTAAAATCAGAAAAATAGAGCACTTTATCAAGAGTAAATTTACACAGTCTAGTATTCTCACTTTACAAAAACACTTTTATAATTTAGTAAAGATAATGATAAAATTTGTTTCCCCTCAAGATATTTTCATAGATTTGATATATGTATACTAGTCTCATCTCGTTATTAGCAGAATTGCCTGAAAAGAAATCAGCTTTGAAATTGTACTCAAGACGCGATTTTCAAAAGTTTTCTTCAAATTTCCTTTAAACTCTACGTAGGAGATGACAAAAATGAACAGCGTTTATTTACCGTTTTAAGGGTCGTAATTTTTGTGTGATCGTTAACAAACGTCTCGATGCTTAGCATTTTTGTGTAAGAATAAGTATGAAGTTGGTTGACGACTGAAACCAGAGGTGGGGAAAGGGAAGGTCCCCTCTAAATTTTGAAATATCTCCATCGCCCATATCTCTTATTATGATTCGGTTTAAAGCCCATATAACGTTGATCTTGCTGTAAATTGAATTTTTTTTTAATGTTGGTTTATACATTTTTTCTCTACCACATATATTTACTGCATTTGTTTAGTTTTGAGCATTCAGTAAACCTCTTTTCCTACACACTTTTTTGGCAAATGTATCACTAGTCACCTCATGTTCAACAATTGAAGTCATTCACAATAATGACTTCTTATTAGTGCAGAAATAGAAACTCGAATTAGAGATGGTCATTATAGTTTTATTGTAAGAGTCACCAATAAAGAATATTTTTTTACGTACTTCTCCCAGTGAGGAAGGGACCAGTCTCAACGAATACTTGAGCACTTCAGAAATGGATAGCACCTGAAGAGGTGGTAAGTAAGCCACGAAACATGTAGGACAGTATCAATAAAGTATTGTATTAGAAATAAATGTTTTCTATTAGTGACATTTGCCATAAAACTATGAAGAAAATATAACAATATTGGGTCCAGAATAAGAAGAATTAGAAACGACATCTTAGATGCTTAGATTAAGTATATATATATATATTATTTTCTATCAACCAGCTTGTAACTGGTGGCCTACATATTTGAATTCCAAGCACGGGCTCGCTTGGATAAGTTTCCCCGAGAGCCAATTATTCAGTATATTAACAAAGCGAGAGGGGTGACTAGTCATAAAGGAATGCAGTTAAAGAGTGTGTGACGGAAAGAGACAAGGAGCAGAAGAATTCAGCTTTGCATCAGCTTATGGTAGAAGGCGGTGCAACAGGTCCCGATGTACGGCACCAACCTGTGGAGCTACTCATTACATCACCATTATGTCAGCCGGACCCAGTTAGACATTCTGAATTTTTCATATCACCCGATGCCTTCATCGACATACTTACGGGCTTTTCCGCATCAGAATCTGCAATCCGAATGTTTGTGTCAGCTGTTGAAAGAAAGTCCGTAACGCAGGAGCTGCGTAGACAATGAACATTTCTCAAGAGCTGCTATGTGACGCTCTAATGATCTCAATCTATCCTCTATTCCCTTTCGAAAATACATTCACAATTTACAGATTAACCTTTTCTCTGTCTCATTAAGCTCTTTAATCTGCTTGAAAAACATCTACAGAACTCGTCCAATTATAGCAAATATTTTTGAACATTGCTATAAACTAGTAAGTCACATAACAATGGTGTGGCTACCAGGAGACCATAATATCGGACAATCAGGCCGAACTCACCACTGAAAACATGAATATTGACGTTCATCAGCTGACATCAGAGGACTTACAAACATCAGTTAAAGCAATTGTAAATCATGAATGGCATCGAGAATGGCTTAATTTATACAAATTAAACCTACAATTTATTTATTATTTTGTTAGGTTTTATTGCTACATATTTTCGTTTGTTATTCTTCTTATAATAATTCCATTTTTTCTTTCTATTCTCAACGAATTTAAATCAGCGATATCGTCTATCTAGCGTCCTAAAAATAAAATAAATATTCTCTATTTCTCCCTTAATAAATAGAAGAAAGAAATGCAATATCTTGGTTAATGTTCCAGATCCAAAAAAAAAATGCATACAAGATTGGTGGAAAATAACATTTGCAATAAGACGTTCGTCTATGGATAAAATCTATATATTATAGAGATTTATTGCACAATAGACGTCTGAAGAATCCAAATTAGTTCAAAAACCTTTCCTGAACACAACACTATTATTTGTATTTTTTGAGTTGTTTTCTGTTTAATATGTTGAAAATTGTGAAAACCACGTTAATATTTAAACATTATGAAGAAATTTCGCTAATAATTATCACCTGAAATTTTGAATTTAAGGGAATGTACACGATATTAATAATTTTTGAAGTAGTATAATAGATAACTACAGTAATCCATGAATTTTAGATTGTGGAAAACATAAAATTATTAATCATCATCCGTTCAAAAATTATCATGATAAACACAAAGAATAAGTAAGATGTAAAATCATAATTACCTTCGGTGTTGGAATGGTTATATATAACGAGTAATGGCAATAAAATATTACCTTGCAATTGCTTGAAGGTAAAATGGTGGAAGGTCAATAGATGAAAAATACACGAAATATCTCCCACTTATTTACTTCGCACTCTACATATTTCACGTCCTTCATGGCGCCTTACCTCCAAGACGGTCACGTTAACAAGGTGGAGACGGACAATGGAAATCAGCTGAAATTTCCGATTTTTTTATTAATTTTTTTTTTACTTAAAGACGTGCCATGGTATGCACTTAGAGAAGAACAATATATTAATGAGGCCGTGCAAAGTTCAGCAATATTTAACGAATAGTTTCCTACGGCAGATATTTCACTTTATTTCGTATACTCTAACGCCGATTTCGCAAGGATAAACGCCATGGATGCCGAAACTAACAGTAATTTCGTTTTCATGACTCACTCAGTCTCAAAGAGGATATTCTGCCTTCGCAATTCGACGTTACTATTACGAATAAACATTTTACAGGAAACAATTTAGATCATGTTTGCCATTTGAGTGTGTGATTGATTTCTGTGTGGACAATAGGTATTTATTGGGATACGAACTCTCTATATATAATCATGCCCCCATCCCGATTAGCCATACAAAGCTGACGTTAATATATAATAACAATAATAATAATAATAAAAGTGTATAAATATAAGCAATAGTATGTTTGATTCTTACTTTGCCTTCAAAAATAAAATAAAAACTGATGTTGTTAAAATAGAAACAAGGAATTTAAATACCTACTATGCTGAAGAGTTAAATAAACTAAAACAAATCTGGTAAATAAAGGTAAAGATGGTTTAGGGGTAATATTTTTTTTATTATTCTAAGTTATTTAATTGTTTGGCTGTAAAAACTTTAAATACCAATTAACCTTTAATTCTCGTTTTTATTTATTTATAATTTGTGAATGTAATCTAGGATTTTTATTACTTTTATATATAAATGATTACAGTTAATTTTGATATAGCACTTATTGTGGTTATAGAATCTACCTTGTTAAAGATGAGATATTGTTGACAAATTGCCATTGGGTTTTAAGGCTGATTATTGTAAGATTTGGCTTTTTTATTCTCCTGTGGAGAATTATGGCTCATATGACTTAGAGGAATATTCCTTTAAAGGTTGGTTAGTACTTCGAGTATCTAAAAAAAAATATGGATTGCCTAAATAGATGAATGACACAAACTTACAAAGATACCCTGTATGTTTTTAGCAGTTTAAATGCACAGGATAGTGAAAAGTCTGCTAGTTGAAAATGTATTTTAAATATAGCTGAGTCGAGACCTTAAGATCCTTTTTTTGCCTGAAATACTTAAATTGGTCTTAGTAAGGATTAGATCCAAAAATTGATGATGTTTACGATTGTATAATATAAATGCAAAAACACTAGAGTTTTGAAAATCAGGAAATAAGTGAAAATCTGTTGGGGCAAGGTCTGGTGGATTGGGAGGATGAGATCACATCAAATAAATAAACAAATCATTAAATGACGAAAATGAATTTTTTCTCTTCAATTTTGAGCACGCATACCAAAAGATAAGGAATCTCGGTTGAAACTGATGCATAAAAGTATCTTAACCAATCTTTTTTTAGAATTTAAACATTATTGACCACGTAAGCATGATTTTATATACACAGAGAGGATTAAATTGAAATATTGATAAACGCTATGAACTTTTTACAACCTATTATATAGAAATGGTAGTGATAATTCCGTGTTTCAAAAGATCCAAAGTCATTAGATTAATTAGATATTTAAAACTACTTTCGTTAGTATGAGTAAAATTCATTTTATTCAAACTAATGCATTACTATAAGTTCGATTTGGAAATGTTCCTCACTAAACTTTATCCAGAACACTATAATTATGAATTGTACTGATGGCGAAGAGTCATGAAAAGATTATGGGAATAGGAGATGTATTGATAAGATAAGAGAGGTGATAGTATTATCAGAAGGTTGCAAAAGAGACACGTCTTCATCGACAGCTGATTGATGACTAGGAGCAGAGAGTGGCAGGCCAGATCATTAGCCCACCTATTACGGCTCTCTCAAATTGTAATAAAATTACAGCACCCAGTAACTTTTATCAAGAGTGACTTTGTGAAAAATCACTTCCGTATTCGTTACTCCTTAATGAGGAATCCTTTTTTGTTAGGCTCAGTTAATGTGTCAATTAATGTTATACACATGTCAAATTACATACTCATAACTTTTGAATTCTCAGAACAGTCTTCGGGTCGTATGTTCTCCTTGTAGTAGATTTCTCTTAAGAGAAATGAAATATTGTGGTTGTACACATGAAATGACTAACAATTTTTATTTTAAATCTTCACCAATCCTAACCAATAGCTGACAAAAATGAGGTCTGATTAAATTCAGTTATGTGTGACACGGAAACAGCCTGAATTGATTTTACTAACGAAAAATGTACTCAAAAATAATTTTAATTTGAAATATGGATGTTACAAGGATCAGCTGTTTTAATAGATATAGATAATTAGTGTATTTTAAGATTACGTGGAGTGGTCCAATTTCGAGGTGGAGGATGGTGAAGGAAGCAGATCACCAAACATTTATTTGTTAGCGCCTTTTTAGCATATTTCCCTTTGGGGAAATCAGCATTGAGGTTATATTCGAATTTCAAAAAACATTCCTCAAATACTCCTGAATCCTGCCCATTAAATGACAAAAATCATGTCCGTTCAAATATGTATAAACTCAACCGCAAAAAAACCGGACACTTAGATTTAGTCTTATAATTTTGTTAAATACTTAATATATATGTATATTAATCTTTTTAATTAAAATAATTGGTTAATCTATAGGTTATTTAAACAAAATCTGCCAAAAGTGAATAATTTTTATTGATTATTTACAAAAAAAAAGATAAATTAACACATTTAAAAAAAAAATTATTCTTCATTTTTATTACAGTGAATGGTAGACTTCGCTACCCCTAGCGTTTCGGCAATGTAACGTAAGCTCCGGCCTTCCGTCTAATTTTGAAAGACCCATTATTCTGGACAGAAATAAAAATAAAACATTAATTAAAGAAAATGCTTGGTTAATAATTAAAGATGTTTAAATGTGCGAAAAACTATTTACAGTTTAGAATAGATCAACTTCTCGACAAATAAATCTAATCTGAGTTTTATCTAATTGTTTACTAATCCTGAAAGGATTAGTTCAATGGACTTAGACTCTACATTCTCTGTAATAACTAGAATACCCACATAAAGAAACACATTGCTGAAAGTTAGCTAGTGTGTGTGTGTGTGTGTGTGTGTGTGTGTGTGTGTGTGTGTGTGTGTGAGAGAGATATGCTCTAGCCATCGCAATTTTCGTTTGATCGTTACCAAACTCGATATTTAAAAATTTTATGTACAAATAAAGATCAAGTCCGTTAATGGCTGAAATGGAATAAGGAGAATGGGAGGGGGTTTAGAGAGGGGGTGTTACATATGATTATAGTTTTACACTTGCTAACATATGATTATTGTTTGTATTTTGTTAAGATATGGTTTTTGAGGTTATATTATTATTAAGTTACAATAAAAATTGTTTTCTGTTTTTTACATTTTGAATTAAAAGGAATATTCATGTTATTAATATGTGCACTTATTTAAGAAATTAAGAGGGGGGATTTCGAAAATTCTAATTATCTCCCTTGCTATAAATCGGATCGAAGAAGTGAATAGAACAAATCTTATTGCAAATTGAATGTTCTATAAATGTCGTCATTCACGATTTTTCATTATCTAGATTAATTAACGAGATATTTGCATCTTTTAGTTTTTAGCCTTCAGTAAAGTCCCGATTCTATTAATGTCATATTAACAATAAGCTGTTGTATCATGAAACACTTTGTTGGAAGCTTAAACACTAAATATAGTTTTCATTGAAGTTTTAGATCCCATAATTTATTTTCGTCCGTGGCTATCCAAGAATTCATTGTCTCGCTCACCATTACATTTTTGTATGAGCTTGGATATCGTGATATATAATAGTTCTTGGCATGGTGTCTGTTCGTGTTACTAATTTATGGTATATATATATATATATATATATATATATATATATAATTTAATAACAAAATCATAATTATTAGTGATTCACTAAGCACCCTAATGTCTATTAAAAATATTGACACTCAAAATCCTATAATCTGGGTTAAACATAACATTTCTTACAAAATAAGTGGCAAAGAATAATATTCATCCCCCCCACGTGTTTTCCAACACATAAAAATATAACAATCAATGTGTTGAAAGCAGTTAAAGAAGTTAATAAAGCTCGCAACTTTGACTGCGTAACCATCGGTTGAACATCTCCAAAAGACGTTAAAAAATATTACGCATACATTTTTTTTTTGTAAGGCACCCAAGATGGTTCTCGTCAGATTGTAATAATTTTTATAAAAATTAAACCCAGAAATGGGAAACATCATCTAGAAGTTACCACCGCGAAAAAGTGGTACCGACTCCTGTAACAATTGTGCACACGGCATTCTCACATACTTGTCTCCTAAAAATCTTTGCAATTGTAAATTGTAAATCAAAATTATTAGTACAAAATGTGTTAGCCCATTGCCCTTTCTAAAACAAGGCCTGAGAAGTATGTAGAAATTCGGTTCTTCACTAAACGAAATCCTGTAGAAGGAAGAAAATTTTGTTAAAAAACTAATTAAGTTTCTTATGAGAGTAGACTTATTTAATGTAATTTAAAATTAACTTGTCTGCTTATGACCCTAGAAGAAAAATAATCATACATACCCGAAAATAATTTGGTCATAAAACACCAACCTATTCAGAGGGGATCCACTTTATTGATAACTAAGTGTAATAAGTGCAAACGCAAATGGTCACGAGCATGTAGACAGACATTTAGAGCGTTGCGTATTTCTTACACTTCAATTTAGATAAACGGTTCTTCGTTGTGGATAAATTAGACTGTTTTAATAAGCTACTATGTTACTAATGTTGTTTTGATTTATGAATTAAAAAAAAAAAAAAGACTTCATACTCCATTGATTTAGAATAGTCTCATTAGAAAGTAATAATGGTCATTATTATAGCAATCATTATACTTGGATGAAAAATGATAGTTATTTCATCCAATCAGCGAGAGGTAACATAACATAAATTCGCGTTCATGTAATTGACAGATCATACTTGAGGGGTCAATGGGGAAAGTCTGGAGGGTACATGTAATTCCGTTTTGCATACTCATACTGGCTAATAGTCAGTTGGAGACATGGCTTTGTAACCATTATATCCTAACCTGAATTCCCTCTGTCTTGTGGCCTTAATTCTTGAATAGTTGGATGCAGAATACAACAGGAAACCAGTCCATGCATTTCGTCTCCACTTACGTTCCTTGTCCGTAAATCAGAGCTTCTTGCCCGAAGAAATCATTACCAGTAGATTGAACAGAAATGTCATCCTCGATATTTGATGAAAGTAGACGCGTTGTCAGGGTTGTACACATTCCTAGTACGAATAGAAATGCTATCAGTTATAAACAGTTTTTTTTTTTTTTAAATTTAATTTAAGAAAAAAAAGCCTCTCTTTAAAAACGCAATTTTAATTCAGGTACCATTTGTTTAACATACAGATTAAATCTGTGGTGTATAACAATATTTCAAATTATATGCATTAATTGTATTATATGCATTTGTATACATATGTGTGTGTGTGTGTGTGCTTATGTTTATTAAACAAAAGCTACTCTGAAGGAGAAAATTACGACAGTCATTAGCAAAAGTACCATATTCAATCATTTATTATCATACCTATTCATCAGCAAATTTTTACCCCCTTTTTTTTAATATTCTGATAATAATTACTTGAATTTAGTCTATCTTCATTTATAAAATGTTTATTTATTTTACTTTTGTTATTGTTTATTGTTATTGTCACTTGTCTCTCTTTTATTTATTTCACTATTGTTATTTCACTTTGCACGATTTTTGACTTTTGAAAAGCCAAATCAACTTTGATGTGATGCCAATAAATAAATCCAATCTAATGTAAATTCATGTACCATGGGTGAGAGAAAGAGAAATGTGATACAATAAAAATGACACAAATAGAAAGACATTACGGTCAACGAGCAAACTGATAATTTCTGAGTGACTTAATTTCTGAATTTCCCCATTAGTGCGTGATGGTATATACATATGTTGCCATAAGACTCGTTCTATTCCATCGAGTGATGCTGGGTCGTGGAGGAACCAACCTTGATGAACAGAAAAGGCCAGTTTTCCTCCACAATAGGTTCAATCCGACAATGTGCACATTCAGAGCACCAGCTCCATCTTCAGAGCTTTTTAATAAAATTAGGTAGCAGATTTTTAAAAATGACAAAATTCCTAATTAATGGGAAACAAGATATTTAGATGAGACTACCACAATGACAGCATGTTTAGCATGGTTGCAGTTTGGTTGTCATCCAGGAAATAGATTATTTGGAATAATAATTCTGAGCTCCTACATTGTTTACTTTCCATAACCTCTTAATTTGTAGCCTATCCATTCTGAGATTATAAAGACAAAGGCCCAACGGAACAATTCTCTAGAGCAATTGTTGAACCTAAAGAGATTTCATTTTTGTTTCTAATCTAAGCAAACAAACTATCCCTCTTTAAAAAGGCTATATTGTTTTGGTAATCATTAAACACTATTGTTCGTATTGAAAACCCAATTGAAGTACCTTATGTAAGACGGAGTTACCTCACGAAATACAGTTCATGAAAAGGTGTTTAAAGGTTTTGAGGGCGTACGGAACAGATTATGTGGGGACACATTCCGCGAATCTTGTCCTGAAGCATGTGTCAATACTCATTTCAGATAATAACAATTTCAGATTATTATTTACTCTTGTTTATTAACGTTCACTTGATGCTAATAAGGCTAATTGGGGTAAATTATCTACATATTACCTCCCTTTTAGCAGCTTTCCCTAATGGCAAATCAGCTATTGAGACCGTACTCATGACGCGATTTTCGAAAAATTTTCTCAAATTGACATTGCCCCTATCTAGGAGATGACGAAAATAAGATCCGTTCCAAATTATATATATACTCAATATATAAGCGTTTCATACAAACTAAAGGTGGAGTTCGTTAATGGCTGAAATCAAACCAGTGGGATGGGGGGGGGGTGTTAGAGGTGTTGAAAATTCGATATTTCTCCGTTATTATCGTTAGATCAAAAAATTGTATAAACATATTTTATTGAAAATAAAATGTACTACAAAAGTATTTACATTTATATCTTTAGTATTAACGGAGATATTTGCATTTTTTAGTTTTTGGCATTCAGTAAACCCCCACTCCTACTAATGTAATATTAATAATAAGATTCTATATTATGAAGTATTTAATTTAAAGCTCAAATACAAAATAATGTTCTCATTGAAGTTTTACGTTTTGAAGTGAATGCTAATAAGTGACACACGTGGGAAATCAGCTTAGCTAATGCAGGCCCTGCGTGACGCAATTTTCTTTTCAGAGTAAGACTACGGACTTTATTTAATGAGTTCCCTAAAGAAATTCATATTGCCCCGGCTGGAATCGAACCCACCGCTCTAGTTTTACCCAATGTGATTAAGACCAAAGCCTTAACACGCGTTGCTAACCTGAGCTGTCTATTTCAGATAAAATGGTTCAAATCCTCAGGGGCCCAAATTTTATACCTGAGGTCCCCAAACTTCTTTGTCTCATAAACCGCTTGCAAAATTTTCCGGATTTGGGTAGACCCTTGCTAATTGTAAGATAATATCGAATTATTGAAAATTCATCTACTTCAAATATGTTGTGCCTGATGCTTAACTGTAGTTAGATGCCGAAGAATTAACAAATATAAAAACGCAAAATAATTTTTACATATTTATGGATGAAACCGAAATTAAAACATACAACAAAATACAATTTAGTACTTATACACTTTTTAAAACTTCTTCAACTACTTGCAATACTGACTTTTCTCCTATATCATTGGATTTCCCGCATTTCCTTTATAAACAGTCAGATATTGTAGGGTTCTCCCAAACCATTGTCATCTCTTTATGACGTCGAAGCGAACATTTTTACCGAGGTAGGTCTCTTTTGAACTTTATCTTTGAGTGTATGAAAGTATTTCAAATGTTAACCTATTTAGGGGGGAATTAAATATTCAAAATTAAAATCGCTACCTACATAAATGAGATCAACTATCGCGGAAGCCCGATTACATTGCACTAATTAATTCTTTTTTGGACCCCTTGTAGGTCTCTTAAGACTCCATAAAAACCGCTTAGGGTATCATCGTATTAAACAAACACTTCCGATTCAATAAGTAAAAGTTTACGTATAACTAGTATTTTCTTACAATAAAATCAAGTGCAATAAAAGGTAGAAAGGACTTGTATTCTTATTTTTCGGAGTTTAAAAATTTATTTATTTAAAATTTAAGCGCCAATATCATAAATTAATAATTATAAAATTTAGTAAAAAAAAATAGCTAAGCAATGTAGGGAACACAATTTTTGTATGGCCCAGATGTGTTTTAAAAATAGTTGGCATTTCTGCCTGTTTATAATTATAAAGTGAAAACATTATAAAAATATTATTATTATTTATTAACGTCCACTTTTTGCAACTAAGGCTAATTGGGATGAGTTATCTACAGGTTTTCTACCCTTTTCTAGCCAGAGTCGGACTTAGCATGTTATATAATGAATTTCGCCACTAAATAATTTCCTTTGCCAGGTGAGAATCGAACTCACCACTCTAGGTTTACCTAGACAAAAAAATATTATAAAAGAATGAATGTTATACAGCATATGTTAATATTTCTTAATTACAATTGCTTTTATAGAGAAATTCCTTCACGTAAAGTGCGTAAACTAAGCAGATTTACCTGGCGGAGGTATACAATAGATAAATCTACATACTGGTAACACCACCGTCAATATGAAGTGAATAAATTAAATAAATGTTAATGAGACATTTTTCAGTTAATTTAAAAGTTAACAATCTCTAGAACGTAAAGCCTCTGAATTATAAACAAACAAGTTAGCCAACCTCACAGAGCTGACTAGATAGATAGAAATAGTCTAGACCGGAACAAAAACAATTTATGAAATATATCGTAATATAACATATTAATTTCATTGAAAACTATTTACTATAGCCAGTGCTGTAAATTATAATATATTAGAACAATTTTTAATAATTATCTCAGTCACTAAATTTTAGGAATCCAAGGACAAATGGAGGGGGGATCAACAGAACGTATTTGCATATATATCACAAAACACAACTTCAATGAAAACAATATTTGGCTTATAACTTGTAATGAAGTGATTCATGACATAACAGCATGTTATTAATATAACATGAGTAGGAGTGGGGGTTTACAGAAAGCCGAAAACTATAAAATCCAAATATCAGTTAATATAGACCTTTCAATTTTCAATAATATTGGTTCTACAAAAATTTTCAATCCGACGTATAATGGGAGATATCTCGAATTTTCAAAATCGTCCTGGGTAAGATCGATGGACATTTGAGAACATTTTTAGAAAATCGCTTTATGTGTGCGACCTCACCAGCAGATTTCTCTTAAGAAAAATCTGCTAAAATATTTAGAAGATATAATACCCGAATACAAACAAGTGAACAGGCATACACATATAAAATGTAAAAGGCTTGTTGAGAAAACTTAACCTAATGATTGTTGTACGTGTGCTAGTAATCCATATTCAGTGTGGTGATGAGGCAGAACGCGAATAACTTGAATAAATATGACATTCGATTCGTTATTGTAATGCAGATCTACAAGTTCCCGACCTCTTCTGCTACCTCATTAACAACATACATTCATTTCTATATTCTATACAGTACAGTCAAGCACCATAATGGCAGTATCACCCAAGAGCCTGTATATAAACTAGTTTCCCGGAGGTTATTGTCCTTGAGCAGTTAGGTTATATACAGTCAAATATTTAGAATAGAATAGAATATATATTTATTTGTTAAAGATTTATATCTTGTACAAATTAAATAAACAAATAACAATTCTGTCTTTTAAATAAATAAATTAAATCCAAATTCTTGAGTTCAATAATAATATGGCAATAAAAAAAGAATAAAAGAAAAACAAAAAAAAAAGCAATATAGAGTAAATAGTAAATATAATACATAAAGATAACTAATAGCATTCTATAATTATATAAATTCGTCTTATTATAACATTTAACTGGAGTGTGGTCCATCCGCACTTATAGATTCCAGAGTATTGCATGCTGAAGTGATGAAGTAGTAAATGTTGTGTAGTTTTTCGAGGCTATCGATACTAAGTATCTCTTCAATTTTATGCACATCACTGACTGCTGAGGAAAGTGTTTGTAGATATTTATTTCTATCTTCAATGAGCTTTTCACAGTAGAGAAGTATATGTGACAGGCTATTAGGGATGAATTGATTACAAAAAGTGCAAGGTTCCAGAGCTTTGAATGAGAAAGTTTTGTTTCGTGATTGAAGTTTGGTGTATTCTGAGCTTGATACTCTTAATTGGCTAACAGATCTTAGCTTTTTTATGTTTGTTTTAAATGTCAGGTAGTTCTCCGGGCTGGATATATTAAAGCTGGATATAGTTCTATAGATGGGGTTACTTTTGGAATTTGTAGCTCGGTGGATATCAACTGAAAGGTCGTGGTTTTTTAACTTTTCTAAAATTCCATTTTTGTGTTTCAGTATTTCGTTCTGACGAACTCCAGTAAACTCCTTTCCGCAGCCATAGTGATTAGCTATTGATCTGACTTGGGAGACCCAATTGAAGATTGTATCAGGATTGCTCCTATCCAGGGAAATTAGCCTATTGAAGCAAAGCCTTGGCAACCTCTCTTCCGGCATGAGTGACAATTTGGACCAATAGTTTATAACCTTCTTGATAACACTGAGCCTCACGGGGTTTCGGCCAGTCTCTAGGCGCACTATGTAGTTGGCAGTACTCCTCGGCCAGCTAAAAAGTTGTTTCAGAAACTTTAGCTGTACTACTTCGATAGCATCTAGATAGTTTAGGCTCCATATTTCAGAGGCATAAAGGAGGGTTGAAGATACCATAGAATCAAAAAGAGCTATCTTCGTATCCCATGAATCACTTCGACCTTTTCGCAAAATTTTCAGAACTCTTGCGGCTGCAACACATGACTTCTGAATAAAATGCTTCGATGCTTTGCTGAATCTTCCTGAAGAAGTGAAAAGAACTCCCAGATAAGTGTTATACAGTCAAATATTAAATGCAGTTATATGTCAAACGTTTTTAATCACTTTTTAGCAGATTTTCTTCAAGGGAAATTTGAGGTCGTACTCATGACGCGATTTTTGAAAAATATCTTCAAATGTCCATCGATCCTACCAGGAGATGAAAATGAGGTGCATTCAAAATATATATATATATATATATATATATATATATATATACATACATATATTGTATAGTATATAGTTCCTACTTGATAGTAAGGGTCACCAACAAACTCATTGTTTAATCCATGCAGACTTTTTTAAAAAATATTTTCCATGTTCATGGCCTACATTCCACCCACCTCTGCAGGGGCTATTCACAAGTCCTAAGTAAAAAGTACCATGTAAAAAGTATTAATAATTATGCCAACGTTAAAATAATCCATAGGGAATGAAGTAATATTAAATGAAAAATTAAAGAATATATTCATCTCATAATAAGGATAAAAAAAAAACAGAAATTAAATGCATTAATCATATATTCCACGACGTTTTATCTTAAAATTCTATAATCGATTTTAAAGTATGGAGCAAAATAATCGATTTAAAAGGATGAAGTGGAAATAATCTATTAAAAGTCAAGGTCTGTTTCAAAGACCTCCCCCCGCAAAAGTTTCGTTTTGACGAGTGTAAGAGATGACTAGCACTTCAAAACTGTTACGTTAGCAGTAATAAGTTAAATGTAACAAAAATATTATTACGGGTAGCCCTTCTACAACTTTTAATATTACCTATAATTATCATTGGGATTTTATAAATTAATAGTTATTGTTTGTAGAGAAGAATTGGCCACTGAAGAGGTGGCGTATAGGCCTTGAAACGTGTAGGGTATTTTTCCCGTGGCAAAGAAAGGAATTTTTGTTGGTGGCCATTGCCATTAATATAGGAAGCATATTAGGTAGGATATTGAGCGTATTATAATAATTACTATTAATTATTATAAATAAACTTACAAATTTATTGTAAAAATATGGGCTATTTGACTTCGCTTTAACCAACCTATGGCGAAAGATCAGAAAAATAATGAATACTTCAAATGAGAATTTAACATTATTTATTTAATTTTTATTTATCTACTTGTTTCGTGTCCATATGACGCCTCATCAGAAGATATTCTAATACAAAAAGGCAAGTAAAGTAACGGCTACATCTTTCTATAGGACCTTCCACTAGCAGTGCCAGTCGGAGAATGGCTTAAAAATCATGGTGGATCAAGTCAGCTGATTTAGATCGATGCGTCACGAAATAAAAATATATCGATTATCCCTAATGAAGTTTAGTCTAAATAGTAAAAAACAAATTTATAGTTGATCAACTATCGTATTAAAGTTTCTAATAAATGAAAATGAATAAAATCCTTACTCCCACCATGGCTAGAAAATGGTGGTAACCTGTAGATAACCCGTCCCAATTAGCCTTATTTGCTAAAAAGTGGACGTTAATTAATATTTTTTTAAATTTATATATAATTCACATGTTTTACGTCTTTGTTCTTATTGATCGCCATTTTTCTATTTTTTATTATGTACATATTCACTTTTTCAAAATCAAACTTATGGTTGTATTTAATCTTGAGGTCGGCTAGGGACGTTTTATTGTCCTTATGATCAACCTTTATCACGTGTTGTCTGATTCTTCTTTTGAGTAATTGTGATGATTCCCCATTATAACGTTTATTGAAATCCATATATTATATTTGGTATCGCTTGATTAAAATTTATCTTTTACATCTTCGATCTTTACATATCGCCGAAATCTTCCTGGCTACTGTGCGGTTGTAATTCATTTTTTTTCTCTATTTTTTTTATTTGCAAAATTAGTATTCTTTTGGTTGTCTATATAGTTCGTCTTTTGTCTTGATTTGATCATTTTGATTTTCCCTATAGATCTCTCAGCTTTCTTGATTTGACTTTCAATTCCAGAGCTTATTTTAAAACCTTCACTGCATTTGCCAGTGACATTCTTATAAGCCCGGAGATGGTTAGTGGAGCAAATCTAAAATATTCGGGCCGGTCAGAACGGGGCTAAAACTGATGAATATTCGCCGAGGTTTTGTGTCACTCTCGCGGCCCTTGGCCAACACCATTACAAAGAATCGGCCTTGGCTCTTCGTGTCGAAATCTCACGACTCCGAAAAAAAAAAAAATGATAAAATTGAAAATTCTTCTGACACTTTCTACCTCGTTTGAGAATTCCTTCTTTCGTATCAATCTGGTAGAAATTGGTTGATAAGGGACACATTATTATTATCAAATCATTGAAATATAGGACAAATGAAAGAATTGATGACATTTGGAATACACTTTTAGCAGATTTCACCTCAGGAAAAATCATTGAGCATGTACTCGTGACGCGATTTTTGATATCTTTCTTCAAATGTCCATCGATTCAGGTGATGACGAAAATGAAGTCCGTTCAGGAATATATGTATTTCTTTTTGTCTCCTATCGGTTTACCAGTAGCAATTTTTGGCTGGTCCTTACCGATTTTTAAACGTTTTATATTAAACGATAAAGATAAATTTCGGTATTGGTTGAAATTGGACCAGTGGGACGGGGTTTTTAGTGTGGAATTTCAGAAATTCAAAATATTTCCGCTATTATAAGTCGAATCAAAATATTTCATAGAACCAACCTTGTTAAACTATTGATGCTCTACAATTATTGTTCTAAACATTATTTCTTAACTCAAATATTAAGCGAGTTATTCGTACTTTCTCTTTCTGGTTTTCAGTAAACCTTTATTTCTACTTATAGGATTGATAGTTAAAAATCTATATCATGTGGTGAGACGTGAGATCTGTAGTGTATCATACCAGGAAGTTCGTAGTCTGCTTATTTTAGGCAGCCCTTGTGTCACAGACTTGCAGTATTCTAGGGCGCCACAATTTCTTCCAGTTTCTGCCAACCCTTTCTTTGAGTTTCACTTAAAAGCAAATATATATATATATATATATATATATATACTAGCTCAAATACCCGGCTTCGCTCGGGAATTCATTTGAGGCTGAATGGTGATGGTATATTTTTGGCAAGGCTTTACTTTGCACAATATTTTGACATTTACCCGTCCCAGTGTTAAGGGTTAATACCCGTTGTTGCCATTTGTTAATAATAAAATTATTTTTTTATGTAAGACTTCACTGTCCTGCATATTGTCATATTTCCCGTCTCCTGTGCATTATGTATAGATTTGAATTATTAAGGAGAAAATATTGACATACATTTGAATTAATTTTTTCAGGTGAGGTACCTGGTAGTTCATATTGAAAAGAATTGTTGAGCAAATTTCTCTAAATAACAAAATAAACAACTTTTGTTATGTGCATATTTGCCGAAACCCCAATAGGAAATCATTATTATTAATTTCAGGCCTCCCTTATAACCCCCACTCCTGCCCGTCCCTAGAAATGTTGGTATGGCTTATTATAAGGAAGGCGTTAGTGCTAATACACATACTGAGTGTTTTATTTAGTTCGGTTGAGTCTTTTGTGCCAAATAAAATTGTTGTCTCCCGCTATAATTTTTAGGGGATAACGCCTTTATACTTCGGTATACGATGATAGTGTATATAAAAAAAAAGTTTCTCTAAATAACAAAATAAACAACTTTTGTTATGTGCATATTTGCCGAAAATGCAATAGGAAACGAAATATCACTATTATTAATTTCAGGCCTTCCTTATAACCCCCACTCCTGCCCGTCCCTAGAAATGTTAGTATAGCTTATTATAATGAAGGCGTTAGTACTAATTCACATACCGATTAATTCGGTTGAGTCTTTAGTGCCAAATAAAATTGTGGACTCCCGCTTTAGTTTATAGCATATAACACATTTATGCTTCCGTTTACGACAAAAGTGCATATAACAAAAATTACTTTAAATTACAAAATAAACAACTTTTGATATGTGCATATTTGCTGAAAAAGCAATAGGAAACGAAATATCGCTATTTTTAATTTCAGGCCTCCCTTATAACCCCCACTCCTGTTCGTCTTAGAGAATATTAATATAGCCTAAAGTCTAAGTTGGGCTAGTAGTAGTATACATACAAAGTTTCATAAAATTCGGTTCAGCCGTTTATGCGTGAAAAGGTAACAAACAAACAAACAAATAAACAAACAAACAGACACCAAAGAAACAAAATGCAGTTATGGTGTCTATGACATGTGAAACGAAAAGTTATCGTGAAATTTCACAAAAAAAATCAATGTACAGACAGAGGTTACAATTTTATATATATATAGATATATATAAAATTATTTTTCCACCTTAACATTGCTACCAATGTTATACACACAGCTCACACTAAGTGGAAATAGAAAATAATATGTTAGATGACGTAATTTGTGTCATTCAATCATGTGGGGGAAAGTGCTTAGTTTACGGCGCTCTTGCACAACTGGCTTTTATAGATTCTCGGAGACTCTTAACAACAATAATGAGTTATTAATGGGAATGAACATGTTAAATGTAATAAGTTCAATTAGCAAGGTTGCTTTCTTTTATGGGATTAATTTTAATTGAAGGCTAAAGCTGTACTCATTAAATTCCCCTTTTCCAACTTTATGGATTTGTTAGTGTGAGAGAATGGTCGGTTTTTCCATGATGAAAGTGCCTTCCAATGGCGGTGTGGTTCATAATTAAAACTTAATAATTAATAATATTTAACTTAATTAATAATTTTTTAGCAGAATTCCCGTA
Source organism: Riptortus pedestris (assembly GCA_019009955.1). NCBI lineage: Eukaryota > Metazoa > Arthropoda > Insecta > Hemiptera > Alydidae > Riptortus > Riptortus pedestris. The sequence goes on along the minus strand of CM032230.1, from coordinate 25,247,253 downwards.
AAGAAAATCAGCTATTGAGGTCGTACTAATGACGCGATTTTCAAAAAATTGTCTCAAATGTCCGTCGATCCTACCCAAACCAACGGTCCTAATAGATGCATAAAATGATGTCCCTTCAAACTTTTATCTTTATTTGGCTATATATTGAATAGATACTGCAATTTTTATTTGATCGTTACCAATCTATAATATCGATATATAACCGTCTCATGCAAATCTAAAGATGGAGTTCGTTAATAGCCGAAATCAGGGCAGTGAGAGGAGTGACGTTGGACCGAAACATTGAAAAGAAGAAATCTTATTGCAAATTTAGGAAGTTGTCCTATAAATGTTGATATATACATGTTTTCTCAATCGTGAATACTAACCGAGATATGTTCCTTTTTTAGGAGATTTACTGGAAGCCTTACGGGAAATCAGCTATTGAGGTCGTACTCATGACGCGATTTTCGAAAAATTTCTTCAAATGTTCATCGATCCTACCCAGGAGATGGCGAAAATGAGGTCCGTTCAAAAGTATATATATATATTTGTCTGTTAACACTCGTCACCAAACTCGGTATTTAATCGTTTTATGTAAAAAGAAAGATCGAGTTCGTTAACGGCTGAAATATGGGAGGGGGGGATTTCAAAAATTCGAAATATCTCCGTTACTATACGTCGGGTAAAAAAATTGTATAGAACAAATCTTATTGCAAATTAAATTTACTATAAATATTTCTATATACATGAATTCTCTATCTTGAATATTAACCAAGATATTTGCATGTTTATTAAGTGAAACGGACGAGCTATGGTCGCTTCTTATCGTTCCCGCTGAAAGCTAGTTCGGCCGTTTCCGTAACTGTTCGACACTCGTATGGAGATTTCTCTATTGTATAACTTTACGTGGGAAATCTGCTTAGTTTACGCAGCCCCTGCGTGAGGGACTTTTCCTTTTAATTTTGGCCATCAGGAAACCCCCACTACTACTTACAATAGTATACAATAGGAGTTCAAGTTAGCCATGTGAGTTATAGCTTTGGCCTTAATCCCACATGGTAAAACTAGAGTGGCTAGGTCGATTCTCGCCTGGGCAAAGAGGATTTCTTTTAGTGACGAAATCATTAAATAAATTCCATAGTCCCACCTGGCTTGGTCTAGATAGCTCATCCCAATTAGCCATAGTAGCAAAATGTGGCGTTAATAACTAATAATAATAATGATAACATTAAGGTGTTGTACTATGAACCACTTTATTCGAAGTTTGAATGCCAAATATTTTTTTTTGATATTTACTATAGATGAGATACGTGCAAATAGCTTGTGTGATGACGTCATCAATTAAGATTTTTACTGCTTCGAAAATATTTTAAGGAATAGAAAATATATGGTCAATTTTGTGTAATCCCAGCACGTGGGAAATCTGCTTACTTAGGGAATCCTGCCTGCGGGCCTTTATCATATTCACTTCACATGGTTAGTTCAATGAGCAATAATGTAATAAGTTTGTTAAACTATTAAGAACATTAATAAGGGATATAATATTAAGAGTTTCTATGTCTTAGATGTAATATGACAATATTAAAAACTATCTAAATTAAAAACTCGAGATTTGGACTGGCTGGTGGAGGTCCATCATCAACGGAAGGGTAATAAGGTCAAAACACATCCACTCTTAATACTTATTTTATTAAAATCAGAGTACTTTTTGGACGAACCGCCCCATCTTCAGTGCTCTGTAACACAAAATATGCATTTATGGAATAACAAGTAATATAAATCAATAATATAAGTCATTAAAAGATTAAGCCAACGAATTAAAAAGTTAAAAACAAATATATGAATATGAATATAAAACTCATAAACTAAAACATGTTCTAAATAACTGATTTACATGAAAACATACTATGGAATGAACAGGAGATGGAGATGAAATACTGAGCTAGAGCTGCTCCCTACTGAACCCACATTTCCGACGAGACGGAAATAAAGAGTTAAAAAACATAAATAACATTATATGGCAAGGGTGACACCCATTTTTGGAGATCCCGAAGTAATCCAATTTATTGTTATCAGTAAGAATTCTCCATTATCAATACATACACCTTAGTTAAATTTTCTCGCCCTGAATTAAGTTATTTTCTCTGCTAATTAAGATTGCACATCAGGTTTCTTTAAGCATTAAAACTTGAGTATTACCGGTGCGGCCTCGTCGGAAATTTTACATCGTTGTGTAACTTCACGTTTGACGACAATCTTTCGTAAATCCATCATTTTTGCTAGTAGTGGAGGTCATCCGAGTAACGTAGCAGAAAATAAAGTCATGTCATCTGAAATTCTAATGAAGCAAGCTCACAGGAGGTAAACGTCCAAGTAACAACAACTTCTCATAGTCAAGAAATAAATGTCATCAATTTATATTGGTAATTTTTAGAGTTATCTATACAGCCAAATCTATTTTTATTGCATTGTTTCTGTTAGAATTTGAAAGGAACTTTAATTGAAATATACATGATTTCCAACATAGTACGACGAATATAAAAAAAAAACAGTTTACTGTTCTACCATCTACGAGATGTGTTCAACAATTGTTGATATAAACGATAAAAATAAGTGCGATGGAATAGAAAATAGAACACCATTTATCTCCACTAGATATTTTTTGAGTAGCATATATTTTATATTAGGGTTTATAATCTCACCTCGAAGATTAAACAGAGTAGTCTGATCTAACATAATTTAAAATAAATGAAAAAAAAAAAAAAAAGGTAAGACAAGAAATTAAAATCATATATACGTTTATATTAATAGTTTACTTATAAGTTGGTTTCATTCTACTTATCTATTACCTTTTTTTGTGGGGGGGGCTCAGGTTAGCCTTGGTAAACTTAGTGTCGGCATTTCAATTTTCACCTGGGCAATAGGAATTTCTTTACTGGGGGTTTCAGTAAATAAAATCCACAGTCCCAGCTGAAAAGGGTGGTTACCTGTAGATAACCCACTCCAATTAACCTTAAAAACGTGGACGTTAAAAAACAGTGTTAGAAAGTTTAATGTTTGATTGAGCATAAAAATTATATATATATATATATATATATATATATATATATATATATATATATATATAAATTTTAATTACCTTCCATGGAATGGCTGTAGACAAATAAAATTCCCTCACGCTGCGTGAACTAAGCAGTTTTCCCGCGTCCACCACGTATTTGGATTTATCTCAAAAAGGAAAAGTTCAATGAGAACAATATTTGGTATTTAAGCATGCTTCATGATATAACAGCTTATTAACAGATTTCTCTTAAGGGAAATCAGCTATTGAGGTCGTACTCATGACGCGATTTTCGAAAAATTTCTTCAAATGTCCATCGATCCTACCCAGGAGATGACGAAAATGAGGTCCGTTCAAAACTCTATATATATAATATATATATCTATATATATATATATATATATATATATATAGATCTTATATAGACAAATATATATATATATATATATATATATATATATATATATATATAGAGATATATATATATATATATATATATATATATATATATATATATATATATATATATTTGTCTGTTAACACTCTAGCGGTCGCAATTTTTGTTTAATCGTCACCAAACTCGGTGTTTAAGCGTTTTATGTAAAAAGGAAGATCAAGTTCGTTAACGGCTGAAATCGGAGCAGTGGGAGGGGGGGGGGGTTTAGAGGGGGATTTTCAAAAATTCGAAATATCTCCGTTAATATGCATCGGATCGTAAAATTGTATAAAACCAATCTTATTGCAAATTAAATTTACGATAAATATTGTTATATACATTTATTCTCTATCTTGAATATTAACCGGGATATTTCCATTTTTTAGTTTTCGGTCTTCAGTTAAGCCCCACTCCTACCCATCTCATATTTTCAATATTCTATTATGTTATGAAGCACTTTATTTGAAGCTTAAATACCAAATATTGTTCTCATTGAACTTTTAAGTTTTGAGATAAATGCAAATACGTTTCGCACTTGGGAAATCTGCTTAGTTAACGCAGTCCCTGCGTGACGGACTTTATTGTTAATATGGCATGAGTAGGAGTGGGGGTTTACTGAAGGCCAAAAACTAAAACATGCCACAATCTCGGTTAATAATGAAGATAGTGGAAAAAAGCGTATAACAACATATATATAGAACATGTAATTTGCAATAATATGGGTTCTATATAAGTTTTCGCTCCGACGTTTAATAAAGGAGATATTTTGAATTTTGGAGTAGCTTGATTTGGCGTAAACGAAGGTGTTTAGTATTCAACTGATTACTCTTCGAGACAAGAATCACTAAACCACTACAATCAGCGAAAGCCACTACGATCCCCAGGCAATTTGAGGATAAGCATTAGTTTTATTGATTGATTGTAGATTTTAATATATTATGTATTCATATGAGATACCTGTACAACGGCGATTCAACTTAAACATGGGAGAATATAATTCTACAAAATTAAATAAATATTAAAAATTTACAAAACTAAATTTTACAAATGTACCAAATAAATACAATGCACAAAGTTAAATATAAATTGTATATCATAAGAAAAAAACTATAAGAATTAAAGTGGAAGGGGCAAATCCTACATTCCAGGAATACAGTACTTGCTATATATAATTTTCATGATGATAAGTGACAGTGGATTTCATCAAATAATCCATTTTTTCTTATATATTTAAAAACATCATCTATAAATTGGTTACTTTCGACTATTATTTCGCATATATTTCTGGGCCATGGCTACGTTATTACTTGTGTGCAGCCAGTTAATATTTGTTTTACAGTCAGTGTCCTACTGCAGTAGCAACATATAGGTTCATCTTCGCTGCTCATTAGATATGAATTTGTTAGACTAGTATGTCCTGTACGTAGAAGTTCAAGTACAATTTTTTCTAGAGTGTCCATTACTTGAAGTCCAGTTGAGCGTATTAGATTTGATTTCTCTAAGTTTACTGTCAGAGTTACGCCTTAAATTATTACAATCATTAATTACGAGTTTTTTTTATTTGTAAATTTTTAGTGTTAGTGCTCCTGAAGATGCAGCGAGTGGTCGTAAACACGTACTCTTGTGTTGAACGTGGAAACTCTTCACTGTTTTTCCAGTATAAATGAAAGTTTAACCATTAATGTGTAATCATTTACTACAACGCACAGCGCTGATGAAGCTAATCATGGCGTACGTACTATGTTCATACATACAACACGTAGCCGGGAGATGACACAAAAGGAGACATAAATGATGAGACAGACAGACAAACAGGCCGGGGTGGGCGGGGAACCACTTTCGAGTGATGTCAGCAGTCACTTTCACCGCTGGCTCTCACCATCTCTCCGAGCAACCCACTTCTCTAGCGGCTTATCTCTTGTCCCTCCAAGCTCTCCCTCCGACCTAGGGGGTATGGTCGACCAAACAGGGCCTCACATCACCCAATGTCACTTTCATTATATTCCTACTAAGAAACTACATCCGGTATCCACTAGCTCGGACAACACATAAAGGAATTTTTCTATATCCAAGGACATAATACTTGGACAAAACTTTTCCATCAATATATATCTGTTTGGTGAAACACCGAAATCCGGTGAATGTCAACATTCATATAATCGCTTGGTGTATTTCAGAAATATTTTCTAAGTATCTTATTTTTGACTTTCACCGGTGAATGTCGACATTCATCATGGACTAATTGTCGACATACACCGGTGAGGGTCCGAATTTACAAGAATGTAATAACATTTTCGATCTTTCACCGACGTATTTGGTGTTTGTTGACATTCACCATGGACTAATTGTCGACATACATCGGTGAGGGTCCAAATGTACAAGAATGTAATGATATTTGATCTTTCACCGACGTATTTGCTGTTAGTTGACATTCACTGGTGAATGTCGACATTCTCCATGGATTACTTGTCGACATATACCGGCGAGGGTCCGAATGTACTAGAATGTAATGATATTTTTGATCTTTCACCGACGTATATGGTGTTTGTTGACATTCAACGGTGCATGTCGTGATTCATCGTGGACTAATTGCCGACATATACTGGTAAGGGTCCGAATTTACATGAATGTAATGAAATATTCAATCTTTCACCGACGTATTTGGTGTTTGTTGACATTCACCGGTAAATGTCGACATTCATCATGGACTAATTGCCGACATATACCGGTGAGGGTCCGAATGTAATGAAATATTCCATCTTTCACCGACGAATTTGGTGTTTGTTGACATTCACCGGTGCATGTCGTCATTCATCGTGGATTAATTGTCGACATACACCGATGAGGGTCCGAATTTACAAGAATGTAATAACATTTTCGATCTTTCACCGACGTATTTGGTGTTTGTTTACATTCACCGGTGCATGTCGACATTCATCGTGGACTAATTGCCGACATATACTGGTAAGGGTCCGAATTTTCATGAATGTAATGAAATATTCCATCTTTCACCGACGAATTTGGTGTTTGTTGACATTCACCGGTGCATGTCGACATTCATCATGGACTAATTGCCAACATACACCGGTGAGGGTCCGAATGTATTGAAATGTTCGATCTTTCACCGACGTATTTGGTGTTTGTTTACATTCACCGGTGCATGTCGTCATTCATCGTGGACTAATTGCCGACATATACTGGTAAGGGTCCGTATTTACATGAATGTAATGAAATATTCAATCTTTCACCGACGTATTTGGTGTTTGTTGACATTCACCGGTGCATGTCGACATTCATCGTGGACTAATTGCCGGCCCAGCTGAGCCTAGTCATGGTTTCATTTTCGTATAGACAATAGAAATTTATAGGAGTAATGAACTCAAAACATAATGTACTTAGAAACGGGTGATAACCTATAGATAACGAAGTTACGTAAAGTGGTTGTTAATTAAAAACATTTTTTAATAAGGTCATTCGTTTACAGATATAAATATAATAGTAATTCAAAAGGAATCCGTAGGCTCATTACCTTTAATTAATTATTATATTTTTGTTGGTAATATTTAGTTCTAGACTTGAATCATGTGGAGCCTAAATAAACTGAGTCACGGTAACACAACAATATTTGTATTTGTATTGACTTTAAAGGCATAAAATGTTTTTATATTTCATTAAAACGCGTAAATATCTTGGTAAATTTTGCCACTAAAATTGCCAGATCATGCCGTGTGATGATTATATTACATATTATTCGGAGTATAATCATTTTTTCACATGAGAGCTAGATAGATAGATCTTTTATTATCATAGTGGTCTTCCCTGACTGAAGTGTTCATATAAACAATGCATACTACATTTGCTATATAGTATAGTTCTATAAAAAATAATACTTATTAATAATAATACAGAAAAAGAATAATTTTTTATAAATACTTTATATTTACAAAACCTCCAACAGAAAATGTTAATGCAGGCTAGCGGAATGATACTTTCAGTGATTTGTTTCAGAAGTGCGTTCAACTTAATTGCAGCAACAGCATAGAAACATTGGCGACATACGTTTTACTGCCAGTAGGTAATTTTATCTTCTTGTCATGCACTGTGGACAGGAATACATCCGTCAAATTTCATGGGGCTCCAAAATCCAGGATATTCCTGTAACGGCACAATACGGGTTATCAAAGCGTTTATATGCCGTAGGCGTAAGCCATCCTAGAGATTTCGTGTACGTAGTAATGCGCCCATCTTTCTCCTCACTGGATGTGGATCTAACAGCTGAATTACAAGACCCCTGTATTTTAGTGATCTGTAAGTGTGGCATATGTGTGCTTAATCGCGTTAATTGCCAAAATAGAGGATAGAGATCACTTTTATTTTAACTTCAGAGGGGGGGAAAAGTTTTTATACTTCATAATAAGATGAAAAGATCTTCACATTCTATTTTCTACTGAATGTGCTTAATTGATGGAAGATTATTGTTAAAATATTATACCAATGTACGTAGTATTTTTTATCGAAGGATAGTAATTTTTCACTTGTAATGATTTGGTAGTTTAACTTTATTATATGTAAAAGAGAGGGAGAGGGAGAGTTAGGAAGAGACAGATAGATAGATGCTGTATTGTCATAGCTCCAAAGACTATATAGAAATGATATAGTAATTATTTATAGTTATTTATTGATAGACCTATACATAATTAAATATTAGAGTTTGAGACGGAGAAGGATATATATATATATATATATATATATATATATATATATATATATATATATATATAGAGAGAGAGAGAGAGAGAGAGAGAGAAGGAAAAAGTGATGAGAGATGAGCTGAGCCATTTGGCTGTGGATGAGCTAAAAGGGAGAGTTTTAAAAAGTAGAAAGCAGCCTTGACCCCTAAATAGAAGCCTTGACTGGATAATAGCCCCCCAGCCATAGGAACAATAACAGCTGGCAGGTGCTACCACAATATTTATAATCAGATTCCGGCCAGGCTCTGAACAATATCCCATTTAAAACAACCATTAACCTTCTAACACGATCCTATTAGAACAGCCTAAATCTGAAGATAACGATACAAGTCTTTCACGCAAATATTAAGTAAACCAGAAGATTTTGAAACGAGAGATACTTTAGGAATCATCTGAATGGGGCTCAGGTTAAAGCGTTGACCTTAATCTCACATGGTAAACCTATAGTGACAAATTCGATTCCCTCCTGGGCAAGAGGAATTTAGTGACGGAATTCATTAAATAAAATCCTTAGCCCCACCCTGGCTAGAAAAGGGTGGTTACCTGTATACAACCCGTCCCAATTAGCCTTAGTTGCAAATAGTGAGCGTTAATAAATAATTTAATTTAATCAATCATCTGATCGAATTACAACGGCCAATGGCAAGCCCTTTCCTCACCTGTTTGGCATTCAAAAAAAAAGTCTCCGAGTTTGTCCCTTCGTAAAGAACCAAGTAGACAAGAGACACATCAGCTTATTATGAAAATCAGATAATCCGAAGTGCGGTTAATTAGGCAACGAAACTGAAACATAAAAATGACTATTTTAGTGTTAGGGCAAGAACAATAAACGTAGGTAAGTCATAAATTCTGTGATTCGATCTTTTATGCAACATATTTCTAGAAGTTACACTATTATAGGTATACTTACTATTCCGCATTTTCTCCCTTGATTTTGCTCTTAGTCTTAGGCTTTAGGTAAAACATAGAATTTACAATGAAATAGTAAAGGTACGCTTATGCAAGGAAGAGTGAAAAAGGGACAACGGTCCTCATTTTCACGATCGCCGAAATAGGATCGGCGGGTATCTGGAGAAAAACAATTAAAAGTAAAGTGGATTCCAAACATTTAGAAAGAAAGAAATTGATTTTGGTCCAACACACAGATATTATACACAAAGTGTTATAAAATTATGATGTTTTGGCACAACTTTGGACGCTGTCGTTCTTCAGCCGTTGTACCTAAATTATAATGAGTAGCTCCACTTGACATGTTAAGGCAGATACGATATTTCCTTACAAGTTGTTGCAGATGAACTGAAATAGAAGCAACCTCCAATACACTGTGGATTTTGCTGTTCCTAACAAACCATTTGCTGCTATCCGAAGTGCTTTGCTCTGGTAGGACTGGAGTCTCTTTTTGTGTGAGTTGCTGATGCCCAGCAAGACTGGGCGTGCGTATGTTAATATAACGGGTATGAGAGTTTTGTAAAGTAGTGTTGCGCATGTCAGTTTAAGTGGTGTATTTTCCGAAAATTTAACATCAGGGAGTTCACGATAAACATGACATACTCTGTGTAGGTATCAGAACTTTGATAAAACTGTAGGGACCATTTAAGTAGATTATTTATCAAATATGCTATACGCGAAATATTATAGTTTTATGGCTTACTCATAGCTATTTTTAGTTTACCTAAAATCAGGATCACTAAACAGGCCTTGTCCTCTACTAGTGCGTTAATAGTTGCGTTAATTCCTGCATAGTACACTTTCAGAGTCAGAGCTCCATCATCAGTGCTTGCTGAATAGAGAAGGAGAGTGAGAACCTGGACCAAAGCAGCCTGGTGGGTCTTTGGACTTTGGGGAATCTGGTCTCGGGACCCTGATCAATTGGTTCCTCTACCGTCCAGCATCACTGGAAAAAGTCACCCAAAATATTGCTCAGAAGGAAGCCCTTCATTTTAAAGTGATTCAACTGTGGTTTGAGATTTCTTTGCCTAATTTACTATATTGGCCATATGGTCCGTGCCAATGGGCTCGAATAGAAGAGGTCGATATTAAACAAAATGGCTTGAGAGAACCAAATCTTCCATACACAGCAAAAGGCTCTGCTATTGTATTCCGAGCCTCATGAGGAAAGCACAAGTTACTTATATATTAAACGGAGTTTATCAGCTGTTATGCAGGAGAGTGAACATGGGCTTTTAGCAAATAAACAATTTCAATATAAAAATCCCTGTATCCAGGGTCTTTATAAACTGAGCTGATTCCAAAGTACAAGGACTACGCGCATGACAAAAGTGTCTTTTTAGCGCTGGTGGTGCCATATGCATATAACTACCACAATTTCTCCTCTGAATAAGAACCTTAGGTAAAAAAAGACTTGAAAAATACGCTGAACGTAAGAACTTTATCAATAAAGTAGTGTAAGTTTAAAATCATATTTATTTATTTTTATTTTTTTTTTCTCCTCATAGTAACCCTGTGAGGAGTTATTTATTCGAATACATGTTTCATTGTCACATAGCATATTACATGTATTATTATGTTTAAATACATCATTATTTTACAATAAATATTTGTTTATCAACTGTCATTCAAATATTCAAGAAATAAAATAAAAAAATAAAAAAATGAAATAAAAAATAAAAATAAAATACAATATTAAGATAAGTATGGTAATTACAAACAGAATTAATAAATGAAATGAAAAGTAAATAAATAAATACAATAGGAACAAAAGCATATCAATTGAAATTAAACTTAAACTCAACGATGTTTAATTTGCGAGTCTATGTAAGGTAAATATATTGAATTATAATTCCCATTCCTCACAATCAACTTCACATTCTAATGAATTTTTGCTACATCCATATCTATACTTTTGATAAACTTTATAAATTCTTTATTATATTTGTTAAATATAATATGAGGTGGTTCTGGCCAATTACCTCCTTTTAAAATTATGTTCATTATTAAATTTGATCTATTTTGACTAAATATTGAGCAGTCATAAAGTATTTGTAAAAACGTTTGTGTTGTCTGTAAGTCGCACGTACATTTGTCATTGTCTTGAATTTTAAATCTTGTTAAATAATGTCCTGTCTGTCCATGTTCTGTTAGAAATTGTGTGCATTTGTGATGGTGACTCTTAATTCTTTTGTAGCAGTTGTGAGTTATATTTGGTATGAATTGATGTAAACTGTAAAAAAATAAAAATAAAAATCATATTTGTTTGAAGAGATATTTAGTGAGCCCCCCTACTATCCCTGTCTTGGAAGAACTAGTGACAGTTAATAATGAGATTCTGATTATCCGTTACTAAATAAATTCCCTTTCCCCGTCCATAAATCCATCACTCAAAACTTTCCAGCATTATCAAGACCAACGCCTTAATATACATAAGTAACCTGAGGATGATTTAAATTAGTTAGTGAAAGTTGAAGTTCCAAAAAAATGTGAAGTAAAGTAGGGGAAGTTAATTGGGAACGTCCATCACTAATATATTTTTTAACGTCCACTTTTTGCTACTATGGCTAATTGGGACGGGTTATCAACAGGTCGCCACCCTTTTCCAGCCAGGGTGGAACTAAGGATTTTATTTAATGAGTTCGTCACTAACTAAATGAGCCTGACCTCTTAAGCCAAATAAACTAATATATTTGAAGATAACATTATTTCACATAACAGGGCAGGTACGTATGACATTACACAACTCACGGATTCAATAGTAACATGGAAAGAATGGCCTCCGACAGTAATCAATGATTTCAATTAGAATTAACTAAGGAAAATATTAGGTGCCTAATAGTCAGGAAACTATGAACATACAGATAGAATTTAAAAAGGGTTGACGATGGATACTCGAAAGCTACGTCAAACCCCATGAATCTGACTGGCAAATCTGGTTTTCGTCTGAGCCACTTCGAAGTGCAGACTTCCATACTTGGATCATATGGGAAAATTTGGCCACGCAAGGGGAACAAATAAAAAGTCCGTCACGCAGGGGCTGCGTAAACTAAGCAGATTTCCCACGTGAAGTTTTACAGTAGAGAAATCTGCCCAATAACAACTGTAGTAGTGAGGGATCTCTTCACCTATTCACGAGGAACTGGAGCAGTTATGGAAACGGCCGCTAGAGCTCTCGGCGGAAAGTACCAAACATAGCCGATTCCTGCCGACCATACACAGAATACAAATGCAAATATCTTGGTTAATATTCAAGATACAGAATAAATGTATAGAACAATATTTATAGTAAATCTAATTTGCAATAAGATTGATTCTATACAAATTTTCGATCCGACGCACAATCAATAACGGAGATATTTCGAATTTTCAATAATCCCCCCTCTAAACCCACCCTTTCACTGGTCCGATTTCAGCCATTAACGAACTTGATCTTTCTTTTTACATAAGACGATTAAATTCCGAGTTTGGTAACGATCAAACAAAAATTGCGACCGCTAGAGCGTTAACAGACAAATATATATATATATATATATATATATATATATATATATATATAGATAGATAGATAGATAGATAGATAGATAGATAGATAGATAGATAGATAGATATAGATATAGATATATAATTTTGAACGGACCTCATTTTCGTCATCTCCTGGGTAGGATCGATGGACATTTGAAGAAATTTTTCGAAAGACGCGTCATAAGTACGACCTCAATAGTTGATTTCCCATAAGGGAAATCTGCTAAAATAAAATGCACCAGCAGATGCAGGTGATACAAGACAGATTAAAACCAACACTTTAACGCCTGTTGCTATTTCCCCCCGTTTAAGTGGCGGGGGATGAATAATATCTTGAAACTAGTATATTCGCCAAAAATGGGCCAATATGGCAGCGGAGGCCCTGGTAAGATACAAGTTTCAAGTGCGAAAATAACAGCTTTTGTAATTTCAATAATCAATAAATAAGTTTATTTCCCGGTGCTTTAAAGTTTTAAGAACATTTTCCTGAACTGGTTAATAATATTACGTATTAGAATATGTAAGGAATGATCTTTTCCAAAGCCTAGAGCTCTGAAATTATGTTAACATTTCAACACGAAGACATTTTAAAAAAAAATGAAGATTTTGATTAAATGAATATTTAAGTAAATCAACTTTTAAAATATGACCTATTGGAAACTAAAACTATATTGGCAATTTAAAGGAGGGTGATTTTTTTTCAGTGTCCTTCGATAATCTGGTTAATGAAACAGATTGATGATTGTGGAAGCTCTAAATAACCTAGTGTCCTTCTTGTTCTTTATACAGCGTGTACGAGCTGACATATATCTTCTCAGTAGTGGCAACGGCAGAAAAGTGTTGGCAACATAGTGCACAACTTGCAGTTGCATTGAGTTATTCCATCAAGAAGTCTTAGTGGCCTCGTTCAGGTTGCTTATTGTTTATAAATTTAGGAGATGCATCTTGTCATTTGTATACCCTCGAGCAGGTTGAGAAACACCCGTGCGCAATGACTTATGTTTTCTCTTGTTGCAGGTATTGTGCTGCGCAGATGGGTATGGCTCAATGCTATGATGGATTTTGAAATGCTCTTCTTCCCCACCCAGCAAGGAGCAAGCATTGTCTTCAGACGTACTAATGGCCGAACGACGCTAATTAGACGAACATCATTTAATCGATAGTCGATCCACAAAGAAGTATTCAATTAGAAGTATCAAAGATCCATTGCCTCTAATAGACAATAACAATGATAATACCGTTGCATAAACTATTGGAGTTGGCTCAGACTACAAGGGTTGGCATATTTATCAGGAAGACGATGTCTTGCAACAGGACTTATGTCTTACAATTCATTTGTGACGTCGCCACATTCTTGTTTCATTATATCGTAAGTACTAAAGCACTTCTTTAAGAATACAATTAATTGCTATTATCGTTTAAGATCATATTTCAATCTCTGCTATTTAGTATACAACCATATTTAATGTATTCTTGCTTTAAAAGTCTATTGTCCCCGTCTTCAGAGCTACTTGCATGCACTCATTGAGAAAGACAGCAAGTGAATCCATGCCGTCTTTCCCAATGAGTGCATGCAAGTAGCTCTGAAGACGGAGACAATAGTCTTTGAAAGCGCTTAGATCTGAAATAAAAAAACTAGTGAAAAATGGACGTTTTCTTCTCTCCAAGTACACAATATTCTTCACTTCCTACCACACTATTGTGAGATTACAGTTTCCTATTCAGAGAAAATAGTCGTATAATTGTTACTACTACTCTCCCAGACTTCAAATTAAAAATCTAAAATGACAGTAAATTTAAAAATATAAGTCAATAGATTTTACGAATTTTAGTAACACCAATCTAATTAATCAATCAAAATCATAACCAATAACAAACAACAAACTAATAAGAATAAAACATTTCAATAATAAATTATTGCAGAAATGTATAGGGTTATTTAGCGCTCATGGTAAGAGAAAATTTATATTTCACGGGAAAATCCTGATTATTTTAATTCTTAACGCGGGTTAGCACTGCCAGTAATATATCTAGTGTTACAATAGGTAAATGCTTTAAACCCCTCATACTGGAGGTGTTGAATTTGCTCACTTGAATGTATTTCTTGGACTTCTAACTGTTCTCCCGGTGTTGACACAGTATCTTAACAACTGACTACTTGAACACTCCTCCCAAACTAAATCCCTTTAACATAACGTGCCCCTTTATTGGCTTATTTAATGAGGTCGGACTCATGACTCGATTTTTGAAAACCTTTTCTGAAATGTCCATCGAACTCAGGAGATGACGAAAATGGGGACGGTTCAAAACTGTGTACACTCTAGTGGTCACAATTTTTATTTGATCGTTACAAAACTCGACATTTAAACATTTTATGTAGAACTAAAGATCGAGTTCGTTAACGGCTGAAATCCGACTAGTAGGAAGAGGGGTTTAGAGAGGGGAATTTCGAAAAATATTAATATCTTCGTTATTATGCATCGGATGAAAATATTGAACGGAACCAATCTTATTTCAAATGTAATGCTCTATAAATGTTGTTATGACCGGTTTTTCACTTTGTTGATTATCAACGGATATATTCGCATTTTTCAGTTTTCGGCCTTCAGTAAACCCCTAATCCTACTAATGTCATAATAACAATAAGCTGTTATATAACGAAGCACTTTATTTGAAGGCTAAATACCAAATACGGTTCTTATTGAACATTTAAATTTTGAGATAAATTCTAATCGTGACGCACATGGAAAATCTGATTAGTTGATACAGCCCTGTGTGACGGAGTTTTTAAAGTCTTCAGTACTGGTCGCCCTGCATCGTGAGAATATTGTTTCAGACACATTTATATTTCTATAAATTCTGCTGAAAAGGGTGTTGCAGAGATTAAAGAAGTCCAATTGAATTAAAGGTGATCAGGCGATGAAATTTAATAATCCGCCACAATAGATTATCAAAAAAAACGTAGCCAATGCGTGAAGGGTTATAACATTATAATGGACAAAACATCTTCAAAAGAGGCTCAATTGAATAAGAATAGATAAGAGTAGTATTGTGAAAATTGGTCTGAGGCGAAGGCTGTAGGAATTGAAAAGCCCTCAGTTGGGATTTGTGTCTGAAGCATGTTGCTCTATTGTAGATCTGTGCATGCAATTGGGATACACATCGCCTATTGCAATAGTCACGGATATGGCCGGCTTTAACTCTGAAGAAATAGCCACAATTGTGCATATCGAAAACCCCCAAGGTCTTTTTTTTTCAAGATGTCTCGGGCGATATGAGGACACTCTGTCTAATGTTGAGTAACAAAGGGCCAGGAGTAGAAGAAACTATAAATAATTTTGTTTATTTAACGAATCATTCCACTAACACGATGGATTAATCGAAAATGGATTTTAACTATTCGTTAATTATTTCTCTCTTTAAGGTACTTAAGGTATTATATAAAAAGTCCGGCTCGTAAACCAAAAAAGTCCGTAAGGGCGCGTAAACTAAGCAGATTTCCCTCGTGAAGTTCTACAATAGATAAATCTACATACTGGTAACACCACCGTGAATATTAAGTGAATAAATACAAACAGTAATGAGAAATATTTCAGTCAATTTTAATAACCTCCCAACGGAATGCGCCTGAATTGTATACGAAAGGGTCTGTCAACCTCTCACAGCTGAACAGATAGATAGAAATATTCTTCACCGGAAAGAAAAATAATTTACTGAAATATACCCGGATATAACATATTAATTTTATTGGAAACTATTTACCATATATATCACTGTAATTTATAATGAATCAGAATAATTTTTATCTCGATCACTCAAATTTTAGGAGTCCAAGAAAAAAAGAAATTGGGGATCAACAGAACATATTTGCATGTATCTCACAAAGTAGGAGAAGTTCAATGAAAACATTATTTGGTATTTAACCATGGAATCAAGTGGTTTATGATATAAGAGCTTATTATTAATATGGCAAGAGTAGAAGTGGGGGATTGCTGAAGGCTGAAATCTGAAAAATGCAAATATCTCGATTAATATTCAAGATAGAGCAGGCAAGTTTATAAAATTTTTGTAGTACATTTAATTTGCAATAAGATTGATT
Source organism: Riptortus pedestris (assembly GCA_019009955.1). Classification (NCBI taxonomy): domain Eukaryota; kingdom Metazoa; phylum Arthropoda; class Insecta; order Hemiptera; family Alydidae; genus Riptortus; species Riptortus pedestris. The sequence goes on along the minus strand of CM032230.1, from coordinate 25,230,451 downwards.
CTATACAATTTTTCGATCCGACGTATATTAACGGAGATATTTTACCATATAAGTGTTTAATTGAATTATCTAATGCATAAAAATCTCACAATTTAAAAAAAATTGTTCACCTTCGAAAAATAAAAGATAATAATATTCAAATAAGATAAGAAATATTATGTAAACTTATGAAGGAGAAGCATTCCTTAAAACTGATGTATTACTAATTTCGTTAAAAGCAACAAATGAATGAAAACAGCAAAATATATTCTTAATATAATATTAACGGTATTTAATACACACATTTAATTTCATTGATGCTAAACTCTATTCATACTCAAAAACCTATGGGAGATTGATTTGAATTAAAGGGTACTATGCTTTTAGAGCTGATTTTTTTTCGTACTGCCTAAAAATGAATAAATTTACATTACATTTTGCTTGATTAAATAAGTCTTTATAATAAGTTATTCATTAGTAATACATATGTATTACACAACAGACTTCCTCACCCGCCAAAATGTTCCTTAGCCATGCATTGGATGTCCGCTCCAGCGATCCCTTTGTTAAAGTGACCTATTTTCAGGTCGTCGTATGCCTTCTTCTAGCCAAACAGTTATAGGTTTTTTAGAAGATTTCATTTCGGGGAAATCAGCTATTGAGGTTGTAGTCATGAAAATTCAAAAAAAGTCCGTCACGCAGGGGCTGCGTAAACTAAGCAGATTTCCCATGTGAAGTTTTACAATAGAGAAATCTGCATACTGGTAACACAATACCACCGTGATTAATTACAAACGGTAATGAGAAATCTTTCAGTTAATTAAAATAAATTCCCAACTGAAACGGCTTCTGAATTGTAAGAATAATTTATATTTTAATAACTCAAATTTTAGTAGTCCAAGAACTAAAGAAGGGGGGGGGCGCGGATGAGCAGAACGTATTTGCATAAATCTCACAAAGGAAGGTAAGGTAAGGTTAGAAACGACAGGTTAGAAGTAGCCTCCCACCTGAGCCGAGCAATGACGAAAATGGCCGACCTAATCCGAACTATACCCGACCACAGACTTCATAAAAATGCAAATATCTCGGTTAATATTCAAGATAGAGAATAAATGTATATAACAATATTTATAGCAAATTTAATATGCAATAAAATTGGTTCTATACCGAATTTTCGATCCGATGCATAATAACGGAGATATTTTGAATTTTCGAAAATCCACCCTCTAAACCCCCCCTCCTCCCTCTAGTCCGATTTCAGCCATTAACGAACTTGATCTGTCTTTTTACATAAAACGGTTAAATATCGAGTTTCGTAACGATCAAACAAAAATTGCGACCGCTAGAGCGTTAACAGACAAATATATATATATATATATATATAGATATGAGGAGGTAACATTCAAACCGTGCTTTGTCCATGTGTTGCATGCAAAGTGTGGTTGGTCCAGTTTATTATACTTATTACGCTAAACTATTTTAACAATGTATCTCATTGACAAAACATTTATTTAAACCATATGGGAGTATTTTTCATTACAAAAAACAATATATATATATGTTTTATATTCAATTTCATGGTTTCCTAAAAAGTACATTCATCCGGACAAAGCACGGTTTGAATGTTACCTCCTCATATATATATATATATATATATATATATATATATATATATATATATATATATATATATATATACATAATTTTGAATGGACCTCATTTTCGTCATCTCCTGGGTAAGATCGATGGACATTTTAAGGCATTTTTCGAAAATTCCGTCATGAGTACGACCTCAATAGCTGATTTCCCTTAAGGGAAATCTGCTAATATATCCATTATTATGAGTCGTAGAACCAATTTTGCTAATCTCTTGATGCTGATTGTTGTTCTATACATGTTTTCGTAGCTTAAAACTTAAGCGTGCTAATGTATGTATCGTCCGAGTTTGGCTTTTTACTCAACCTGCAAGATAATTAACTTCCACAGTCAGAAAACCAAATTAGAAAATAGTTTCCAAGAGACATCGGTAAACGGAGACAGCTGATACAACAGATGACAAATAAGGCACACTTGTTGTGACTTGAATTTCACCTCACAACAATATTCAAACTAGTTGAAGACATTGAGCTGAGAGTAGAAAATGCGGTCATGTTACTGACCCCGGTAATAAACTATTCAAGAATACCGTTTTCCTTTTAGCAGTAGAAGTAAAGCATTGTGCTCGAAGACAGGAGATTGTAAAGGGTTACAAAGAACTCCGGTCTCTTCGTTCTCTCTGTATGGGAAATAAATAAACGGCGAATCAGCAATTAAAGTAGTGCTCATGGCGTGAAAATCTTCAAATGTCAAATGATCCAATATAGAATACGAAAAAAAAAAATGAAGAACAAAATATCTTTAATTAGCTATGCTCTTTAAAGTTCATTTTTGTAAAACTAAAGATTAAGTTCGTTAACGGCTGTAATCAGGCCAGAAGAACTGGGGGTTTGTAAGTAGTAAAAGTAAAAAAATATCTGTATTATTTAGGGAAAATGAACGAAAAATATTAAATACATGAAACTTTTTATCCCACGCATAAATACGACATATTTCTTTTTTCTCGTAAACTAAAATTAATAAGGATCTAATTCTTAATTATTGTTCATCACATTTTCCTATGATTCAAATTTTCATCGTACTTCTTTCATGATTTTATTTTACTTCTAATAGCAGTTAATTGTACTTATTTTGTATTTAGCTTCAGTTTATATCCATTCCTACTCATGCTATTTTCACTTTAATCCACTCAATCACTAATCATTTCATGTTCTGCGTACATTTACATCACATTTTCACTTAGGGTTCTCATTATGAGAAAAATACAGAATAGGAGTGAGCTAATGTCATTCCAACACGTGGGAAATCTGTATGGTTTATGCAGCACCTTCCTGATGGACTGTTAGTATCGTCCGAGGCATCATGGTCCAAATCATGCGAATGGCTGAGATTATGTAATGTGATCAATGTTAGAGGAATATAATACACATCTTCATAAAAAAAAAAAAATAGAATAAAAAAAAAAGATTGAAATTTTATTACTTTTACTAAAAAAATAGTATCTAATACAAATGAAATTTGATATTCGTTTTTTTGACTTCATTAAAGAATAAAACTTGATTAATTTTTTTTTTTTTTTGGTTGGCCTCCATAATATGTTGCAGATCACAAAATTAAAAAAACACCGTTTGTTAAACTAGTTGCAGTAATATTCTTATTATTATTCATAGTATTGTAACCTAGGTGATAAAATCTATGAGATATAAAACAATTTTATGGACTTGGCTTAACGAACGGACACGATGAAAACTTGGTTACAAACTAATCAGTCGTTTGAGTAATCAAATAGAAAATAGGGCAGGTCCTATAAACATTTTGTGAGAGAGAAATGGCTCTAATTAAAGAAGATAATCAATAGCTTTTGCATTGTTTTCTGACTAAAAGAAATAATTAACCTGAGTATTTAAAAATTTGTCCATTGAAATTCGCCACCTAGGCGTTAATTAGTAAATCATGAAAATGAGGTCAGTTCAAAAGTATATATATATATATATATATATATATATATATATATATATATATATATATATATATATATATATATATATATATACTATCGCTCTAACAGTCTCAATTTTGGTTTAATCGTTACCAAACTTGATATTTAATCGTTTTATATAAAAATTAAGATGGAGTTCGTTAATAGCTGAAATCCAAAATGGGAGGGTGGGTTTAGAGGGGAGGAAGTTCAAAAATTCTTAATATCTTCGTTATTATGCGTCGCATCGAAAATTGTATAGAATTAATATTATTACAAATGTAATATTATATCAATTTTGTAATGTAGGGATTTTCAATACTTTGGTATTAACCGAAATATTTGCATTTTTAGTTTTTTGAATTCTGTAAACCCCCACCCCTCCTAGTCATGTTATATTAACAATAAGCTGTTATATTATGAAGCCTAAATACCAAATATTGCTCGCATTGAATTACTTTTTGAGATAGATGCAAATACGTGACGCACATGGGAAATTCTACTCAGTTATCGGAGCCCCTCAATTTATTTGTTTTTCTATTTTTGCCCTCACTCAAAGTTCCTACTTAAATTAGCTGGCAAGCAAACACACACACACACACACACACACACACATATATATATATATATATATATATATATATATATATATATATATATATATATATATATATACTACAGCTTCTTAATAATTTAAATACTCATTTGCATAGCATACTTACATTGCAATGTTCCGTTGCAATTAGAGAATTTTTTTCTACGCATTCACATAATTAATGCGGGAAGCTATCCACTGAATGTGCAATTTTGATAAATCTTAAGTTATTTACTTATAAAGTATTTCAGGACTTAATATGTGCTATAAATAACCTTTTTTTTTTAATGGCAAAGAACGAGTTTTTCCCCTAATTACTTTGCAGCCATTATCAACAAATGGATTAAGCTGTCTAAATATAGCGCCGCAAGCAGCGGTCCTTAGTACTACAGCTATCAGTATTCGGCATCTATGGCTCGCCGTCTCCGATTGATTTCTTAATTATGCAAATTTCCCTGGAACCTTTTTAGATGGTTTATCTCCAGTGAGGTTATACTACCTGTTTCACGTAAATCCTTAGAAGGTTAACTTAAGCCATAATTGATGAGTGAGTATTTAATCATGATGGATTGATTGGGGGATTTATCATCAGGCATGCAACTGAATTTAATGAATGCCTTATTACTAAAATATCTCTCTGATTTTACAAATTATAAAATCGAAAATGCAAAAGTCCGTCACGCTAGGGCTGCGGCAATTAAGCAGATTTCCCTCGAGGAGGTTTACAATAGATAAAGCTACAAACTTGTTACACCTCCGTGAACACTAAGACAATAAATACAACCATTATCTCCATAGCGGAAAGCATCTGTATTGTAAACAAAAAGATCAGGCAACCTCTCAAAGCTGAATAGATGGATAGAAATATTCAAGACTAGATAGAACAACAATTACTGAAATATATCTGAATATAGTATATCAATTTTATTGAAAACTATTTACTATAGCTAGCGCTATAAATTATAACGAAGCAGAATAATTTTTATCTCAAACAATCAAATTTTAGTAATCCAAGAAGAAAAGAAGGGGAGGGGGGGTGGGAGGTGTAGTCAACAAAACGTATTTGTATATATCTCACACAGTAAAAGTTCAATGAAAAAAAAAAAAATAGCAGTCAGGGGACTGCCGGTAGAAGTGAAAACTCCTTTAGCTTTGATCGCTCAATTTTGGCATTGCTGAGAAATTTTTTTTACGAAGTCTTATTTTAAAAATATTTTTAGTTATTTATCAATAAGTAACAGTTATGTTCTATTTTACATGAAAAAATGAAATGACAAAAATAATAGTGATAAAAAACATAATGTGCCACGTATTGTTTTATTTATCAATATAAAATACTATACATAATTATTTCAGTTATTTTACATAAAAGAAAAAAATTACATTTCAGAATTATTACAAATGCTTTACAAAAGTACACTCAGAAAAAATCAATTTCTATCCATAATTTCACAACTCTTGCACCATCATCACTGCCAGCATCATCACCAATTTCTAAAACTGATACAATCGGTATATGGTAGCTAAAGTAGGATACAAACAGTTTTGATTCGAATTTATTTAAATATCGGAATTTATTTAAATATTCGAATTTATTTATTTAAATATTCGAATTTATTTAAACTTCGGATTAAAATATCTATGAAAGTAAAAATGGTAGATATATAGTATCTGTAAACGAAATGATGCTGGTTTTGTCCTCTTTAAAATGGTATGCGAACGAAAACTCTAGCTAATTTGGTTCAGGAGTTATGAAGAAAAGAAGCTCCTTTAGCTTTGAGTTGAGTACTAGCGGTGGCGGTGTCGCGATTTCATACTTTTTTCCTCTCCCGCAAATGCTTCCTTACGGGGTGCACAACGTGCCTAAAGAAGTTTTCACTTCAATATTTGGTATTTAACCTTAGAGTGAAGTAGTTATAGCCCATTGTTGTTACTGACATGAGTAGGAGTGGGGGCTTACTGTAAACCGAAAAATATAAGATTAAAAATTAATACTCATGATAAAGAAAATATGTATAGAACAACATTTATAGATCATTCATTTTTAAATAAGTTTGGTCCCACACAATTTTTTTCCCCGACGTATAGCAGCGGAAATATTTCGAATTTTCTAAATTCCCTCTCTGACTCTCCCTTCCCACTTCTACGATTTCTGTCATTAAGGAACTAGATTTGTCTTTTCACATAAAACGGTTAAATATCAAGTTTGATAGCGATCAAGCGACAATTGTGACCACTAGAGCGTTAACAGATATATATATATATATATATATATATATATATATATATATATATATATATATATATATATAATTTTGAATGGACCAAATTTTCGTCATCTCCTGTTTAGGATCGAGGGACATTTAAAGAAAATTTTCGTAAATCGCGTCATGAGTACACCTTCAATAGCTGACTTCCCTTATGAGAAGCCTGCTAAAATGAATTAAAATGAGAATTGTGAATTACAACGAAATGGAATAAAGAAGCCTTATTGAGGCACCAATTGTAAACAGAATATCAAAAAAACACTTTAAAATTTTAAAAGTTTGATCACCCGGAATCTCAAATATCTGCAATATTGAAAAAGCAAATGGTTGTTCTGGGGGTGAGGTTAAAGGCATGCAATTATGTCATTTATCATTAATAACACCTAGGATAGAGCCAAGTAATGTACGAAGAGGTAGATCAATTTTCCAATTTATTGTATTTACATACCTATTTAAAAATTATTGATCAATTTATAAAATAACTTGCCCCCAGCTTTTAGATAAAGTCAATCTGAATCTTCAAATACCTCCTCAATTTCTTCTCCGTTAACTTCTTCAGCCTCTTGATTTCATTAACAATTATCTTTCAAATTTAAATCATCTAGAAGAGGAAAGAGAAGCTCCAATGTTTTGCTGTTGGATTGTTTACTATTTTAAATGACTTTGGTCGTGAACTGCTCAAAAAAGGGGTCGCTAATCAGAAGTAATCTATTCAAGACATCTCGATTACTTGATTCCCAGCTGCATTTTCGTAAACACACAATCCTTTACATTCTAAAGTGCTTGTTCCTCGCATCGGCCGATCTTCCCCATAGTTGTCCAAAAACATGCTATATTATTGTTGCTCCGTGAATCAAAACCTTGTGTACTGTTGGAGTCATTCGATGCCAAACTTAAAGTACTTACGTAGAGTCTTGTAGAGTAGAAGACGCATCAAACGTTTCCTCGTTAATGTGATATCCTTTGGAAATCGCTTCTAAATTTAGTTTTAGTTTCATTATTATATGTTGATCAATCCAGTTTCGGGATTGAAAAAAAATCTTCAAGAATTTCCGTCATTAATGTTTCCAGACCCTTGTTTAGGGACATCAATAAGTAACCAATATTTCTACTTTGACCTTATGTTGAATTTCCTTTTTAGTTTCTGCGACTATTCTTTTATTTTCTGCACCTCTTGTTACCCATTTCTGAATATGCAAACTTTGTTTGAACTTCATAGCAGCCACAGTAGCATAAAGTGGACGTAAATAAATAACAACATAAAACTTAACTGCCCTCATCGGTGGGCAGGGCAGTTTGTGCAGGAAAACAAATTCTTTTAATAGAGTCCAGTAGAACCAGATAACTTATTCTGTAGTTAACACAATTACACTATTTCCTAAAACATAGTTATAAACAATATGTGTATAGCAAGTACAAATCTTAAATAACAACTGGATAATAATTGAAGTCAATGGGGAAAATCGAACAAGAAAGAAAACCTATTGCACAAAAATATTCAGAAACATGGCTCATAAAAGCACATCTGGGAGCAACGGTACCTCAAATTCAACTAGCGACAGTCCCCTGATATGATTATTTCCTCTAAAGTAGATATCGCTGAAAAGTCCAGTTTCTCAGCTGTCTGGAGATATATTTTACCATATTACCTGCATTAAAGAAATAGTCCTTTTTGGCCAGAATTCTAAACCAAAAACTCCACTGTGCTACGGCTCTAGGTTTACCATAGTGTTTTGAGACTATCACCTTAACTCACTTGGCTAGCCGAAGACGGGAGTAACATAACTCATTTTGTAATAAAAAAGTTAAATACATTTTATGTACAAACTTAACAGTTAAGCATATATTATGTGACAACAATTTAGACTGAGCCCATTTAACCCTTAAACATTATTTAAAAGTTGTAGTGAATGTTGTCTCAGATTGGATCAAACATTAACTTTCATCAAACAGTTATGCATCTAGGTGTGACAAGAAATATCAACGCAATCATTAAAGTCTCACGGCGGTAATTATTAGTTTCCTGTTTACGACAAATTTTGGACCAATATCCTGCCAATTACGAACTTGCCTAACATTGGAATTAATGACTGTAGGCAATCTCACTTTTCGGGAATCGGTTATTTTTTTGGGAGTGTGAAAAACAATTAACATTTTACTATTTTTCAGCCCAATTATTAGTGTATTTTTTTTAGCATATTTAATGTGTCATAATTTCCTTGATATCAATAAGGGATGTATTTCTACATGGCTTCCTGTCCATTTAAACATGTAAATAATAATGAAACTGAGAGTTTGAAAAGTCCCAATCTCACCCTCAAGGATTATTCCAGGTAATTAGACAATTTTTCATTTTTTTTATGACACTATTTATTTATTTTATCGTTATCAAATTAATGAAATTTTCATTGTCCATTCAACTCGAAATATAGTTACGCAACATGTTTAAAAATGTTGTTTGTTAAAAGGAAAAAAAGGCTTTCACGAAGGTACTGCGAAAACTAAACAGGTTTTCAACATGCTGGAACTGTACGTCAATGTTTTCATCTCCAATTTGATTTTTTGATTCTCCTGTAATAAACTGCATGTGCGACAGCCTCTTCAAATTTAAATTGTGCACGAGACGACTATTGATATAATTACAGTCTCGAACGGGCGAGATCACATTAACTTCTATGAATATCTTTTGAGTGCTAGAAGATATTGCAGACTCATTTATTTTGTGTATACTTCACAACTCCAGTTCTTTTATGATCTTATAAATTATAAACATTACTACTGTTACTATTATTTTGTATTCAATATAAATATTATCTAATATAATTACCAATTTATTTAATAATCTTATTTCAAGTGTTTTTCTGAAGACTGTTTTATTATGTACTGTAAAATGTCGCTCGTGCTAACGGTGTTACATCGTAAATTATTATGTATTCTAAGTCAATTGTAAAGCAATTTTCTCGGAAATAGATTTACTTACTTAGAACTCCTGGTGTATATTAAATCCTTTTAAATTTTCAGTTTTGAGAGTGAATTACGTCTTATTTGTAAGTTTATTATTATTATTTATTAACGTCAACTTTTTGCAACTCAGGCTAATCGGGGCGGGTTATCTACAGGTTACCACCCTTTTCTAGTCAGAGTGGGATTTTAGGATGTTATTTAAAGAATTTCGTCTTTAAATAATTTCCTTTGCCCAGGCGAGAATCGAACTCGCCACTCTAGGTTTGCCATGTGAAATAAAGGTCAACGCTTTAACTCGCATGGCTTATCTTACAGTCAAGATACTAGATGGAAGTAAGAGCTTCAACAATAAATAAATAAATAAATTAGTCATTAGCTCAGTGCTGTATATTTATTTTTTATGCGCTTTTCGCTTATGAAGGCGCAGGCCTCAATTGCCAATGCAACCCGCATTCAAACAAAAAAGAATAACTGTCTAAATATGCAATGACACGAGTGACGTTCAATATATAATATTTTAAACATAAATATAAAAAAAAGTACATTAAATCCTACTCAAGTTTGTAAGCCACGCCGCAAAGTGGCACTTAAAAAGCTTTTGAGAATGACAACACTTTTACTATACATTACTGCAACAATTATGTCAAAAGCCCCCTTGACAGCAACCTGAGCACACAGCAATTTTCCTTCCCTATTCACCACTTAAACTCTTGATTGGCATCTCAATCAACTCCGTATTCTGCAACCAAGTGTCGAATAAATGCATCTCTAAAACTCGTCCTGTTGTTGGTTCGAATGTTTTAAAAACAAATGTTGGATTATTTTCGTAACAAAATTCAAAATAATGGGTGATTTGTTCTAAAGATAAGAATTTTTGACAAAGGAATAAATATAGTGCCGTTGATGTTTTAATCTACTTGTTTAAGGGAGTAAGACTGGACGTCCGCTATGTCACATGATCAGTGGCGGCCGCTGTCAGTGGTTGAATAGAGTATTTTTATGTATTTGGTTTGTGTCCCACATCGAAGGCGATTGGCAAGATCTCTGTTCAGTGGTAGTTAGAATAATAGTCTTCATGTATACCTACTTTGTATGTACTTTATTTATATAGTATGGAAATATCTGAGTTTTAGCAGATTTCCCTTAAGGGAAATCAGCTATTGAGGTCGTACTCATGATGCGAGTTTCGAAAAATTTCTTCAAATGTCCATCGATCCTACCCAGGAGATGACGAAAATGAGGTCCGTTCAAAATTATATATATATGTATATCTATATATATATATATATATATATATATATATATATATATATATATATATTTGTCTGTTAACGCTCTAGCGGTCGCAATTTTTGTTTGATCTTTACCAAACTCGGAATTTAATCGTTTTATGTAAAAAGGAAGATCAAGTTCGTTAATGGCTGAAATCGGGCCAGTGAGAGAGGGGGTTTAGAGGGGTGGATTGTGGAAGATTCAAAATATCTCCGTTATTATCGTCGGATCGAAAAATTGTATAGAATAAATCTTATTGCAAATTAAATTTACTATAAATATTGTTCTATTCATTTAAACTTTATCTTGAATATTAACCGAGATATTTGCATTTGTATTCTGCGTGATACTGGTCACCAGTAGGCTATGTTCGAACTTTCCGGCGAGACCTCTGGCGGCCGTTTCTATAACTTCGCCCCTCGTGAATAGGTTTAGAGGTTAGGTCAACTGTTTTTTGGGGCTAGAAACTACTGGGTTGTTACGCCCTAAATAATGTTTTAGGTTTAGATGTTTCTTACTACTACAGTTGTTATTAGGCAGATTTCCCTATTGTAAAACTTCACGTGGGAAATCTGCTTAGTTTACGCAGCCCCTGCGTGACGGACTTTTTTATCATATCCCTACTTTTTCTATTTGAATTTAATAAAAGTTATCCCTTTTTAATCTGTAAAAATCTATATTATATATCAAGTATTGTTTTCAACGGTCCTTTATCCTGGGAGTTACATGCAAATATGTACTTTTAACAACTAAAATTTTACGGTCTTACCTCAAAAATCTTTATTTCATCTGTACAATTCCCGATACTTTTCCATTCAACACTCAAAATCAGATTAATTAATGTCTGAGGTATGTAGGCTAGTTAGTTAGGCTCTTGCTGCCACTTCTTTGAACAGAGGCAAAGGAGTCGCAGCTGCGGGTTCCCCTAGGACTTTTCGGACTTAAACTAAGTCTCCCAAATGTTGCACTTTTATGCTTTGCCGTGCTCGCTGAGTTAGGCTCGCTGGCCCAATTTATCTATTCAAAATTTTATATCTCTTATTAAATGGAGGCCGCTGGTATGGGGAAACCCAAAGGTACAGCGGGGCAGAGGTGGAAAAGAAAAAAAAAAGTCTGAGGTAGGACTTGGAAAGGTGTGGGGAAGAAGGGGGAGGGATATGAAAATTCAAAATATCTCCGTTATTGTGAGTCGTATAGAAAATTGTTATAAAACAAATCTTATTAAACTATTGATCCTCGACAATGATTATTCTATTAATTTTCTCGTAATTCAAAAATATTATGGGAGTAATTAGTGTTTTCTTGTTGCTATCCGCCAATAAATCCCCACTAATAGCCATAAAATTTTGATTTGGAAATAGATAATATATGGTGAGAGGACATTACTAGTGTGCCGTTCCAGGACGTGGAAATCTGCTAAGTTTGCTCAGTCCGGGTGTGACAGACTTTTGTATTCGTTTGGGTCTACCTCGCAGGATGCATATCAGTTCACTTGGCGTTGAGGCATAGTTGCCAACCAATATTGTATTTCTTGTCTTGTATCGGGAGTCCAGCTACTTCTTTCCAAGAGTCCCTTCTATGGAAACATTTTAACTTTCACTCCTTTCAAGAAAAATCGTCTGTATCGTTTTAGATACAGTCATCTCTTGTCTTCCTTCTCTAGAGTCCTAAGTCACCATCCCATTATTGGGCTTATTATGGCGAACCTAACACTAAAGCCTTTCTGCTCTTCATATTACTAAGGGTTGTCTAAGGACTTTAGAACCGAAAAGAGCGCAATTGGGTCAATAACGCCAAAATACAGACATGTGCATCTCTATCTCTCTCTCTCTCTCTCTCTCTATAAATATATATATATATATATATATATATATATATATATAGAGAGAGAGAGAGAGAGAGAGAGAGAGAGAGATACTTTTTTTAACAAAAATTTATTTCGTAGTCAAATTCTGGGGCGATTGGCCAAACTCTTGAAGTCATTATGACGTCATTCTCTTCTAGGTCATTCATTGTGAACAAGGAGGTTGGTGCGAAGTCATTGATGATAGTAGAGTTAATAGATGGTTCTATGTGGATAACCACCAAAGCCATCGGGCTAATTCATGTCCAACAGGTTCCACTTGCCACCGCAACCTACTTATTATCTCCTAGCATCCTGCCTCATAGAGGACGAGGTAAATACCTATCCAATTAAATGCCAATATATATTTTTACTAGGATTTTTTATATCATTATCCTCTTGCAAAAGTTGTAATTGGGTACTACAGAAGACTAAGGAAACCTTGCCATTTGACCCGCGGTCGTCCCTGTCTATTTCATTCCCTCCTTCTCTCTCATGTCAACAATTATCTCAAGTCTTCCGCACTCTTATAGTGCAAATCATAGGGCCAAATGAATTATTTCCGTTTGGTCACGAGACAATATGTCAGGGATAAAGGCCCTTATAGTAAATGATTCACGTCGAAGAAGTTTCCAGTCATGAAATGACGAGTAAGATTCTGACAACGGGTTCATTGGAAGATGAGAGCTTGTGAGTAAGAAACGCATGGCTGGAAATCAAACCGGAGTTGAGGTTGGCATTATAGACCTTTAAGATCTCTACCCCAGTGAGTGTCGTGGCCAGATCACCATGAGGTCCTGTTACACATATACTTGCCAGACACCCTCTGATCGTTAAGCGCTCCGACACGAGCGCACTCTTTTTGCAAACTCATGAACCAATGTTCGGGCTTGGCAGGGATCGAACCTGCACCTATTTTTGCCTGCAGCTTACCGAGGATAGTGGTATATGTACCCACGCCTCAACGCGCACGACCAGAAGCGCCCCCGAAAATTGTATTTAACCATTCCTCTTGAAAATATATTTGTTTACATATGTTGTTCTATACACATTTTCTCAATCTAACCGAGATTTTTGAATTTTTTCTTTTTTATTTCCAGCCTTCTGTAAACACACACTTTTAGCCATTGCTCTTTAACAATAATCGAATATATAACGAAACGTTTTATTGTATTTTAGTTAATCAGACAATATTACTGCACATCTTACTCCTCGCTTTTTAAGGCTTAGACCCGGACTTATTGCTGGATCTATTGATCCCATGAACAGGAAAGTCCTTCTCGAGCTGCATCCTGTATAGGACTATCCATCAGTGAGCACGAAATCTGCTACAAGTCGGAATCCCCTAGACCTTGGCTCTAAGCATTTCCCAGCCTAGGGCACACTCATTAATAGTAATCTCTGGCCAAATATACGTGTATAAAGGAATTGCACATATATGTTTAACAAATCATCTCTGAGAAAGAAATTTGGAATGCGTGCTATAGTAGTAAATTTTCTCATATGATGTAGACCAGGACCAACTTGATGGAGCCATATGAGTAAAATAACGGGGACTCATATGTAAGTCTGTCAACAAAGTTATTTTATTAAAAGTAAGTTCCTTATCCATCAGAAACTGGGGGAATATAGTTTTTCAAACGGGTGCTCAGGTTAACTATGTGAGGCGTTGGTCTTAACTTCACTTGTTAATCCTAGAGACGTAAGCTCGATTCTCACCTTCCCAAATGGAACTTATTAAGTAATGAACTCATTAAATAAAATCCTTAGTCTCACCCTAGCTAAAAAAGGCTAACAACCTACGGATGACCGAAAGGGGTTTAGTGGAGTTAAAGGAAAATAAGTAGCAAAACGTAGTGCCTACAAAATATATTTTACACTATGAACCTCTTACATACGTACTAGTGGTATTTACGGCATTTTTTAAGGTTATGGCAATCATGAATATATGTATTCATATTGTTGTTCAGTTCGAAAAAAATATGCTGTTAAACTGTGGAAATTTTATGATAAAAAAACAACAAAAAACTAATCAACTGAAATATAATTGGAAAGCTTATCTAAATTACTCGATAGATAGCTGTACAACGTAACGGGTCATGGAAATACAAAATCATTTTTGACAGTTGATTAGAATTGTTTGTGATGTTAGCTAAAAAATAATTTTCCAACTGGTGCAGTTTTCTTTGCTTGTCATACATAAATTAAATACAATTAGCCGCAGTAGCACAAAGTAGTAGGGCAATAGGAATTTACTTAGTGGCGGAATTCACTAAATAAAATCTTAGCTCCACCCTGGCTAGAAAAAAGTGGTAACCTGCAGATAACTAGTTCCAATTAGCCTTAGTAGCAAAAAGTCAATGTTAGTAAGTAATAACAATAAAGAGAGGCCTACTTGACTGAGATAGGAATAAGCAGCCATTTTTGTTAATTAAGTTACATTAAGAATGGTCCATATTGATTATTGTGGTCCACTTTATAGAACTACGTATAATTCAGAACTCGAGGATCGCAGCACAAGTGGTTCTTGGGATTGTGTTTAGTGAGTCCGTTACTGAATAAATTTCCTCTGCCAAAGCGAGAATCGAGTTTTACAATTCCAATCATGAAGAACTGAGCAAACTGCAAAATGCAAGTCCTGATAACTGCTTGATTACAGCCCCTTTCGATTTATGAAGTGCCTCTAGTTCTTAAATGATTTTTGAAAAGCGGTGAGCATTCATTATGAAGCTTCTTGAGGTCGAAAGGTATACTCGTTACTCGGAGTGCCTCTTCACGCGAGATTTATTGCAGCGGGTGGGAGATCGGCCGTTCACATTTCACGAATGATGGGAGTCGAGTGCGAGTTCTCGAGATGTATGCGGTTAAGCCTGAGCGGAAGAAAATGCAGCTATAATAGTGAACAAAGCGATGTGCGCGAGAGATATGGAGGAGGCCTTACATACAGACATTAAATCAGACGAACACCCTTCTATCTGAGGGTGGTTATCTATCTGGTATTTATGGCGGCGAGTACCTCCTCCGATGAACGTACTCATAAACACTTTTATAGCACGCACATTCAACACCCCCAAGGTACTTGCTCGTGAATCGATAAGGCTTAACTTAACAGACTTCCATGACTTATGCACTTTGGCATAAAAAGGCAGTCAGCTATATAAAATGCGGCGGAGGTGGATGTTTCATTCAATTCATGGCTTTTATGAGTAACGCTATTGACGCTTTTATTCCGTCGCTTTTCACAATATGGTCATACATACATAGGCCTTCAAACGTTCACAATCGTAATATATTACTTCACCCATCAATTCTATTTCAAGGTTTATGAGTAATAATAAGCAATAAAATGAAATAGAAACCATAGAATATTAGTTAATTTCAATACCTGAGAGGAGCTTTTAAAGTATAATAAATTGTTGTTTTAAACTCGTTTCTTACAGTTTAAAAAAAAAAAATAATAAAGTACGTATTATTTTAATCAGTACAAAGCATTTTAAATTATTGTTTTTCCTTAATTAATTAAATTTATTACTTACTTTTGAATTATTCGCATTTTATCAAGTACTTATACTTTTCACGTTTTACTTATTAACTTAATATTTTCTGTTTTTTGACCATTCCTATTTTTGTTGTTCCTACTTTTTTTTGCTTTGTCAATTATACCTTAGTACTTTTTTGTTCTTAGTTCTACTTTTCCCCCTAATAGTTATTGTTCAATTTGATTTCTTGTATATTTTTTTGTTATTATTGATGACCATTGTTGTTTATGTTTTTATATTTATTACTGTTCTTAATGTTTTTTGTAAGTGGTTTTTGTTATTGATGAGATATTATGTTATGTTATTTGTGCAATATCGTAAATTCGTTGCTATATAATAAATAAATAAATTTAAAAGAAATCTATAGTTCTATCTTATTATGGTAAGTATTCTTTGAAAACAAGACTTTTCATTTAATCTATATAAATTCAGAGATGAAATAGCGATCACTAAAAATCGTAAGCACAACATTTACTTTCCAGCTAGAGAACAACGCAAGACACATGGATAAATGTGCAATGATGGTTGAACATTCAATGTTCTAGGGGCCTCAATTTTTATTCGGCCAGTACTATTGACAATATTTAATTGTTTCATCTAAGATTAACATTTAATTTCGTTGATAGTCGAAATCTGAACAGGATGATTGCGGATTTATAGAAGAAAAGTAAATCACAAAATGGAAAAATCGTGGTAAATCACAAAATGGTTCTATAATTCTTCTCTGCGTTAACTGGAATTTTAACCAAGTTAATAGTTTATTATTATTACTATTTATTAGTTCCATAATTCGCATCTTTTGTAATTTGTATGTTTTATAGTAATTACGTAATGAGCGGAAGCTGATTTTGATAGGTAATTAATTTGTTCAAAGGTTGAGTGAGAATTGAGCAATATGGAGTAATTCTGTAATAATATTCTTGATTGTGAAAGTTTATTTCGTTATGTTTTCTAAGAAATGTTGAAAATGATGAAGGTATTGGTAGTTATAATGAAATAAATTTGTCATGTGTCCTTCTTGAAGAGAGCTTTCTACGTTAATTAATAAATATGGTTTTTACTCGGTGTAAAGTTTGCCGTAAGAATGAATTTCGTGTAGGTATGAACATATGTAGTTGTTAACGCATTGCTGCCTGCGCCATCTATAGTTCTTGTATGTCGTAGGGGAAGTGGTGATGTAGTTTTTGTCATTCCCTCAGTATATGTCTTACGGTCAAGTCAATGTTACAAGTTGAACAAATGAATGTCTCTCTCGAGAACAAGTGTCTTAATTCGTTAAGTGCGTGTTAATTTGGTGTGGTCAATTCTAAGTCTCGATAGAATTACTTCTGATCTCAGTATCAGTAAAAAGGCCTTGTCCTTTACTAGTGTTTTAATTTATGCAAAGCGCTCTTTCAGAGTCATCAGCCGCCCGGCGGTTTTGGTCCAGGCTACACTTTTCTAATCAGGCACTGATGATGGAGCGCTGACTCTGAAAGTGCACATTGCATAAATTAAAACAATAGTAGAGGACAAGGCCTTTTTATTGATACTGATTATTTGGTTCGTCCACCATCCTGCATTTTGGGAGAAAATACTAATTATCTCGTAGAATTTCTGAAACTTGATGGCCACTCGCAAATATTGCTATATCATATAAAGCTATAGAAACTCTAAAGAGCCCATGCCCAGCTTAAATTAGAAGTTCTGTTTACGTAGATGTATAATTATGGAAGAATAAAGAATATCATGTGTCATCATCACCGTGTATTCCAGAGCTCAGCAAAAGGGAAATCTGCTTTATTTTCTCATGTCAATAGGTGAGATCAGTGGACATTCGCAAAAAAATTGTCATCACAAGTGCAAGCTTATAACTGATTTCCCTTCGGGGAAATATGCTACAATGGACACAATACAGTGATTCTTACGAAAAAAAGAAGGGAACAGCTGTGTTTCAACACAGGCCAATCAAAAAGTGTTTTGTATGAAAATGTAACTTGCTGTAAGCACCATAGAAGACGTTTCGAGGTTACAGACCTGATTACAGCTGAGCTGACCTCGAGCCATCACTGTTTATGACTTAGACAGCAAGAGTATAAGGCGAAGTAGCTGGCTCATTAAGGAGCAGTCACAGTCTATCACGAAAGTCACAGGTCCGTGACTGAGGTTTATCACAGATCTTCTGGACATATCGTTCGGCGTAATTAAGGGCCTTGCTTTCTGTGCTCCGGTGTCACTGACTCGTGACTACAGCACTGCTCCAGTCACCGCTACTTCTATTCCACTATGGTCATTCCTTTATCAAGTCAAGCGATAGAAAGTGAAGTTTTAAGAAGGGAGGGGGCTCATTTATGTTTTCTGCACTAAGCCATGTGCCAAGTTTCATTGCACGTGGAAACCTTTAAGGAAAAACGTCTGTTATGAAATATATTTACATATTTTATTTTATTAAGAGTATTACAGCCTGCATTTAAATGCATTTGGTAATGTGAGATATGTACAATACAATAGTCTCACCATCACTCTTAACATAAGCCACACCTATTCATCACAATGAGAGAAGAAGCCTCTCCCTGCCTGACAAGGAAGACAACAGCTAACGAGGAGTCTGTTACGCAAGGGCTGCGCAAACTAAGAAGATTTCTATATCCCGGTATAACCCACTTTTGATTTCATATAACATATTCCCTATTTTATGTAGAAAGAGATGAGTAGAAGGGATCTGTGGGCGGGGGGAAGGGGGTCATTACAAAAGACAGAAAACAAAACAGTACTTGAGTTAGTTAAAAAATGAATACCCCAAAAACTGTAGAGCATCAATAGTTCAACAAGATTGGTTTTCATATAACATTTTACGATCCGACTCTTAATAATAACTGCAGTACTTTAAATTTTCGAATCTCCCCTCCCTCAAAGGGAGGGGGGGGGGTGAAGTCTAAACCCAACCAAAACAAATATGATCTTTAGTGATTGCTGAAAAAGTTAAATAAACATAGATCAAGTAAACATCTTCAAAACAAGAAGGTAAAGTTGATGAGGTCATCACGCAACCAATTTGCATGTATTTCCCATAATAAAGGTTTCTTGAAAACAATATTTGTTATTTAAGCTTAGAATAAAGTGTTCCATGATATAACAGCTTATTGTTAATATGACATTAGTAGGAGTGGGGGGTTTACTGAAGACTGAAAACTAAACAAAATCAAATACCTCGCTTAATATTCATGATGGAGAAAATATGAATATATCAAAATTTGTAGGCAATCAAATTTTCAATAATATTGCTTCTATACACTTTTTTGACCAGACATCCTACATAACGAAGATATTTTGAATTTTCAAAATTCCTCCCCCCACCCAAGTTCTCCTCCCCTCAGTCTGATTTCAGCCTTTAACGAATATGATATTTCTTTGTTCATAAAACGCTGATATTTTGAGTTTGGTAATGGTTAAACAAAAATTACGACCGCTAGAGTGGTAACAGACAAATATAAATATATAATTTTGAGCGGATATCACTTTCGTCCATTATCGATGGTCATTCATGCAAAAATTGGTGTCCGGTATTTTTTCTTGAAAGATATTTTGTTATTATCTATACATAGAATAATTATTTGTAAGAGACAATCAAATGGACTCTCGGTTACGCGTCCTATGGTTTAAATTTAATTAAGAATTTGGCGCGGGTTGAAGAAGCAGTGAATTATTCGTATTTACCCTCCATGAATCCATTTTGTATACTTTCATCATGGCATTTGTATGTCATATCATTATGTACGTATCTCGGGTAACTCAACTAGCCTTAGATGGTGAAATTTCATATTTAGGATGTTGAAAGACCAGTATTGCACCTCCCCTTTGGATTGAAATCAACTGAAAGGGATGAGGGGTTTAGGGGTGGGGAAAAATTAAAAGTTTCTCCATGCCTATTAGAGTTCCTGAAGATAGTATCTTTTCCGTTTATCATTAAAAGATATGTTAAGATCTAAAGAATTTTTATCTGCAGCATTGCGTATTAAAATGCAACAATTTTAGGTAATGCAATGCAGCAAATATTTTTTCACGATAGGAGTACAAGGATGTTATGAGGCATATACAACAGATTTTCTTTTTATTCCAGTACTTTTATAAATTTCTCTGTTCCAGCAAAGTTACGTGCTCAGGGAAATACCTAATGTATTTACTGTACTTTCAAGAATTCAATATTTAGAAGTAAATTCACCATTGTTTTATCAGCAAAATAAAAGGAATAACATCCAAACCAAATTAGGCATAAAACATACTGTAAGGATAATACACAATTTTAAACAAGTAGATAAAAAAAGGGGGTTTCTACCGCACCCTTCAAAATTCCTCAATAAGAGAAAAGAACTAGCTAACATTTTACAACATAAATATTTCTAAACATCCATAAAAACAATTTTATTTTCCTCCATAGTAAAATAAGAAAATTAATTCAATCAATTAATCATCAATATTACTCCCCTTTTTTTTAGATTTGCGTACCTTTTTCTTTACTACATCTTTGTTTTCTGGAAAGTCAATAATATGAATCTTCTTGTCATCACCTATGTCTTTTATTCCTTTATAAAGAAATGATATTTTTTTTGTATTTCATGATTGAATATTTTTTTTTAGATAATTTCTCATTAAATCTACCTGAGGAAAAAAAATTGTAGTTTGCCTTCTTCATCTATTAGTATAACAGCTATACGTTTTCAAATGTAGTATTAATTTCTTTAAATTCTTTAATTGGGTATGGTTGATATAAATTCAACGATATTAGTTATATTATTGGAATGTTTTGATATTTACCAATTTGTTTTATCTTTTTTTAAGACATCCATTTATTAAGGAATAAATTTATCGATTAATTTTTTTTAACTTATGATGGAAATAAATAATTGCTTTTATGAATGTTTAGAAATATTTATGTTGTAAAATGTTAGCTAGTTCGTTTCCCTTTTTGAGGGATTTTGACGAGTTTGCTGCAGACGCCCTTTTCTATTTACTTAAACAACATATTTAAATCCTAAATATTTAAACCGAAAAAGTTAACTCCTGGCTCTCTAGAATTCTTGATTATGGGGAATTGTAAAGACTAATGCCAACCATAGACGATCAGTTGGAAAGGCATTCAAGCGGAAGATTGACATTTTGATTGATCGTGTAAGGTTAATGGATAGAGTGATGACTGAACTGACGGATTTCCAGATATTTTGAAATCCCAGCTTCAATCAGAGGAAGTGGAGGCCTGATTGACGCTCTCGATGACGGTGTAGTGACAACCTTCAGTCTTGTATTCGTTTAAATAGATTTAACATAAACGGAAATAAGATATTGCCATGATGGATTACTCACTTTTGAATCGGGCTTCATGACGATAAGAGGTGATTAGAGTTGTTCCAATGACGTACTATGCCAGCAATAAGCAAAAATATCATAAAAGCTGGGTTGCGTAAACTAAGCAGATTTCCCAGGTGTTCGTATGACACAATATTGATCTGTTCTCCCAACACATATCCTATTTCTAAAGTCAAAATTCGATAAATAGAACTGGGGGTTTACGGAAGGCTGAGAACAATAAAGTAAGACTAACCCTTTAATATTAACCTTGCAAAGCCTTCAAAAATATACCATCAATAGCATTAAAATATTGCTTCTGAAACATTTTTCGATTCAACACATTATAACAGAGATAATTTGAATTTAATTTTCGAAATTCCCTCCTTCAACCCCTTTAATTTCTCTATTTTTGTCTGATCAATACCGAATTTGATATCTAAACGTTTTATGTAAAAATGAATATCAAGTTCGTTAACGGGTAAAATCGACAAGTGGGAGGGGGAATTTCGAAAATTCAAAATATCTCCGTTATTATGCATCGAATCGAAATTTTGTATAGTCAATTTCATTGAAAATTTAATGTCCTATAAATGTTATGTACGTTTTTCATTATCTAGATTATTAACCGAGATATTTGCATTTTCTTGGTTTTCAGCCTTGGCTTACTCCCCCCCCCCCTCCTACTCATTTCATATTAAAAACGAGCTGTTATATTATGAAGCACTTTATTTAAAGCCTATATACCGAATAATGAACTCATTGAACTTTTACATTTTGAGATAAATCCAAATACGTGAAGCACGTGGGAAATCTGCTAAGTTAACGCAGCCCCTGCGTGACGAACTTTGTTCCTCTGACATTTCTTCATTACATCATGCATACAACCGTGAAAAGCATTTGATCAGGTTTATATATATATATATATATATATATATATATATATATATATATATATAGAGAGAGAGAGAGAGAGAGAGAGAGAGAGAGAGTGAGTGAGAGAGAATTCCGAACGGTGTTGGTATTCGTCATCTCCTAGGTAGGATCGATTGCCATTTGAAGAACTTTTTAATCGCGTCACTTCTTCAACCCCAATAGTTGATTTCCCTTAGGGAATTAACCATATAAAATTGTAGGTAGCCTTTCAAATAACACTGAAGGATAAACTATTCTTATATGCTCCTAAATATGAATAACTCAGCTGAATAAAAGCTCAGAGATTATATCCATAAATAAGCCTTGAGAGAAAAATAGCTTTCATAGAGTCGGTGATCTACGGTTGCCTACCTTTTCAAATTATAATTTACCCTTTGCCACATTTACGCTTGAGTATATCTCCTGCATATCATATTTTATCCAAGTATCCCATTAATAAAATGATCTATTTTAATGGCCATAAGAATTATTCATTTAACCTACAGAAATGTACTTATATAAGTAATGGTTTAATATTACAGAGGTGATATATTTATAGCTGGCAGAATAGGTGCAGGGAAGCAACCAAGAAAGATGTTACTTGGTACGCCAGGGAGAGAGAGCCGAGCACAGACAGAAATATAATTTTGAACGGACCTCATTTTCGTCATCTCCTGGGTAGGATCGAGGGACATTTGAAGAGAATTTTCGAAAATCGCGTAATGAGTACGATCTCAATAGCTGATTCCCCTTAAGGGAAATCTGCTAATAGGCTTGGAAGTAAAAGCTAATGGATTTGTATAAGATTATGGTAGAAGCTTACTTTCCAACGTGTATTACTTGCAACTATTTTCAAAGTATTAAAGTTTACATTATTGTCACTAAGGCCAATCGGCGAGGGTTATATGTAGGTCACCATCCTTTTTTAACAGATTTATCTTAAGGAAAATCAGCTACAGAGGTCATCCTCATGCCATTTTCGAAAAATTTCTTAGAACAAATATATATACTCTAGGAGTCCTAACTTATGCTTAATTGTTACCAAACAGGATATTTAAACGTTTTATGTAAAAATAAAGCTCAAGTTCGTTAACATAGGACAGGGGGAGGAAGGGTTTAGAGGATCGAAAAAATGAATAGAACAAATTTTACAGAAAATTAAATGTTCCATGAATATTGTCATATGCGCTTTTTACTATCTTGATTATTAACAAGGATAATTTAATTTTTTTAGTTTTCGGCCTTCAGTAAACGTCATATGGATCTTCTACTCACGTCATATTAACAATAAGCTGATATATCATGAAGCACTTTATTCAAGGCTTAAATACCAAATATTGTTCTTATTAAACGTTTTGAGATAAATGCAAATGCGTGGCACTCGTCGGAAATCTACTTAGTTAACGAAGCACCTGGAGTTCATGAATGAATAAATTCCTATTTCCCAGTTAGGAATCGAACGCACGGCTCTACTTTTACCACGTTAATTAAGACCAATACCCCAGATATTACAATTAACTTCCATTGTTTCATAATGATGATGTTCCGTAATATTCTAAGGAACCTGGTTCTATGAAAGTTTAACTCCATCCCAAAAACCAAACACTTTCAGTGCTATATAAGGAATAAAAAACGACATTTGATGAATACCCACAGTAATATATTTAAAAGGAATGTATTTATTTCCAGTAAATATTAATATAACATAATAGGTTTCGTAATTTTTTTTTCTATAAAAACATTACTAATATTATGGCAATTAATTTCTTTCGATATTATTTAACAGCATTTATACTTTTGTAATAGATTCGTTATAAAATTAGCACAGGTGACCTGAATATATTTTATAAAATTAATTAAATTAATAATTACGTATAATATTAATTTCGTTAACAATTTTAATACCACTCTAAATAAATAACATACATTTTTAATTTAATTGGCTTGCTTTGTTATTAAACATGAATTTATTAAAAGAAGACGTCCTACTTTATAAATGTTGAGAAAACATATTTGCCATAGAAATCGAACAAAAATAATGTCGGATAAGGTACATCATCTCTTTAAGGTGGCTCCACTTAAATGGCAAATATGTTGTAGTTTTATTTAATAATTCAACATTTTGATAGTATTCATCATGCGTATAAAAGCATCCTTCAGACGTTAAGTTCTATAATTTATTTTTAAACATTATTATTATAGCATTAAAGAGTTTTATTTCTGCAAATGATACTCTTTTCTCGAAGAATTTACGTTTGTTGTTGGAGACTTGAAGCGTATTCTTGCATCTTCTTTTAAGATTACGTGTACTACTATTTCTGTGAAACACTTTCCTGTTTTGTTTCACAATGTTGTTTGGTAAATATATATTGAAGGTATGGTCATCATTTTAGACTCCTTAATCCCTTGAGTTATTTTTTTTTTGGAGATGAAGAATCACCTTCCAAAGACGCTAGAGCTTCTACCAAACAATTTAGGAAGGTGTTAGCACTTAATTGTATTTTTTTATGCTTTCGTTCACTCCAAGCATAAATAAGACCAACAGTGTTTAATTAATTGGCAATCAGAATGGATGGAAGTAAAAAACCACCTCCGCAGTATCAAAAGTACTATTAAGGAGTGGCCATCGAGCCATAGGAGTACTAGACGGGAGGAAGTACTTCTGCCAGATTCAGGATCGGCCACACATACCTGACGCATAGACACTTAATGATAAGGACTGATAACCCTATATGCAAATACTGCAACAAACACCTTACGATAAAACACATATTGACAGACTGCATCCAAGGAGAAAACCTTCACATACCCTACGATATGACAGAACTATTAACTGACAGCGACCAATATATTCCACACATACTAACATATCTAAAATACATCAACATTTACAAAAAGATAAAATACAAAATAGAATAGGTCTACAGCATACCTAAAAAGATTTAAAAGGGTTAACTTTTATTATATTATTTAGACAAAGCACGGATATGAGAAATAATCAGATATTAAAGAAACTTTTTCAGAATATAAAAGTACAAAAAAGGTAATCACATGAAGGAGTAAATACAGTAGAGCGTCGTTTATCCGAACTAATTGTGATCGCGCACGTTCGGATAATCGATTTGTTCGGATAACTAGTTTTTTTTAAGAAAATAGGATAATTGTATAAAACACTTTGTATTCATCATTACAATTACATATTACATATTAAAATACATACTTCCGACGCGCATGAACTGTTGTCTAGAACTGACCTGCAAAAAGAGTGGGAGAGGCGGAAGGGCTGACATCCCGCGTTTCCAGCCGCGGAGTAGACTTCCATTTCAGGGAAACAGAAAGAAGCTCTGATTCCCCGAACGGTAGGGCTCAGTCAGTGCCGCGAACACAAAAGGAGGGAACCCAGGCTTTTCCGTTCTGCTAAAAAGTTATTCACGCTCTAAACAGGGCATTGCTTCAAAGAATACATATTCTTGAAATTTTCAACTTCTTCATTCTGTATATAATACAGCATGCAAATTGAAATATGTAGTTAAAAAAAAAAAAACTTTCCAAAGCGCGTTCGGATAATTGACGTTTCGGATAATTGACGTTCGGATAAACGACGCTCTACTGTATATCGTCCTAATAATGCCAACCACCATTGCTATGGGGTCACAAAACTCAATAAATAAAATAAAAATAAAAATTAAAAATAATATAAATGTACAAGTACATAGGAATAACATTTTTTTTTTTATTAAAACCATTTTAAATTGTTGTCTTTATTTCTAGTCTAATGTTTATTAATTGTGTTTATTACTAGTATCTAATGATTATTTGATGTATTTAATTTTTTGTTTTTTGTTTCAGTTTTTATTTTTCTATAATTTTGTTTTCATTTTACATTGTGAAACTTTGAGCCAAATCGCCATGATGCGGGTGCTTCTGTATAAATAAATATAAAAAAATAATTCATTTAATTATAGTGTTCTGCTTGACATTATCGCTTTATAGCAGGTGCCCGTTGAAAACTTCATGACAGAATTGAAAAAAAATTAAAAACCTGTAATTGTCAACTTGCACTATATTTTGAATGTTGTAAGAATATCGATCAATCGTTAGGCACTGATTCCTCAATTGTAATCAAAACTGTAATTTTCCTATTAAATTACTGTAATCGAAATTATAAGCCATGTAGCCTTACGTAAGGCAAGCTCACGTACGCACAAACATAACCGACTCAGCACTTGTATGTGTTTCATGTTAGGTCCCATTGAGAATATCTTTAATAAATGCTCGCATTTTAATGAGCTGGTGCCAAGCAATACATATTTGATTTAATGCGTCGATAGAATTCGGAGAATAGAATCCAGGCCGCAGGTGCCTGCATGACCTTGCTCTCTGAGTAGAAAATTGTTACCCTGGACCGAGTTGTTTGAAATCCATGGTTCTAGAGGTATTTTAACCCGCTCACGACTGGTCAACTGTTTTCCCAGCCCTAAGCACAACGAGAAGTCGTGATAAAAGTATTAAATATTAGCTAATATTAAACCTGACTGTTACCCTTACATAAGAGCAACATTACTTAACACAAGAGAAGTGCTTTTTAGGGCTGATGGAAAGCATTTGGAAATGCGTTATCCTTATAGGAATCGGACTACAAATGGAAATGCATGAATTTCCTTATCTTCAACGTATAACTTATAAAGTTGCGAAAAATTTAAATCAAATAACTCTATAAGGGCACTAAGGTTTGATGCTTATTTCAAGGAAATTTCATGGCTTGCAGGTATTCCATCAAGCTTCTAAGTATAATTGATTAGAAATATTCCAATTGTTCCATTAATTTAAATATATTTAACTATATATGTATAATTTCTTTATTATATACCTACAATTCTGGAATGAAATATGAAAGACGGAAGGACGACCAGTGGCAAGATCAGTAGAACCAATCCAATGCTGAAGATTTTATCTGGGGTTCGATGTTGTACTTCTCTCTGGTACTCCCATCTTAAACCGATTGAGAAGCTCCTTGGCAAAAGGAAAAAGTGAACTTTGGTATCTAATGTCATCAGAGTCAGCGCAGAGGCTATAAATTAAAAAAGTCCGTCACGCAGGGGCTGCGTAAATTAAGCAGATTTCCCCCGCGAAGGTTTACAATAGATAAATATCCATACACGTGACACTATCTTGAATGTTAATTGAATAAATACAAACGGTAATGAAAAATCTTTCAGTCAATTTAGAATACAAGTTAATAATCTCTACAACGGAAAGCGGCCAAATCAGTTTTATCTCAATCACTTAATCCAAAAAAAAAAAAAAAAAAAAAACAAAAGGGGCTCAATAGAGCTTATTTGCATATAGCTTATGACATAACAGCTTATTATTAAAATAACCCTAGTAGGAGGGGGGGGGGGTTACTGAGTGTTAAACTAAAAACGTTCGTCACGCAGGGGGTGCGTAAATAATAGAGAAATCTCCATACGAGTGCCGAACAGTTACGGAAACGGACGCACAAGCTTTCGGGAGGAAACGAATAGAAGCGACCATAGCTCGTCCGTTACACTTAATAAAAATGCAAATATATCGGTTATTATTCAAGATAGATAATAAATGTATATAACAATATTTATAGTAAAATTAATTTGAAATAAGATTGGTTCTATACAGATTTTTGATCCGACATATAGTAACGGAGATACTTCGAAATCCCCTCCCTCTGAACCCCCCCCCTCCTCGTGGTTCGATTTCAGCCGTTAACGAACTCCATCTTTCTTTTTACATAAAATGATTAAATACCGAGTTTCGTGACGATTAAACAAAAATTGCGACTAGAGCGTCAACACACAAATATATATATATATATATATAAATTTGCTATTCCTAATTCTTTAATGGTAAGGGGACCCAACAAATAATGTATTAAAAGGTGCCTTAAAAGTTTCGTGGACTATATTCCTTTTTTAGAAGTAATAAACATCAATTTATACTATTCCAAAAATAATTTTGTGTAACATCGAAACATTAATAAGTCTTGACTATAATCGTATAATGTGTTAAACTACACACTATTTACTTAGGGCTATGAATTACTCCAATTACACTCGTCGAATTGAACCTTCCGCACTGGGGAGTTCTGATAAACTAAGAACTTATAAGACCTAGTTGGATTTCTTGTTTCTACATATAATGGCCGTTCTATTGGGAATCTTCCCGGATGAACCAATGAACCGTTTTCCCCGTCAAGATTATTTCATTAACCATGTCTTCCTTTTGGAAACAGTTTTCTCTATGGCACTACGATTAGTTTTGTATAAAAAATGTTAAGAATTTGAAATTACACATATAAAATAAAATACACATTGAAATGGACTTCGATGTAGGTCATTAATAGTTCCAATTCCATAGAATAAAGTTTTCCATCGTTTTGAAAAAAAAAACTCAATTCAATTAACCCTGCCAAAATCTATCTTCGATGATTTTATCTTAGAACATTTTTAAGAAAAATAATGCACACTTAATTTAAATTACTGCCAAAGATGCAAGACGATTAAGGACTTTTTTTAAAATTTTAAAAGTGTCAAAATGAAATTTTTAAGAAAATCTGAAACTTACCTATCAGAAGATTTTCATAAAAATAAGAAAGTGGTTAAAACTCACGGATAGTTCACTATACTGCTACTCACCTGTAATGAAAAAAATAAATAAATAATACGCACAGAGCAAATATTTCAATGATAATACGCTTTAACACTAGTTGGTATAATGTATGAGGTATTTATATAAATTAAAGAGGTATAAATCCATACCAAATCCATTTCCAAAACATTTTTTAATATTTCTGAATAAATTTTAAAAATAGACTACTTAAAAAACACTTCGCCTACTGCTTTAGATATCTTGGAAGCAAATAATTTACGAAGCAAATAAAATATAAAATATCCTAGAGCAATCATCATAGCTGCGAGCCAAGGAGAATGTTTTTTTTTTTTTTTTTTTATTATAGGTAATAAATAAAAATTCACGCATTAGCTGCGTTAACAAAGCAGATTTCCCAAGTGCATCACGTACTTTCATTCAACGTCAAAATCTCAAAACGTAAAAGTTCAATGAGAACAATATTTGATATTTAGGCTCCAAATAAAGTGCTTCATATAATAACAGTTTACGACGAGTAGGAGGGGAGGGAGTCTACTGAAGGCCAAAAATTAAAATATCTCGGTTAATAATCAAGAAAGTGAAAATACGTATATGACAACAATTATAGAACATTTAATTTTGAATGGGATTTTCTCTGTGCACTTTTTCTATCTACGTTATACCCGTATTGAAGATAATTCAAAATTCTTTTCCTCTAACCTCCCCTCCCCACAGTCCGCTTTTAGCCGTAAACGAACTTGATCTTTCTATTAACATAAAACGATTATATATCGAGTTTGGTAATGATAAAAAAAAATTGCGATCCCTTGAGCGATAAAATACATACATATATTCATGATTGAGAAAATATGTATATAGCAACATTTATACGGAATTACATTTGCAATAACATTCGTTCTATGCACTTTTTCCTTTTTCGATCCAACGTATAATAACGAAGATATTTCGAATTTTCGAAATTTTGTCCCTCTTCCCCCCCCCATGTCTTTCAGGCCTAGAACTTTCTTTGTACATAAAGCGCTTATGTATCGAGTTTGGTAACGACTAAACAAAAATTTCGACCGCTAGTAAGACAAATATATAAAATTTTGAACGGACCTCATTTTCCATAGGTATCGACTTTACTTGAGAAAATTACACAAAAATCGCGTCATGGGTACAACCTCAATAGCTGTTATCTCTTAAGGGAAATCTCGTAAAATATCCTAAGGAAAATAAAACAATAAACACAATATGAAAGTTTCCAAATTAACCCTCCCTGAAAATTACTCAATATCAAACCATTGAGAATAAAATCAATATCAGATTAGAAAGGCATTGACTATAATGCATCAGCCATATGCTCACAATCGACGATATCATTCAATTATGGCTGTGCAGAATGAATTGTTGCTCTTGTTCAAATGGAAATCATCAAGATGAAAAAGTCTGGGCTGCGAGATTCTAATCGATATCGAATGCTGAGCCGTATAATCGATAATGAGCAGAGCTAGACAATCAGCTGATAGAGATATTAAGCCTGCTCGGCCCTTATCTGGAGAACAATGGCCATCACACCCAGAGCATCTGTTTCCTTCTAAGTCCCTCAACTCTACTTGATTGCGCTACTCCTCTCTCTCACCTGCGCAGAATGATGCCACCTGTCGGCTATAGTCATAAACAAGTTGAATACAACCAAACTGCAATTTTAAACAAACTTTTAACGCTTAATCAAAAGGCTCAAGTCAGAAAGGGACGGTGGCTAATAAAGATAAAAGTCTTGCAAAAGCTGAGATTACTTAGCAGCATTCTCACCTGCTAAAATACTACTGAAATACTGTTCTCAATCTAAATCTCTAAATCTAAACTCTATTTTTCAATGAGTAAAAACTCAAATATGAACTAAGTTGCACTGGCTTTATAAATAGTCCAACACTGTATTAGTTGAGCGAAATTCCCAAGTGCGTCACATCAAAATTTGCGTTCCTGAATACGTAAACGTTCAATGAGAAAAATATTTGGTATTTAGGATTCAAGTATAAGTGTTTCATAAGATAACAGCTTTTTGTTAATACGAAATTAGTAAGAGTAGGGGTTTACTGAAGGCCAAAACTAAAATATGAAAATATTTCGGTTAATAATCAAGATATTGAAAAACCGTGCATAAGATATTTATACAATATTACATTTGCAATAACATTGATTCTATACAAATTCTGGATCCGACACACAATAACGGAGATATTTCGAATTTTCGAAATTCCTCCCCTCTAAACCCTCCCCAACCATTGTCGGGTTTCAGCTATTACAAACTCGATCTTTCTTTTTATATAAAACTAAAATATCGAGGTTGGTAACGATTAAAATAAAATTACGACCGCTAGAGCCATAACAGACAAATATATATGTGTGTGTGTGTGTGTGTGTGTGTGTGTGTGTGTGTGTGTGGGTGGGTGAGTGTGTGTGTATGTGTGTGTGGGTTTTGTGTGTATGTGAAGAACAGTGCAGTGCTGTGTTTTTGTGATCTTCAGTGATTCGCGTGATCGTGAGTTATTGTACTGTGCAAAGAAGAACTGAAGCTATCAGTGCATACTGTGAGTAGCAGTTGAGACTAATTTACCTAGTGTGTAAATGATTGTCAAATAAATTAAGCAGTGATAAAATTTTCGTCTTCTCTTATGCACAATCGATGGACATTTGAAGAATTGTTTTTGAAAATCCCATGATGAGTTCAATCTCAAAAGCTGTATCCTCAAAGGGAAATCTGCTTAATCTTCACAAAAATTGGACGATATCTTTGATTCTAATCGATTTAAAACTGCCGAATCGATTTGAGTTCAGTGATTATTCGGCTTGTGCTGATAACTGAGTAAAAACTAGTGACTAGGTAGCACCAATCAATATATGATTGCGCTGACAGAGCATTAGACTTCATCTTTCATTCGCTCGAGTGCTTCGAGTGAGAGTGTTATAATTCAATTGCCAAAGGAATTCCCTTCTCAGAACTAGCATTAATTCCAAACCATGAAAGCATTTTTGACTTTCATCTCTTCTCGTATAAGGACGTGTAGAACAAGTCCTAATTATATTAGCTAGATAGTATATCCCAGGAGAAAGTTATGGAACTTTTCCCGAAGAAACGGTGTTCCTTCTATTTTTTTTTTCTTGAGTTCTTCATGTTTCATGATATATATAGCCAAGAACTTCCCACGAGTTTTTCAAGGAAAACTATTTTTTTGTTCGCATGAGTTCTTGCAGTATACAACATAATAAAATACCGAATTCAGCACTAGCGAGTTGCTGTAGATGTAATCAGAATTTATTAAAAAATTTCATTATCCATATTAAATGGCGTAAACTCAATCAAAAATAGCGTAAGCGAATTTTTTTCTACAAGAGTTGTTCAGTGTTTTTTAGTAGAAGAATATTACGGAACCTAATTTCTGCGCATCTTCTTCATCTGCAGCATTCTAGATATTCTCAATTTGTTTTGTTTTTTTTCTGTTTGTTTTATCAGCAGTAGTTTCACGAGTTTCAATATGAATATTCATTGTTGCAGGATGGTGAAAGGCCATTTTCAGGGCTTCTTTAACTTGATTCGTCTAGCCATCACTACTAGTATTGGGTTGTAAAATAAGTTCGAAGGGTTTATCAATATTTCAATTTAATCCTCTCTGTGTTTATAAAATCATGTTTACTTGGTCAATAATGTTTACATATTCTAAAAAGGATTAACACAAAACAGCACCTTGGCTAATACATATAGGTACCAAAAACTAACTTCGCCCTTACAAAATTCAAGAAATCAAACCCACTTTCTTCCTTACACTATAAACACGAGTACCGGAACATAATTACAGAAAAAAGAACAGGACTTTTCATATATACAGATGGCTCGAAATATGCAGGAAAATGTGGATCAGCCGCCATAGTGGGGAACCAACTACTAACATGTAGACTACCGGACGTATCAAGCAACTTCACTGCGGAACTACAAGGCTTACTTCTTGGACTACAACATCTTACAAACATCATGCTTTTACCAACTCCTACAGTTCTATGCAGTCAATACTTGATCTTTACACAACTCACCCACTCACTAGACGGCTTCAGGAATTACTAACGAACTTACAAACAGAAATGAATAAAATAATAACTATCCATTGGACATGCAGATATCACGGAAAATATCTTGGCTGACAGACATGCAGAATTAGTGACTGAATTTGACACATTACACAATGATCACATTACAGGACACGACGCCATTAAACTTATTAAAAGAGAAGTCAGCTTAAAATGGGAAGTGGAATGGCATCAGACAGACACAAAACTGAGAGAAATTAAAGACACTATCCGTGAATGGCAGTCAAGTAATCGGGACGCTAGAAGAGAAGTAGTCCTTGCTCGTTTGAGACACGACCATTCACGGATAACACACGGACACCTCATGACTAGGACTGATCCACCTTTATGTACACTGTGCAATACACAACTGACTATCAAACACTTACTTACAGACTGCAGACAAATAACCGACATGAACTTACCCACCAACCTATCAGAACTACTACACGACAACAGCCCATACATCGCGACAATCATGAAACACCTCCAACAGACACATCTTTTCAACTATATTGTATTTAAAACTTTTGCCAAACCTTAACTTAAAGAATTCGAATCTGCTACCATTAATATACACTGGATAAAATGTAACCGTGCCGATCTACGACTGCAGATAATTTAACATATTTTTCTTTTATTTTAAGGTGGCTATACCAACTCTTAGTTTTATAATATGATAAGTGTGAATCGCTAAAATTGCGTCACACATAAATAAATAAATAAAAAGGATTAGTTAAGGTGCTTTTATTCATCAGTTTCAACCGAGATTCCTTATCTTTATGTGGTACAGTTGCTCAAAATGGAAAATAAAAGCAAAGGCATAGTTTTCCATCACGATAAAACCCGTCCTCACGTGTCTTTGCAGACCAGGCTGGAATCATTGGAGTTTGGCTGGGATGTGATCCCCACCCACCCTATTCACCAGACCTTGCCGCAACTGATTTTCACTTATTGCGAACTCTTTTAACGGGAAACACATTAATTCGCTCGCGGACTGCAATACGCACGTAGAGCAGTTCATTTCGCAAATTTTTGAAAAAGTTCTAGGAATTAAAAAATTACCTGAAAGTTGGCAACATGTAATAGATCGGAATAGGCCATATAGATTGATCTTGAGGGTCATAAATAATTGATTAAAAATATTTACATGAATCTGAATCTTAATTGAAATAACAAGAAAAAAACGCTACGAACCTATTTTACAAACTATTATTTTATTGCAGAGCCTAATTAAGAAGACATTTTCTCATCTTCAATGTCCTGTGGCTGATTGAGCTTCAAAATCATTATTCATAAATACACAGAAAATGTGTTAGTGGTTATGGCTGTGGTTGTGTTTTGCCCAATAACAATTTTAAGTTTACTAGATTAGTCGGGTAAATAAATTATGGGTTTGCAAATTATCTTTTTAGAATGGGAGAGTTGGTCACTTGTTTGAGTAATTAATATCTGAATCTAAAGTGCAAGATTCTTACAATAGAGACTGCTCATAAATGTATGTGTATGTCATGTCATGTGTGTATGTGTATTAAATGACACTACTCATTAGTGACTCCCGTAAATCGGGTCTCTGATTTTCATCGAAATGCTCTTCATCAAGCGGTGGTTTCCCCTTCCCTTCTACACGGGACTGGAATTGTTTGCATGCACACTAAAATAAATTTCATTGCAAGCAGGTGACGATTGGCGTGTCTCAGCTCCAGAACAGCCAAATGATTAAAATTTACGATTTATCTCCAATTAAAAATGTTCATGATAAATCAAATACTTCCTTTGGGCCAGTTAAATATCTAGCATGGATGAGAACATGTTTTTAACCATTAATTTGCTGATATAAAGTTGTTTTTTTTTCAACAATCCTCGCCGTATCAGTGACCAGCTAAGAAATCTTCTGACCGAAAGGAAATTGTGCAACGTTCCTGAAGCTGTACACGTATGATATGCAAATAATCTATGTCCTCATTCAGAAAAACCATTCACACCAGATAAGGAAAATAGATTGTGCCTATTGGACTTTCCCTGATGGAAAATTTGTTTAGTATTTAACTTTTTTTATAAAAATTTTGGTAGTGTTGAAATTTTACAAATATGTAACGAAAGGATTCATGTATCTTAAGATACTGTTAATCATTAAATTAGTTATTAGTGAAAATGAAAGTTTCAATATTAAAACTATTCAACTAGTATAAATGTGAGCTCAACCAATCGATTTTATAAGTTTCATAATTATTATTTATTAACGTCCACCTTTTGCTAATCTGGCTAATTGGGACGGGCTATCCACAGGTTGCCATCCTTTCTTAATCTGGGAGGGACTAAGGATTTTATTTAATGGTTTATAAATGCCAATCAAACTGAATTACATGATATTTACACAAATTACTAAAACCATGTATCCTGATTTTTAGACGGTAACCATAATTGCGTGCAATTTATTTGGATTCTTTGGCAATTGTTTCGTTGGACAATATTATGTTTTATTAGGCTACTAATAAAAATGATAAGCAGTGATAAAATTTGCTAATAAAAACAATTTCAGTATTGAATTTACTGTCAATATATTCGAAAACATTGACGAAATCCACCAGAAAAATCATCCTGTATGTGACAATATAAATTAAATTAATTTTTGGAAATCAATGGCATATCAAAGTCTACACCTCAACAAAATAATGGTTTATTAAACCAGAAATTACTCTATTAAGAATGGAGGTCTGCTCCATAAGTAGGCGTACTAACTGTCATAGTACAGAAATGATAACTTTCATCTGAAGGAAACAAGTCTTCTGAATTAATATTTCTCTTTTAAAAAGGTTTACTTAAAGAACTCCAATTTGGAAAAATAAAAGAATGAGGAGATCAAAAAGAATCTCCAAGAATTTGTACATAAGTGATTTGGAAAGAAGCAGAACCGGTATGTGGAGGCAAAAATATTAAAATAATTCCGCAAGAATGATTTTTTTTAAAAAAAAAACATGCCAAAATCCACGCAAATGTCTCAAATGATTCCTGCAATTCTATCTGCAAGGAAACAACTTTGAATGCTGTAATGATTTCATATATATTTTAATTGATGATATATTTTATTTATCTTAAGCAACTATGTAAAAGGGATAAACCAGTAACAAGCGGAATAAGTAGTCCAGATTATAACGATAAATCTGTCTTATGGATTGGAATTAGTAAATGTGGATATTATGGTAATAAAGTGCCTAGTACTTGTGACAAATAAAATTGTCTAACAAGCTCCTATCCTTGTAATGCAGCAAATGCGTTCTGCAAATGAACCATCCATCTTTCGAAATAATGAGGGGATTAAGGCGTATATATGTATATAAAAATAAAAATAAAATAATATATGAAGTGGGGAACAACCCGCCTTTCTACATGTATATCAAGGAACACACTAGATTTGAACTTGTAGATAATTCTTGGATTTACGCCACAATGAAAGATACCTACCAACAGTTGGAGTTGTGAAAATGAAGGTTTTATAGTGGTTGTAATTTGTCTGGGGTTGGCCAACATTACACGAACACGAAGCCCGTCCTCTGCTCTCACGACATGGCTACCGTGCAAATTTGTTCGGCTGCTCGCACTAACTTCTTACAAGTGACATTATCTCGTTCGGCGATCGTACATGATCGTGCATCCCGAGGCCTGTCTTTTCTTGAGCGCTAATTCATTCAATATGCATTGCACGCAAGACAGCCTGCCTGCTTATTGAGACTGATGGTTATAACCTTTCCCATGAGGGGGCGGTAGGGGGGTTTTTATCTTGTTTTCCACTCTTAAATGATTAATACATGCAAGTCTTGAAACAGGAGCCAAGGACATGGATAGACGTGTACATACTGACAGCCCAGTCTGGCGTGTAATTTTTTTTTTAATCTCTGTTCATGATGTGAAGGCAATAAAAAAAAATAAAATTGTTCCTGCAGATAACAATTTTTTATGCAATAAATCCTTGAGGTTTGCTTTTAAAAAAGGAAAAGGAATACATACTTTTCCCTCTGAGTGCACCATTTACCATCGAGAGAATTACGCAAATTCTTTGGTCAAACAAGTCACAAAACGTCGTTACACGAGAAGCAGCTTCCAGTGAAAGGCTTGATTGAAAAATGCTTGAAAAAACATAGAATAGACAAAGATTTATTTCAATGTTTTTTTTTCGGCAAAGTAGATGCTTTAACAATACTGAATTCGGGACCAGTTACTTAACAACCTTGAATAAAATAAAGGATTCTTGACACGCAATAAAACAATGTCAATATTGAAATACTCCATTAACCTTTCTCGATTTACGACGTTATAAAACGGAATTAGAAAATGATAAACGATTTTTATTAGAATCACTTCGCTGTTGATTGATGTGAATGCGAAGGTTATTAAAGACCGTTTCACGTGCATCTAACTGTAATCGTTTTCTATTTCAAGGGAGATCACAAATAATAATTTGAAATTATATATGCGATTCTAGCCGAAAGTGGCAGGCAATGACAAGTGGCTCTAGAGGAACTACGGAGGGGATATATGTAAGAATTTTGAGGTTAATTGGTTCAATCAGGTACGATCAGGATAAGTACAGATAAATAAAGAAAATATTAAAATATTTAAAATAGCACATGACATAATTACCATTTCCTAAACAAGTAAAGAGCTACAGGTATCATCTTCGTAGCTTAGCAGATACTACATGAATATAAATAAAAGATAAATTTCAGGAGTGGCCTGAAAAGATCAGTGTTTTTACATTGGTCATATTGAGGCCTGGTTTATAGTCATATTAATCTGGAGTTACAAGAATATCGGAACTGGATATTTTCATTAGTGAGAAGAAGTTAAAATCATATTTTTATTTTTGTGGAAAACGATATTCATTTGAACCCATGAACAAGTATAAATACGTTAAGGTCTAATAAATTAAATCAAATTTTAAAAGTAGAATAGCAGTAGTTTTCTGTCCCGGGGTACAACAAGGTTTTAATAATAATAATTAGATTTTAGAGTGAGGAAGGGTTTCTTCAAAGTCAAAACAGATATTTGACAATAGCGTCGCTCATGTTGGTTTTCTCAAAACATTGTAAAGAGACATTTGTGTTTCCAATGCTGTTTTCGGTTCTAAAACGGTATTGAAATGTATGAATTTCAAAATTTTCAACTTAGACTTCCAGTCGTCCAATGGAAGTTGTTTCTTCCCTGTAACGGATCATTTGTACATTTGTAAAAGTTAGCTGTCTAAAAATTTTAATATTTATGTAATCTTGTAAAATTATATTCTAACATTTTCAAATATGAATCGCCATTGTAGCGGTGTGGTCCTATTTATTTTGTACTTTTGTAACATTTAGCTTTGTAAAAATGTTAATATTTATTTAATTTTGTAACATTATATTCAACATGTTAATAGATGAATCGCCATTGTAGTGGCGACTCTTCAATATCATCCTGAACAGTTTTTTTGTCAATTGTAGAACAAATTATGTTTAGACTATTTTTTTTCATGAGTCATTTGTTCATAAATCCATTGGAATGTTATCCTAGCTGATTAGTTTCGACATACCTCATACTTTTAGCAGAATTCCCTTAAGGGAAATCAGCTAGTGAGGTTGTACTCATGACGGAATTTTCGAAGTAATTCTTCAAATGTCCATCGATCCTACCTAGTAGATGACGAAAATGAGGTCCGTTTAAAACTGTATATATACGTAAGTATATATATATATATATTATATATATATATATATATATATATATATACACATATACACACATATATATATATATATATATATGTATATATTTGTCTGTTACCGCTCTAGTGGTGGCAAGTTTTGTTTGATCGTTACCAAACTCGATATTTAAACGTATTCTGTAAAAAGACAGATCAAGTTCGTTAATGCCTGAAATCGGATCAGGGGGGGGGGTTTAGAGGGGAGGATTTTAGACAATTCGAAATATCTCCGAATCGAAAAATTGTACAGAATCAATCGTATTGCAAATTAAATTTACTATAAATAGTGTTATATACATTTATTCCCTATCTTGAATATTAACCGAGATATTTGCAATTTTATTAAATCTGGGCCGATAATTGATTTTCGAATTTCCCGCCATAAGCTAGTTCGGCCCTTTGCCGTAACTGTTCGGCTCTCATATGGAGATTTCTCTATTGTATAACTTCACGTGGGAAATCTCCTTAGTTTACGCAGCCCCTGGGTGTCGGACTTTTTTGGAATTACAGCAATCGGCAGAACCGAATTTCATCAAATTATTTCTTTCAATTCTTAAGGTGATACGATCGTCTTGACTGGAAACTAACCATTAGGTTTGTCAATGCACTTCCAATAGCGGTTCAATGTTTTTCGAGGAAAACTATACTATTACTGTAATTTGAGGAAATAATTATTCGGGAGGGATTATTCTTACACGAATCCACTTCTTTTATTTCGTCGCGGAAACGTTACTATATGTTATATGATGTACGTATAACAGGCATTATGAACTAATTCTTAAATTAGTCTAATTCCCACATATTTACTTCACGGACATAACTACGCAATCAATATGTAGTTGCTGCACATGTTATAGGATATTTTGTGGGCTGCGATAAAAATGACGTAATCGTTTTTTTGCATAGGTTAATCCTGGTTTTAGCAAATTTCACTTAAGGTAAATCACTAGTATTTTTCAATTAAGGGAAATCAGCTATTGATCTAGTTCGTTAATAGCTGAAATACGACCAGTGGGAAGGGGGGGGGGTTATTGGGGAATGACGAAAATTCTTAATATCTCCGTTATTAATCGTCGGATCAAAAATTATATAATATAGAACCAATCTTAATGAAAAAGTAATTTTCTATAAATATTGTTATGCACGCTTTTTTCACTATCTTCATTATTAGCCAAGATATATGATTTTTTTTTTAGTTTTTAGGCTTCAGTAAACTCTTATCCATTTCATATTAACAAGCTGTTTTGTTATGAATCCTAAATGTCAAATATTGTTCTCATTGAACTTTTACGTTTTGAGATGAATGCAAATGCGTGACGCACGTGGGAAATCTGCTTAGTCAACGCAGCACCTGCGTGGTGAATTTTTTTAGTTTTCGACTCTCAGCAATCTCCCACTCCTACTCATGTCATATCCACCATAAATTGTTATATTAAAAGCACATTAATTGAATGCTAATTACCAAATATTGTTCTCATTTAACGTTTACGTCTTGAGATAAGTGCAAATACGAGAGGCAAGTAGAAATCTGCTTAGTTTACGAAGCCGCTGCCTAACGGACTTTTTTCACTTTCAACTTACCAACCGTTTGTGGAAATAAATATTACCTTTTTGAACTACTTGAACCCCTTTTTACGTACATTCTTCACATGAGAGAAATTTAAACGAAAACCGCATGTATACGCGATATAATTGGTTTGTAATGAGCCAAGAGGTCCTTGGCAAATGTTAAGATATAGTGATAGGAAAGGCGATAAGTATTGAGCAAAGAGGAGAGCCGTTCACACAGACCGACTCCCCGAGACAATGGGTCTGAGAAAGAACGGGTGTTTGCCAACACTGACGCAAACACACGAGGGATTCGTTCCTCTTTAACATCTTCCCCCATCACACCAGCTTTTAATGGTCACATAAATGGCTTCAGAGCAGGGAAGAACCATTTTAACGAGAGAATATGCCCAGAGAAGAAAGTTTTCTCGTGTGCTGGCATAATCCACTGAAGACCTCATACAATAAGCTATTCTCTATTCCTCTTCTACTGTAGAAAGTCCGTCAAGCAGGTGCTTGTGTTAACTAAGCAGATTTCTCATGTATTTGCATTTATCATAAAAAGTACACTTTACGGAAACAATCGTATTGCAAATTAAAAGTACTATAAATATTGTTATATACGTTTATTATTTAACTTGAATATTAACCGAGATATTTGCATTTTCCATATTCGGTTTTTGTCGGTTCTGTTGGTGATTCCGGCGAAAGTTAAAGTTAGTTCGGCCGTTTCCGTAACTGTCGATTCTCGTGAAGTTGATGTAGAGACTGGTGTTAGCTTCTACTTTGGGAGATATATGCAAATACGCACTTTTGGTACCTCCCGCCCCCCCCTTCTTTTGTTCATAAATTACTTTTTCTTTTTGGTGAAGAATTTGTGTATTATCTGTTCAGCTCTGAGTGGTTGGCAGATCTATCTGTTTACAATTCTGACGTTTTCCGTTGGGAGCTTATAAAAATTATTGAAAGATTTCTCATTACCGTTTGTATTTATTCAATGTGGTATGTGTTACCAATATGCAAATTTCTCAGCTTAGTTTACGCAGCCCCTGTGTGATAGAATTTTTAGTGATATAGTAGCTTAAACATTATAAACACAGGAGTAGAAGTATGGGTTAACAGATGGCAACACAAAAATATAAATAACATTAGCATTAATTAACATTTGAATTAGAGAAAAGCTGTATAGTAAAACTTATGTTTCTTCATTTTACCAAAAACATTGATTCTACAAAATATCTTGCCCGGAATATAATATCGGAATATGATATGCTATTGTAAATACTACATCCCTCAACTAATCAGAATTCTCACATTAATGAGCTTAAGATTAGAACATGGTTGTGACCATATTGTTAGAACAGACCTAATTTTCGTTATCCACGAGGCAGGTTAGATGAACATTAGAAAAAAAAAGTCCGTCACGCAGGGGCTGCGTAAACTAAGCAGATTTCCTTCCTGTTGTTTACTAATAGATAAATCTACGTACTGTTAACACAACACCACCGTGAATAAATACAAACGGAAATAAGAAATGTTTCATCCAATTTTAATAACCTTCCGACAGGAAGCGTTAGGTTAGAAATGTAAACAAACGGGTCTGCCCACTTCACACCGGAAAGAAAAACAATTACTGAAATATATCAGAATATAACATATTAATTTTATTGAGAACTATTTACTTTACCTAGTGCTGTAATTAATAATGAGTCAGAATAATTGTTTTCTCATTCAATCAAATTTTAGTAGTCCAAAACCTTAAGACGGATGGGGGGGAGGGTCACCGGGACATATTTGCATGTATCTCGTATAATAAACGTCTCTTGAATACAATTTTTGGTATTTAAACTTCGAATAATGTGATTTATTATGTAGCAGAGTATTGTTTATGTAACATGTGTAGAAGTGGCGGTTTGCTGATGGCTGAAAACTGAAAAATGCAAATATCTCGGTTAATATTCAAGATAGAGAATACATGTATATACCAATATTTATAGTACATTTAATTTGCAATAAGATTTATTCTTTACAATTTTCCGATCCAACGCACAGTAACGGTGATATTTCTAATTTTCGAAAATGCCCTCAAAACCCCCCCCCCTCCACCTGGTCCGATTTCAGCCGTTAACGAACTTGATCTTCTTTTTACCTAAAATGATTAAATACCAAGTTTGGTGACGATTAAATAAAAATTGTGACCGCTAGAGTGTTAACAGGCAAATATATATATATATATATATATATATATATATATATATATATATATATCGAGATAGATAGATATAATTTTGAACGGACCTCATTTTCGTATTCTCCTGGGTAGGATCGATGGACATTTGAAGACATTTTCCGAAAATCGCATCATGAGTACGACCTCAATAGCTGATTTCCCTTAAAGGAAATCTGCTAAAAATGTCCAAGATCTCATTATAAATACAACCTCATTAGATGAATTGACTTCAGAGAAATCAGCTGAAACACACATGGGCTAATTTGGAAGAATGAATTAATACCTCAAATTTATTTAACATTAGTATATCCTAAATTCAACACTTTTCTGGGCTCATACACGGAGTGGCAATACATCAATTATGTTATCTTAAAGCCCAAAATACCATGTGTTTAAGTACAATCGTGATATACTGGTAAGAAAATCATTGACAGATCTTCGACACTATCTAATGTAATTCTAGACTTGTATTTTTTTAAGATGTATAAAGAAAAAAAACTTAATACAACAGTATTTAGAAACGGAGTGAGAATAGAGTTCACGAAATCTAATTTCACCTACAAAAATAAACAAGACAAGAACATATCTCATGTTTTATTCACAGTAACAAAACACGAAAAGAAACCACATAATGAGAATGCCGTTTTATTTTATTTTTTATTTTTACACAAATATACATCTTTAGTAAAAGTATTACGAGGTCAGCTTTAATCAATTTGACAAAATAAAAACATATGTTACTTTCTGAATTTCCAATTCAATTCAGTGAATATGTAATGGCCTAAGTGACAAAGTGGATATAAATAAAGGATAAATTCATATGACAATGGAAAACATTGCATATAAATCGAAAAAACGACAGCTGTGCCATGGCTACACCCACAATATTGTCATCTGGCGGAACATTTGCGAGTTCTGAATAGGAAATAGGACATCGACTTTTGCTTGTACAATATGGTCACTCTGAGAAATTTATTTGAAGACGTCATTCTGAAACTGAATTCTATTGGTTTAAATAAAATAAAGTTAAAAGTAAATATATTCTAATATTAGGTGTTGGTTTATATTTTCTAATATCGTATATTTGATGAATGTTGCTTCGCTTCTTTGGCGATTGGCAACTTTGTATAGTTTAACAACCATTGTTGAAGATATTGGATATATCTTCGTCCTGGGGATTGTCTTTCTCTTGTTCTTGATTTTTATTTCGTTCAGTTGACGTCAAACAACTTCTCATATAAATTGAAAACGTTTTGAAGCAATTTAAAATCATTTTTAATATAAAATATTTCATTGGTTTCTAGATACAACATACATGGGTAGAAATGATACTTGCCGTTAAATATGTATGAAAATGTTTGTTATGTTTATGCATCGGAGAAGATATATGTATGTTACAATTCTGTTAATTGGCTAAGAACGTTTAGCAATCCGTACATGTATAGTAGTATGTTATTTATCACAACAAACTTGCCATTATTCAAAATATAATTTAGACCTAATTTCATGGACTTAGTAATTTGAAAATTCATAAGTATATTATAAAATTATTCCGTTGAAACTGACGATATTATTTATATCACTGACAATAGATTATAGCTTTTTTTGGAGTAAATGAGAAGTTCCAATAACAATATAAGTGTTATATATTCTGTAGGTGGGAGTAGTCATGTAAACCAAAGTTTGTAAGACCAAATAATCACCCAAAAATATGCACATGGAAGTGGATAATTGGGTGGATAACCTATTTGTAAGATTCCAATACAAATAATAAAGATAAAACCAGTTATCTGAAGTTTAAATGAAAAAATACAGTTTTTGAAAGTAACACAGTAAAAACAGTTATTTTATAAAGTAAACAAATGACAAGAAAACAATTTTAACACTATTCTGTACTATTTAAAAATTAAGACTTACGTGGGTCAATAAAGTTATCTACTAATAAATTGGGCACAAAGTGTTATAGATTTTTTTTTAGTTAAAAAATTATATCACTCCAACCACTAATTTCCTATTGGTCAGTATAATTTACAACAACTCAACATCAATTTTGTGTATATCAGGGTGTCCCATCGAAGTTGGAATCCGAACATTTATAAATCCCTGTGGATTCCGGAGTTTTGGAAAATCGGAAAAACTTGGAGATCATTGACATATATTAAAATCTATATTTTGGATGTATCACTTTCTCCGTAATCATTTCCAATGCACTCTCTAGCGCACCTAATTTTCCATATATGCTCATTAGTCTTTGTAATTTTAATTTTTCAGTATTGGTAGTTTTGTATTTAAATTTTAAGTAACTAGTAACTCTTTAATTCTCAGTTTTATTTCTTTC
Organism: Riptortus pedestris; assembly: GCA_019009955.1. Lineage (NCBI taxonomy): Eukaryota > Metazoa > Arthropoda > Insecta > Hemiptera > Alydidae > Riptortus > Riptortus pedestris. The sequence continues at coordinate 25,185,579 of CM032230.1, read as the reverse complement.
TTTTAAATATAATCAAGGATATTTATTAAATATATGATTATAGTTCAGCTGTAATTAGGGTTAGCTATTGTTGACGAATTACCACATTGGTTAAAGCTGATTATAATAAGGTTTTTTTATTCCACTTTTGAGTTTTATTGTTTAATTGTGACTTAGGAGAATAATTTTAAAATTCTGGTTAGTACTCTTAGTTTCTAGGAAAATTAAATATTATAGATGCCTTAATGTATGAGAGACAAGAAATAATTATTTTAAACTGTAATAATTACATTTACCATGTATATTTTAGCAATGTAAAACGATTGCCTGTAAAAAAATAAGGGTTTATTGATGCCTTAAAATCTTTTCTTTTTTTTTTTTTTTTGCTTTAAATACTTTTATTGGTCTCAGTAAGGATAAGGTGCGATTGAGTTTTACATTCATTATAACTTTCTTAAAACACAAGTTGCTCCTTAGTTTTATAAATTACACAACGGTAGTTTACTTGTAAAGAATCAGGAGGTTGACATGGAGCAGTCTTACGTCCAAAACGGGATTCATAAATATGTAGTCTAAAATTGTGTAAGATCCATTTCTTACATTGCTCCCGGATCACATGAACATTTAAAGATTTAAAAAAAAATAATATTAAAAAACCCTGAGGTACCGAAGTCTCAAAGTATGCGAAGGAGAAATGTCACATACTCCGCATCAAGTATGCCAAAGCAAGCGAATACCTTCCAGTGGGGAGAAATCCTCTTTTTATAGTTTGAGCTCAGGATTCACATGTGTCATTCCTGTGGAACTGCTACCATATGTGACCAACTCACAAGTACCAGATAGACTTGTAAACATATTTTCATAGAAATAGATAGGGATTCTTCGCAGAAACCTACTTGAGGTTATGCTGGGATTTCCCTTCGCTTTTTGCTCATGTTACTAACCATCGACAGGGTGCAAGTGCTCGACATTAGCAATGTGGGAGAAGTCAACATGTGTCCATAATTGTTAGAGAACCTTCCCTCAGTAGCCTTCATAGACAATACTAGCCTGAAACTAGTATGAGTTTGTAAGCTACGACTGAATGTACCCCGAGTATTGGTTAACTTAAACGGAGTCAGAAACTTGCTAAAGCAAAGTTCTTTCTGATTGGGAAATAGAATTGAACAGTGAAGAAGAAGAACGGATTCAAGATATTATTGCTCCTTATAATAATTAATAAGATTCACTGAAAAAAAGAGCAAAAGTAAAAGAGAAACAATATAAACAAATTCACTCCCCCATAACTCCTCCGTCACAACATAGTAATAATGGTGAATTTATAAGCTATCTATGGTAATTTTAATATTTTCTACGGTCATTGTCAATCGATATGTGATCCAAGCTTATTAAATATCCTGGAGGCAGATATTATAGATGACTTCTTAAATATGGTCGTTAGGTGCTTACGAATACAGAGTAAGTATTTTGAATACCTTGTAGATTTGTCATGGACGTGGACCAGGAAGTTCAGTTTTTCTTAAATATACAAAGGCGCCCGACTTTTTAGTAACCAGCATGTGAGAAGTTCCACAGCCCTTTCTTTTCTTTCTATAGAAATTTTTTACGTTCTTATGTTTTTGGCAATAGATTAGGAATCTTATTCTGGACTCGCTGTAACCTTTCCAGCAGCGCATGCATGATTAATGTGGTGTAAAACCAAACTTATATATATATATATATATATATATATAAAATTGTAACCTCTGTCTGTACATTGATTTTTTTCGCGAAATTTCACGATAACTTTTCGTTTCACATGTCATAGACACCATAACTGCATTTTCTTTCTTTGGTGTCTGTTTGTTTGTTTGTTTGTTTATTTGTTTGTTTGTTTATTTGTTTGTTTGTTTGTTTGTTACCTTTTCACGCATAAACGGCTGAACCGAATTTTATGAAACTTGGTATGTATATTACTACTAGCCCAACTTAGACTTTAGGCTATACTAATATTCTCTAAGACGAACAGGAGTGGGGGTTATAAGGGAGGCCTGAAATTAAAAATAGCGATATTTCGTTTCCTATTGCTTTTTCAGCAAATATGCACATAACAAAAGTTGTTTATTTTGTTATTTAGAGTAACTTTTGTTATATGCACTTTTGCCGTATACGGAAGCATAAATGAGTTATACGCTATAAACTATAACGGGAGTCCACCATTTTATTTGGCACTAAAGACTCAACCGAACATAATAAAACACTCAGCATGTGTATTAGCACTAACGCCTTCCTGATAAAAAGCCATACTAACATTTCTAGGGATGGGCAGGAGTGGGGGTTATAAGGGAGGCCTGACATTAATAATAATTTTTTCCTATTGGGGTTTCGGCAAATATGCACATAACAAAAGTTGTTTATTTTGTTATTTAGAGAAATTTGCTCAACACTTCTTTTCAATATGAACTACCAGGTACCTCACCTGAAAAAATTAATTCAAATGTATGTCAATATTTTCTCCTTAATAATTCAAATCTATGCATAATGCACAGGAGACGGGAAATATGCAGGACAGTGAAGTCTTACATAAAAAAATAATTTTATTATTAACAAATGCCAACAACGGGTATTAACCCTAAACACTGGAACGGGTAAATGTCAAAATATTGTGCAAAGTAAAGCCTTGCCAAAAATATACCATCACCATTCAGCCTCAAATGAATTCCCGAGCGAAGCCGGGTATCTGAGCTAGTATATATATATATATATATATATATATATATATAAAATTGTAACCTCTGTCTGTACATTGATTTTTTTCGCGAAATTTCACGATAACTTTTCGTTTCACATGTCATAGACACCATAACTGCATTTTGTTTCTTTGGTGTCTGTTTGTTTGTTTGTTTGTTTGTTTGTTTGTTTATTTGTTTGTTTGTTTGTTACCTTTTCACGCACAAACGGCTGAACCGAATTTTATGAAACTTGGTATGTATATTACTACTAGCCCAACTTAGACTTTAGGCTATAGTAATATTCTCTGAGACGAACAGGAGTGGGGGTTATAAGGGAGGCCTGAAATTAAAAATAGCGATATTTCGTTTCCTATTGGTTTTTCAGCAAATATGCACATAACAGAAGTTATTTATTTTATAATTTAGAGTAACTTTTGTTATGTACTTTTTTGTCGTATACCTAAGTATAAATGAGTTATAAGTTAAAAACTACTGCGGAAGTCAACAATTTTATTTGCCACAAAAAACTCAACCGAACTAAACTAAACTCGGTATGTGAGTTAGTCCTAACGCCTTCCTTATAATACGCCATACTATCATTTCTAGGGATGGGCAGGAGTGGGGGTTATAAGGGAGGCCTGAAATTAAATATAGTGATATTTCGTTTCCTATTGGTTTTTCGGAAAATGTGTATATAACAAAAGTTGATTATTGTGTTATTTAGAGTAACTTTTGTTATATTCACTTTTGTCTTATTACAAAGTATAAACGAGATATACGCTAAAAACTTTAGTTAGGCGCAGTCAACTGAACATCTGACTTTGCACCAGCTGCTACTAAATTATAAGCTATATTAACAAACATGCTCATAACAAAAACAGTTCCATTGTTATTTAGAGTAACTTAATATATATCTCGGTCGAATTAAAAATATCAATATTGTAGCCTGCAATTCATTCCAATTTTTGAATAAGTGATACCATTCAATCTTTTAATTTAATTTTACCTCACCATGATATATTTTGATGATAAACAAGAACATTTCAAGTATATGAAGCATTTTAAAAACAAGTAACTGTTTCATGAGGAGCAAAGTATATTACTCCCCCCCCCCCCTTCCTCTGTATTTTACCGGAACATTAATTAATCGGAAGTAAGTAATTTCTTCCTTTAATGTGTTTAAAAAATCAATTAATTCACAAAAAACAAAAGTATTTTACATACATAATTAGAATTGAAAATAGAATGTGAATATAAGATAATGTGAGAGGAATTGAGAGTTGGAATTAGGAATTAGTCATGTTCTGTTGGTTAACCTGGAGCGCCGGGGAGGGGTGGGGAGACCTTCCTGTAATCTAGAACCTTTCTCACTCCCTCTTTCTTAACTCAGCTGTTATATACACTTTTTTCGTATACCGAATTATAAACGAGATATACGCTAAAACCTATAGCGGAAGTGTATTTTGTTATTTAGAGTAACTTTTGTTATATACACTTTTTCGTATAACGTACTATAAACGAGATATACGTTAAAACCTATAGTGGGAGTCTACAATTTTATATGGCACAAAAGACTCAACCGAATTAAACGAAACTCCGTATGTGTATTAGCACTAACACCTTCATTATAATAAGCCATACCAATATTTCTAGAGACGGACAGGATTTGGGGTTGTAAGGGAGGCCTGAAATTAAAAATAGTGATATTTCGTTTTCTATTGGGTTTTTTGCAAATATGCACATGACAAAAGCTGTTGACTTTGTTATTTAAAGTAACTTTCGTTATATTCAATTTTGTCGTATAACAAAGTATAAACGAGATATACACTAAATACTAAAGCGGGAGTCAACTATTTTGTTGGGCACTAACGATTGAACCGAAATTAACAAAACTCGGTATGTGAATTAGCATTAATTCTTCCATGATTATAAGCTATATTAACATTTGTAGGTCTAAACGGGAGTGGGGGTTATGTGGGAGGCCTGAAATAAAAACTAGCGATATTTCATTGTCTATTTGTTTTTAGATATACGTGCTCATAACAAAAGTTGTTTACTTTGTTATTTAGAGTTACTTTTATTTTATACATTTTTTTTGGGAACAATGTATGAAGCAAGTAATTCGCTTAGAAATATTGATATGTTCAACAATTCTTTACAATACCAACTACCAGGAACCTCCCCTGGAAAAATAAATTCAAATCTATGTTAATATTTTATCCTTAATAAACCAAATCTATGCATAATGCACAGGAGACAGGAAATATGAAAATATGGAGGACAGTGAAGTCTTACATAAAAAATTAATTTTATTATTAACAAATCCGTAGCAATGACGGGTATAAACCCGAAGCACTGGTACGGGTAAATGTTAAAATATTGTGCAAAGTAAAGCCTTGCCAAAAAAATATCACCATTCAGCCTCAAATGAATTCCCGGGCGAAGCCGGGTATCTAAGCTAGTATATATATAAAATTGTAACCTCTGTCTGTACATTGATTTTTTTCGCGAAATTTCACGATAACTTTTCGTTTCACATGTCATAGACACCATAACTGCATTTTGTTTCTTTGGTGTCTGTTTGTTTGTTTGTTTGTTTGTTTGTTTATTTGTTTGTTTGTTTGTTACCTTTTCACGCATAAACGGCTGAACCGAATTTTATGAAACTTGGTATGTGTATTACTACTAACCCAACTTAGACTTTAGGCTATAGTAATATTCTCTGAGACGAACAGGAGTGGGGGTTATAAGGGAGGCCTGAAATTAAAAATAGCGATATTTCGTTTCCTATTGGTTTTTTGGCAAATATGCATATAACAAAAGTTGTTTATTTTGTTATTTAGAATAACTTTTGTTATATACACTTTTTTCGTATACCGAACTATAAAGGCGTTATACGCTAAAAATTATAGCGGGAGTCAACAATTTTATTTGGCACACAGACTCAACCGAACTAAATAAAACTCGGTATGTGTATTATCTCTGACGCCTTAATTATCATAAGCCATACCAATATTTCTAGGGACGGGCATGAGTGGGGGCTATAAGGGAGGCCTGAAATTAAAAATAGCAATATTTCTTTTTCTACTGGTTTTTCAGCAAATATGCACATGGCAAAAGTTGTTTATTTTGTTATTTAAAGTAACTTTGGTTATGTTCACTTTTGCTGAATAACATAAACGAGATATGCGTTAAAATCTAAAGCTGAAGCCAACAATTTTGTTGAGCTCAAACGATTGAACCGAATTTAACAAAACTTGGTAGCATTAATTCTTCCATGATTATAAGCTATATTAAAATGTTTAGGTTCAAACGGGAGTGGGGGTTATGAGACAGGCCTGAGATAAAAATTCGCAATTTTCATTTTCTATTTTTTATTTGGCTAACGTGCACATAGCAAAAGTTGTTTACTTTTGTTATTTAAAGTATCTTTTGTTGTATTCACTTTTGCCGTAAATGAAGTTAACACGGCATATAAGCTAAATCCATTGCGGGAGTCATTAATTTTATTAGTGTTTATTTAAGTGTTTTTAATAAATGGATATTATGACAAAAGATGTTATGTTTTAGTCTTATATGATAGTTGCAAGTATGATTCGGATTAGTGAGCTTATAAATCTCCGTCGCCTCCTCATTTATTTATTTATTTTCCCTATAACTTTTTTATTTATTTCTAATAGAATATAAACTATAAGAGCATTTCTGGTATTTAATATATACTCGATATGAATGTTTAAAGTATTACTAGGTTGCAGGGGGGCTCTCTTCCCCTCATCTAGCTTTTTGAACATAAATGAAATTATGTTTAGGGATCTATTATTTAGTTCCATCAGGGAGATAAATTATTAAAATAATATTCTGAATCAATATTCTAAGGAAAACAACGATGATAACGCTCCTGCGAGAGCGGAAATGGACGGGAGGTAATTGAGTTTAGTTATTTCCTGTGGAATGCTGCCACGACGGGAAGTGATTTCCACTGAGGGCTACTAATACGAATATAATCTTATGTATAAAACTATGCTAAAACTATATGTGCTTGGTTTGATTTTTGGAAGGAAATATGTTCATTATAGATGACATTTAATTGTAATAAATGCTACCCATGATTATGGTTTGAATTATTCAAAAACCGTGAGTCAAAAAGTCGTGAGGCATAAATTAGGAACCCATTTTCATATATTCTTCAAAACTAAAATTTCTATTCTATTAACCCTGAAAGTTACACTTTAGGATTGGCTGTTTTGAAAAAACAATACATCGTGGAGGGAAGTGCAATTGTACACATTGAAGTCTTGCTATAAAAATACAATCAGTAGTTAGTCAGCAATGATTTCCCGGGCATCGCCGGGTACCTAGCTAGTATATATATATATATATATATATATATATATATATATATATATATATATATATATATATATCTATATATATATAAAATTGTAACCTCTGTCTGTACATTGATTTTTTTCGCGAAATTTCACGATAACTTTTCGTTTCACATGTCATAGACACCATAACTGCATTTTGTTTCTTTGGTGTCTGTTTGTTTGTTTATTTGTTTGTTTGTTTATTTGTTTGTTTGTTTGTTTGTTACCTTTTCACGCATAAACGGCAGAACCGAATTTTATGAAACTTGGTATGTATATTACTACTAACCCAACTTAGACTTTAGGCTATATTAATATTCTCTGAGACGAACAGGAGTGGGGGTTATAAGGGAGGGCTGAAATTAAAACTAGCGATATTTCGTTTACTATTGGTTTTTCGGCAAATATGAACATAACAAAAGTTGTTTATTTTGTTATTTAGAGTAACTTTTGTTATATACAATTTTTTCGTATACCGAATTATAAACGAGATATACGCTAATACCTGTAGCGGAAGCGATCAATTTTATTTGGGACAAAAGACCCAACCGAAATAAATAAAACTCGGTATATGTATTAGCACTAACGCTTTAATTATAACAAGCCATACCAACATTTCTAGGGACGGGCAGGAGTGGGGGTTATAAGGGAAACCTGAAATTAAAAATAGCGATATTCCTTTTCCTATTGGTTTTTCGGCAAATATGAACATAACAAACGTTGTTTATTTTGTTATTTAGAGTAACTTTTGTTATATTTATTTTTGTTATTTAACAATGTATAAACGAGATATACACTATAAACTAAAGCGGGAGTCAACTATTTTATTGGGCGCTAACGATTGAACCGAACTTGACAAAACTCGGTATGTCAATTAGCATTAATTCTTCCATGATTATAAGCTATATTAAAATGTTTAGGTTAGAACGGGAGGAGGGGGGGGTTATAAGGGAGGCCTGAAATAAAAATTCGCGATATTTCATTGTCAATTTGTTTTTCGACAAACATGCACACAACAAAAATTGTTTACTTTGTTATTTAGATTAACTTTTGTTTTATACATTTCTCCAGGAACAATGTGTGGAGCAAGTAATTTGCGTCAAAATATTGATATGCTCAACAAGTCATTCCTATTTGAACTATCAGGTACCTCAGCTGGAAAAATTAATTCAAATCAATGTTAATATTTTGTCCTTAATAGCTGAAATCTATGCATAATGCACAGGAGACGGGAAATATGGCAATTTGGAGGACAGTGAAGGCTTACATAAAAAGTTAATTTTATTATTAACAAATGCCAACAACGGGTATTAACCCTAAACACTGGAACGGGCAAATGTCAAAATATTGTGCAAAGTAAAGCCTTGCCAAAAAAATACCATCACCATTCAGCCTCAAATCAATTCCCGGGCGAAGCCGGGTATCTGAGCTAGTATATATATATATATATATATATATATATATATATATATATATATATATATATATATATATATAAAATTGTAACCTCTGTCTGTACATTGATTTTTTTCGCGAAATTTCACGATAACTTTTCGTTTCACATGTCATAGACACCATATCTGCATTTTGTTTCTTTCGGGTATGTTTGTTTGTTTGTTTGTTTGTTACCTTTTCACGCATAAACGGCTGAACCGAATTTTATGAAACTTGGTATGTATATTACTACTAACCCAACTTAGACTTTAGGCTATATTAATTTTCTCTGAGACGAACAGGAGTGGGGGTTATAAGGGAGGCCTGAAATTAAAAATAGCGATATTTCGTTTTCTATTGGTTTTTCGGCAAATATGCACATAACAAAAGTTGTTTATTTTGTTATTTAGAGTAAATTTTGTTATATACACTTTTGTCGTATACCGAAGTTTAAATGCGTTATACGCTAAAAATTATAGCGGGAGTCAACAATATTATTTGCCAAAAAAGACTCAACCGAACTAAATAAAACTCGGTATGTGTATTAGCAGTGAGGCCTTCATTATAATAAGCCATACCAACATTTCTAAGGACGGGCAGGAGTGGGGGTTATAAGGGAAGCCTGAAATTAAAAATAGCGATATTTCGTTTCCTATTGGTTTTTCCGCAAATATAAACATAACAAAAGTTGTTTATTTTGTTATTTGGAGTAACGTTTGTTATATACACTTTTGTCGTATACCTAAGTATAAATGAGTTATACGATAACACTTTAGCGGGCACTAACGGCTGAACCGAACTTAACAAAACTCGGTATGTCAATTAGCATTAATTCTTCCATGATTATAAGTTATATTAAAATGTTTAGGTTCGAACGGGAGGGGAGTTATAAGGGAGGCCTGAAATAAAAATTCACCATATTTACATGTATAAGAGACGGGAAATATAAAAATATCGAAGACTGTGAAAAATTATCGAACAAATAATTCTATTATTAGCAAATCACCGGCAACGACGGGCATAAACCGTAAACACTGGGACGGGTAAATGTCAAAATATTGTGTAAAGTAAAGCCTTCTTAAAAAAATAACATCACTATTCAGCCTCAAATGAATTCCCGGGCGAAGCCGGGTATCTGAGCTAGTATACATATATATATATATATATATATATATATATATATATATATATATATATATATATATATATAGAGAGAGAGAGAGAGAGAGAGAGAGAGAGAGAGAGATATGCTTTATTGTCATAGGACCAGTCCTCTCTCAGAGACAATTGAAATTCATGCTTCTAATAATTATAAACAACTAGTACAATTATTGTAATATTAAAAACTTAAACCATAAACGAGATAAGCATCAAAAATGATAACCCCAAGGATGATACTATTTGCTAATAATAGTATACTAATTATTTTCAATAATAGTAGTATACTATTTGCTAATAATAGTATACTAATTATTTTCAATAATAGTAGTATACTATTTGCTAATAATAGTATACTATTTGATAATAATTGTATACTAATTATTTTCAATAATAGTAGTATACTATTTGCTAATAATAGTATACTAGTTATTATACTATATATTTTGGTAATTTAATTTTATTGAAAGTCCAGGCTGTTTACATTTTTTAAATAATTTTTAATAAGACTCCAAATTAATTAATGCACAATTAAAGACTGAGAAAAATATGCACAATTTATAATGGGGGTATTATGAAGGCTAACCCATTCAGAAGCAATACCTTGGCTAGTTAAAATGAAGCCACCGCTCAAGACATTCGTGTTCCCAAAACGCGGAATATTATCTCATATCAAATTTTTTAATAACTGTAAAATAGTACGTTGTATTTCTAAATAAATGGCTTTGTTATAATTAAATACAGGATGTTGCTGTTGACTATCAATCATTAAGATACGAAGAAATATAAATATAAACTCCGTTAAACTGAGTTTTTATTTATTTATTTCTTACCTTCTTCCCAATTTCCACTCAAAGCACATTTCCCACTTGCTCCATATGACTCACCACTGATCCCATTGACCTACATAGTCCCTGTTACCAACTAAAAATAATACATAGTACAAGTGGGTGGTCAATCAAATCTTAATCGATGACGTCATCATGTGCCTTATTTGTGTGTAACTCATTTGCAATCGTAAAGACCTGTTTAAAACAATATTGGATATTTAAGCTTGAAATAAGATGTTTTATGATATATTTGCTTATTGCTAATGTGCGATGACCAAAAGTGCGTAGTTATTGCAGACTGAATATCTCGGTTAATATTCAATATAGAAAAAGAGTATATAGAACAGCATTTATAGAAAATCAAATTCACATTAAGCACCGTTATATATGATTTCTCGGTCCGGCTAATAGTAATGGATATATTTTGAATTTCCAATTTTCTCCCCCTCTAATCCCGCCCCCACTCCCTCCGGGGTCCGATTTGAACTGTTAACGAAATTGATCTATTGGTAACGATCCATAAAAATAACGAATATATATGGGGGAAATTAATGACCTTTCAAAATTATATATTTATTATTAATTTTGGAAGGAGTTCCAATATACACATATATACAGATTTGAACAGACCTCATTTCCGTTATCTCCTAGGTAGGATCGACTGAAATTTGAGTAAGTTTTTCAAGAGTAGAACTTCAATAACTCATTCCCTTCAGGGAAATCTGCTACTACGCAGAAACAGTTTATTAATAATAAACAGCAGTCAATTATAAATAAACAGTAGGTCGAACACGATTGTTCTGCATGACTCGCATAATAGGAACATAAAATTATGATTAGAGACGCAAGAAAACACACTGGCTCCCAGGCCGAGTGTTAATGGAAGCAATATTTCTCAAGATGGAGGAAGAGGAAGAACCAACTGAAAATTAATGAGTTACTGAGCTGGAGCAGACAGTTGGAAATGAATCAATGAAATTTTTACATATTAGTTTGTAATTTATTTTACTCAAATGCTTCCTCTTCTGTAAATTAGGTCCGTGACGCCGGGCTGCGTAAAACTGGGCAGATTTCTTACTCACTGGAATGATAAAGTAGGGATCACATCTGAATATGTAATCTTTATTTTTAATTTAAATCTATTTTAAAAACGTTCTATCAGTATAATTGGTGGTTTACTGAAAGCTTAAAACAAGAAGGTACAAATAAGTAACTTAATATTTGAGATACGAAACAATGTACAGAACACCATTTGCAGTGTGTGTGTATTGCTGTTGTAATAGTTTATGAAGATTGATATATAACATTTTTCGACCCAACTCTTAATATCCGAGATATTTTGGATTTAGGACCCCCCCCCCCAACCTCGTCAAATTACAGCTATTAATTAATATTATATTATATTAACTACCCCTAGGCGTCTAGCATGACACATTAAACATATGGGTAGGGGAAAAGAGTACAGTTTTCCACACGAGGTCAAAATACCGTAGCACATCTCAATAGTTCACTGAAAACAAAACTGGACAAATTAACAGTCATTTCTTAGTATGCGGGCATTTAAGAACTCTAATTTACTTTTTAAAAAATTATTAACTAATAATTAAGTTGACTTCCTAAGTGCTGGAGTGACACGCTCAAGATCTCATCTATTCTCTATTCCCCAGCTCAAAGACCAAAACAGCAGACCTACATGAATTATAAGGTGGGCGCAAGATGTTTATAGATACAGTTGCTTTAAGTAAAAAATGCCTAAAATTGGGGGTCAAATGAAGGCTGAAATCTAAAAAAAATACCAATAAGTCGGTTACTAGTGGAACTAGAGAAAAAGGTACATATCGATTGCTGAACATGGCATTTCCAACAAAATGGGATACAAAAATTATTTCTAATAGACTTGTAGTAATGAAGGTATATTCAGAAAGTAACACATCATCTAGGTAGTATCGATGAAATGTTGACGAACTTTTTCGAAAGTCCCTTAATGAGGTCAACTTCAATACTTGGTTTACCTTAAGAGAAATCTGCTAAAACTAGGTAAATCAAGTCAGCTTAGAGTAATCCCCTTTCAATCCAATTCAACTTTTCTATCCATAATCCCCTGATTTCTGTCTGTTCCATCTTCAATGAAACAGACGAAAGAAACCATACGTTCTCTACCTTTAAAGAGGCGCCCGCAGGTGCTGCCATCTAAGTGTCAGTCATGGGAACTACCCAGCTGCAGCTGTTAGTAGAATACAAAAGCAGTAGAAGAAAAAGTCCGTCACGCAGGGGCTGCGTAAACTAAGCAGATTTCCCACGTGAAGTTTTACAATAGAGAAATCTGCCTAATAACAACTGTAGTAGTAAGAAACCTCTAAACCTAAAACATTATTTAGGGCGTAATAACCCAGTAGTTTCTAGCCCCAAAAAACAGTTAACCTAACCTCTAAACCTATTCACGAGGGACGAATAGTTATGGAAATGGCCACCAGAGCTCTCGGCGGAAAGTCCGAACATAGCCTACTGGCGACCAAACGCAGAATACAAATGCAAATATCTCGGTTAATATTCAAGATACAGAATAAATGTATATAACATTATTTATAGTAAATTTAATTTGCAATAAGATTGGTTCTATACAATTTTACGATCCGATGCATAATAACGGAGATATTTCGAATTTTTGAAAATCCCCCCTCTAAACCCCCCCTCCCACTGGTCCGATTTCAGCCGTTAACGAACTTGATCTTCCTTTTTACATGAAACGATTAAATACCGAGTTTGGTGACGATTAAACAAAAATTGCGACCGCTAGAGTGTTAACAGACAAATATATATATATATATATATATATATATATATATATATATATATATATATATATATATATATATATAGATATGTATATATAGTTTTGAACGGACCTCATTTTCGTCATCTCCTGGGTAGGATCGATGGACATTTGAAGAAATTTTTCGAAAATCGCGTCATGAGTACTACCTCAATAGCTAAAAAAGCAGAAGTCAGCCTACTTTTCTTGTGAGAGGACACTCGAAGAAAAGAAGAATTGTATTTATTGTTAATAAGCTCCAACAACATGGCTAATTAACTAGCATTCAAGCCAAGGCGGGTGGCAGGAGAGAAGATATGGATGGAGAGAGAAATGGAAGAAATAAGGAGAAAAAGGGGAATGAATTACCAGAAGAAATTCAACCCATATCTTCAGCATCATGCCCATTTCTATACTGTAATCTCTTAATTTATATATTTTCATTGTATATTATATGTACTATCAAGCAACATTTTTCAATAGACTCATTTGTTTTATCACCATCTAACCACATTTATACAGTCCACCCTCATGAAAACCAGCATTTTGCATAAACCTAAATTGTGAGAGGATAATATTCATTTCCAAATGAATTACCCCATCGCACTATACATCATAATTAACAATTCGAAAATTGTGTTTGACCATCAAAATTAATGGAGCTGGTGACTTTTTTTCTAACTTTATGAACAGTGATACGAGCAGTTTCAAACATTGTTCTAGAATCATATTCCCATTGCTCTGGGTCAGTTTTCAACCCGAAACCTTCTATGTAAAATTATTTACAAGATAAAACCAGGTTTATTTAATCAAGTGTTTATTCGACGCATGACCTGTGACTCAGGCATTGTATAACAAGGTGGTTTTGTAATGCCAACATATATGGGGCATATTTTTTTGGGGTAAAATATAGATTTACGGGGAACCTTTTATATACCAGCGATTTAAGTGAAAAAATTCCAGCAAAATGTTAGATATTATACTGCATTGTTAAAGAAGGATCAAAAAGTGCTTTGCAGCGAAGACTGTTGTTAAAGGAAAATTTAAATGGTACAATCTACTGAGATGGCCGCTGGAGGCTATGGTGATACTCACGACCCACGACCGACCATTCTACTGGAATATAGGGCACATTCTCCAGGAAGGCCTTTACATCGGGTGTTAATTGGTATAAAGAATGAAGCCAATACTATACAAATTGGATAAATCAAAAGACGCATGTGCAAAAAATAATAAAAACTAAAATAATCTATTTCATTAGATATTTTGGGAGGAAACCCAAAATTTCGCCACGCCTACGTAAAATAAACAGATTTTCCAGGTGCTGTTAAGACACATTAATGATCTCATCTCGCATTATATTCTCTATTTCTAAATGAAAATCCAATGAGCAGAAATGGGGTTTTCTGAAGACTAAACATATGAAATACGAGTTACACAATTAATACTTGAGTTACGAAAAAATGTGTACAACAACAGCTGTAGAGCATGATTAGTTAAAAAAAAATTATAACACATTCTTGTCCTACTCGTAATAAAAATACTTAAGTAGATAATTATTTTTTTAAGGAAAACCTTTAAAATTTCTTGAAAGACTTGTACGCTCGAACTCATCATCTTGCACAAACTTGTCCACGCTTATTGACTTGCCGAGTTTTTCATCTTGTACAGACTTGTGTAAGCTTATCGACTTATAAAAAGTACAACAATGATACTTCCTACCAAAATATGAATCAATCCTATAACTCGTTGGTACACATAACACAACCTTTACGATATCTTGAAAGTTTCAAAGAAGAACTTGTGTTTAAAAAAAGATTTTGGGACCTCGTCAACACCTAAAATCAATTTTCGTTTATGTCAACCCCCTGGGAACCGATTTTGACCCCAAGAGGTCGATATCAACTACATTGGGAATCTCGGATTTAGATCAAATAAACATTTTCGCGTGATGAATTAAAATCTTAATTGTTGACTTCATTTCACAACGTATTTGTATATATCGTACAACGGACAAGTATGTGTGTGTGTGTGTGTGTGTGTGTGTGTCTATATATATATATATATATATATATATATATATATATATACATATGTAGCACTACAGAGACACTAATTTTTGTTTCATCGTTACAAAACTCTAGAATTGAAAGTCTTAATTAAAACTTAAACAAAGTATAAATTTTTTGAAGGCTGACATCGGAACATGAGAGAGGGCGTTTAAAAAAAAGTGAAATTAAAAATTCCAGGATTATGACTTGCTTCAAAAAATGTTATATTATTTTTGGAAGTGAAGAATATTTACTTGGAGAGAGAAAAAGAAGTCCAATTCTTCACAAATTTTAGTAGCTTGAAAATGGAGACAATAGTCTTCGAAAGCGCCTAGCTCTGAAATAAAAATTGGCGAAGAATTTAAAAGACGTCTTTTTCTCTCTCGAAATCTGCTGTCGTACTCACGTCGCAATTTTCAAAAAACTCCTCAAATGTCCATCGATCCTTCCCAGGAGATGAATAAAATGTATATGTTTGTGTGTGTAAATATAAATTTGTCTGGTTACGCTCGAGCGGTCGCAATTTTTGTTATATCGTTACCAAACTCAATGTTTATACGTTTTATGCAAAAATGAAGATCGTGTTAGATAATGGCTGAAATCGGACCCCAGGAGGGGGTTGTTAGAGTGGGAGAATGCCAAAAATTCTTAATATCTCCATTAATATTCGTCGGGTCGAAAAATTGTATATAGTCAATCTTATTGCAAATGTATTTTTTTATAAATATTGGTATGTACTTTTTTTCACTATCTTTATTATTAACCGACATATTTGCATTTTTTTTAGATCTGGCATTGAGTAACACACACTCCTACTCATTTCATATATACAATACGCTATACGTTATATTATGAAGCACTTATCTGAGCTCTATATACCAAATATTGTTTTCATTGAACTTCTACGTATTGAGATAAATGAAAATACGTGGGGCACGTACTAAATATGGTTTGTTAACGCAGCCCCTGCGTGACGGATGTTTTTTAATTTCGATTCTGAAACGAACGATTTATTTTCGTCAGTCATAAATATTACATTATATGAAGGTATCTTTTTGTAGAACAAATTCATAATAATGCTGTGAATAAGGGAATAGTTAAATAAAAATAAGTAAAGTTTTAGATGTGTAAAACAAGCTCAGTAAGGGTAGTTCACAATTTCCAATATGAGTAAGGAAGCATGTTAAACATTTGGAAAATTTAGAAGTCTCTCCTGTTAGGAATTTTAGAACACTTGTTTTGGTATGAAGTGTAAAATACAAATGAGTAAATTGGATAAGTAAGAAGTTTGCCATGACTGGTGTATTATGAAGGTTGCGATAGAAGATAACAAGCTAAGCAGAATTAGATACAGTAGCAGATGCTTGTAGGTAGGTGGAAAGCAATCTTAGAGATGAGAGAGAGAGCTAACTACAAATCAAGCAGAAGCAGCCGAGAGAATATTTCCCAATCGTGGGAACCGAGTACAGACATTGTCAACGAAGTTTATTGAGATAAATCACAGCAATTGAAAACCGTTTTAGCTCAATTTGAAGAGTGACGTCACCGGCTAAACCCCAACATGGTCTATTGCTTGCCCTGAATTTTAATGTCTCATTTTGCCTCATTATTTGAAGCGCAATCTTTCCTCGGGATCTAATGTCGTTTAGATTGTGACCGCCTTTTGCAAGAAAGCATACTATTTCAGTTTATCTTCAAATTAAGGCTCGTTACAGCCATTGGAAAATGCAATTGGAAATATTATAGTACAGTTCTAGATCTAGATTCGGTTTTACAAATCTAAAATTCCTCTCAGTAAGAATTGTGCTTAAATAGCTAGTCACAATTTCCAGATAGTTCTTCAGAACTGGGCTTAGATAACTACTAACCCGCAATTATTGTTCAAACACAACTATGATTATGTGACCTCCTTAACATCTTTAGAGTTGAGCTGATTAACTGATGCCTGTATACTTCATCTAAATATTTATCTCATTATTTTTTTCATATTTTATTATTATTATTTATACAACAGTTACAAATTGTTAATTTAATGTACTTATTTACAATACTTTTATTTTATTTATTTAATGTAAAAATTGCAATTTGACTTGAAGATATTAAAAAAAAAGTACTTATATACCATGCATTATCACTAAAGAAGGATCATTGAAAATAAATTAACTGCAGGTATACTGTAGTATAGAAAACAAAAATAAAACAAAAAAAAAACAAGAAAACAACATCCAAATCAATTTAGCAGATTCCTTTTAGGGGAAATCAGCTATTGAGTTGTACTTATGATGAGATTTTCAAAAAACTTCTTCAAATATCCATCGATACTAACTAGATGACGAAAATGAGGTCCATTAAAAATTATATATATATATATATATATATATATATATATATATATATATATATACAGTAGGGACCCGATTAACCGAGTCTGTCGGGACCGCGGTTACCTCGGTTAATCGAAATTCTCGGTTAATCGGAACCTACTAATACCAGCTGAAAATGTAAGGTTTTTAGAATAAAAACTAGTACCTATAAGTTTAATAATTATATTCATATTTACATTTTTTAATCATAAATTAATAATAGAAGTAGAATGTATGTACATACATACATATGTAGTATAAAATAACATCGAACACAAAAAAAAAAAAATTAATGGAAAATCGGAAAACTATGTATGTACTTTGATTTAAAAAAAAATCATTTATTGTTGTTTGTTTTAAACAACTGCTTCTATCAGCAGCTGCAGTGCCTCTCCACTTCCTTAACATCATCAGTTCATATGAAGGCACATCACCTCTGCCTTCTAAATAGAGTAGTGACCTGTCAAGTAGGTTGAAACCCTCCTCATGGCTTACTTTCGTGGGGATAGATACCTCGTCTCCTCAATTTGCTTCCTATTCCTCCTCCAGTCACCGACAGTATTTTCACCGACACCATAATCCTGAGCACCTTTTTTAAAGACTCGCCTTTGTCCAAGCGATGAATTGCTTCTAATTTTTTTTTCAAGCGAAATAACCACTCTTTTACGTTTTTTAGCTGCGATGTGATCCATGGCGTGACCGGACTTAAACTGTGAATGAATGAGCTAGGATGGTTGTGACAAGTAGAGATGTAAATACAATATTCCCGGAACAAGGGGAAGGAGGGTTGGACGGGGTGCTAGAGATGCATTTCTCAGAAGGCAATTAACGACTGTCTTAGAGCTTCCTTTTCAATAAATCGCTTGCTGAACACCTGCATCCGGCCTAGGGTTTTGAGGGTTTTAAAAAGGTTTATAGTCACTTCCAAAGGTTACCGCTCCTTTTTTTTTTTAAATGTTTGGCACCTCGGTTAATCGGGACCTCGGTTAATCGAACCTCGGTTAATCGGGTCCATACTGTATATATATATATATATATATATATATATATATATATATATATATATATTTGTCTATTAACGCTCTAGCGTTCGCAATTGTTGACTGATCAATACCAAACTCGATATTAATCGTTTTATGTAAAAATAAAGATGAAGCTCGTTAACGGCTAAAATCAGAGGGGGGGGGGTTTAGAGGGGGAGAATTTGAAAATTCATATAACCTCCGTTATTATGCGTTGGATCGAAAAATTGTATAGAACCTATCTTATTGAAAGTGTAATGTTTTATAAATGTTGTTACGTTCGTTTTTCTCAATATCTTGATTATTAACCGAGATATTTGCATTTTTTAGTTGTCGGCCATCAGTAAACCCCCACTTCTGCCCATGTCATATTAACAATAAGCTGTTATATTATGAATCACTTTATTTGAAGCCTAAATACCGAATATTGTATTAATTTCTGTCTACTTAGGCTTCGTGCAGTAGGAGAAGTAGAGAATAGGTTGTGAGAAAAGATTATCAGCTTATCGTATTCCAGTGGAAAATCTACCTAGTTTATCTAGCCCCTGCGCGACGAGATTTTCTATTTAGAAATGGAAAAGCTTAGTTTGGAAATAGAACTGAAGACCAACTAAGCGCTAAAGTTATCTTGTGATGATGCTCGTGGCGCGTGTCCTCGCCTTTTACTATCTTCGACATTATGGTTTAAAATGAGATGACGACCGTTCAGGAAAATGCAGGCATGACTTGCACCGGGCTCCTCAGGCCCTCCAGTTGGATAACGAAATGCGAAATGGGATGACAGAGGACGAGACTGTGTCGTAACCCGAAAGAACACTACGTGACGTCTAGGAGTCTGATAGAGGCAAACTGTTATTTAACCCGAGAAGTCGCCGATAACCGTGAGCCTATGGTCGGGTACCATCCTGGTCCATAGAAATACCGAGCAGTACCTTGGA
The DNA here is from genome assembly GCA_019009955.1 of Riptortus pedestris. Classification (NCBI taxonomy): domain Eukaryota; kingdom Metazoa; phylum Arthropoda; class Insecta; order Hemiptera; family Alydidae; genus Riptortus; species Riptortus pedestris. The sequence goes on along the minus strand of CM032230.1, from coordinate 25,165,911 downwards.
TGATCAGCGTCACGATTCGTGGAGCTACATGGTTCGTGTCACATAGACCACGTTTTCATAGCGACTCGTCCAATCGTTAGCTTATAGCTATTTTTAGTGCGCTGTTAATAGTTATATCGTGTATCTTGAAGAGAGGCGACTTTTAACGATATTTTTTTTTTAGTAGGTCAACATTTGGCCTCTCCACCACGGGGAGGCGGAGTATCGAAACTACTTGACAGCTCATGACAGGAAATAACTCAAACCACAAAAACGTAAGTCACTCAGGGGATATGTAAGCAGATTTCCCATGCGCTGATATGACACACTAGGTATTAGTCGTTATTTCTAAAATCCGAAGAGTAGAAGTGGGGGTTTACTGAAGGCTGTAAACAAGAAAGTAGGAATAACTCCCGTTATATCTACGTGGATAAAAAATGTATAAAACAACAATTATAGAGCATCTACAGTTTAATAAGAATGGTTCTTTATCATTTTACTGTCACTTTTGAAATTTAGAATTTCCCACCCTCGACCCCGTCCCCCTATTCCTCGTCCGGTTACAACCTTTAACTAATATGATCTTTAGCGTTGAATCAAACGGTCCTTTTTGTTAATATAACAAGTTTTCGATCCAACCTATAATAATAGGGATAATCCCTCCCCGAATTTTCGAAATCTGATGCATTCTATTTTGAACATTTTTGCTAGGCACAATCACAGTCGTGTCACCTCCCCTGAAGTGATAAGCGTAGTATTACCTCCTTGAGGTGATAACAGTAGAGATACCTCCATAAAGTAATAACATACGTGTTAACTAGTAGAATCTATAACAGACTTGTTACCTCCCTGGAGTGGAGTAGAGCCGCCCCTGGCCCTTTATTTTTTATTTGATTTGTATTAAAAATGGAAAAATATTTTAACGCACATATTTGTTGGGAGACCCTTCATCATCATCCCCTTAATTCTATTAAATACCAATTAATTAAAGGATTTCCTATTAAGGAATTAACTCCTGCTTAAATAGAATAAAATAAAATAAATAGAAAGAATAGAATGAGAGATAATGAAAATCGTCCCTTCCTTTTTGATCTCTCTTTTCTTTTTTTTTTTTAATGATAATGGTTTATTATAATAAATTGCAAGACTCTGAACTAGGAATACTAGATTCAAATTCATGTGCTTGTCCAAAACTGTCAAAACAATCTGTTGACATTTTCAACAGGGGAATGGAGTGTTTACACAAAGTGTTAACATCTGAGAGCCAACAGTTGACAAGTTGACGATATGAATGTTGGCTTTGGGAGGTAGGGCGGGTGATGGGGAATGACAGGGGGGTTTTTGAATGGCCTGTTCCACACCAACAGGTACCTACCGCTCTACTATAGTCCTTATTGCAGGTCATTCACTATACCCAGCAACACATTTCCTGATAAAGACTCTTTTTGCCCTTACAATTCGTTACAGCAATCTAAATGTAAAGGGAATAGAGAGGGAGGGAGAGAGAGAGACATTGAGAGAGAGAGAGAGAGAGAGTAAGAGAGAAAGAGGAAAAGAAACCAGTTACTTAGAAAAATAAAAAAAATCAGTGTATTAGAAACAAAATAAATACCAATAAAGGAGTATGAAGAATACAGAATATAATTTATGAAATATAAATTCCAGAAACAGCAATATCTCACTGAAATAAAAATAAAATGTTCGTCACGCAGGGGCTACGTTAACTAAGTAAATTTCCCACGTGCGTCACGTTTTTGCATTTATCTCAAAACTTAAAAGTTAAATTAGAACAATATTTGGTATATAAACTTCAAATATAGTGCTTCATAACATAATAGAATAGGTATTGTTAATATGACCGAAAACTAAAATATGCAAATATTTCAGTCAATAATCAAGATAGTCAAAAAATGTGCATAACAACATTTATTGAACATTAAATTTGCAATAGGTATGGTTCTATACAATTTTTCGATCTAACGCATAATCTTCTGGGTAGGATTGATGGACATGAGTACGACCTCTATAGCTGCTTTCCCATGAGGGTAATCTGCTATAATGAGGCATAAACACACACACACGAATATATATATATATATATATACAAGTATATAATTTTTATTTTTATTTGAGTGCAATGTTTCTGCTTCTGGAATATGTAAGTTAACATATTTCTAAGATGTTTCTAGAGTGATACAAACGTTCCAGGCTACATCGGTTATCTTCAGTTTGTTAGTAAATCTAAAAGTAATAATCCTATAAAATGTTTATTACAATAACACAGTCCAAAAAATTATTTTATAAAGTACACCAATCAAAAATGATGTCTAATTGGAGATAATAATGTTACCTACTATTAAATTGGCCTCAAAATGTAAGTAAACATTTATTTCTATTTGTCATGAAAAGTTATTTCCGTCTAATCGTTAATTTGTTGTTAACCATTAACCTGTCGGTTCAATATAATTTATCACATCTCAACATCAATTAGTGTTATTATGTCTGTCTATATATATATATATATATATATATATATATATATATATATATATATATATATATATATACATGTGTGTGTGTGTGTATTTAAATATATGGTTGAATTCGTTTCATGAAAATTAAGTTTAACTCTAATATTAATGGAGTTTTGGCATTTTCGTGCATCTGTGACAATACTATATCACTAAATTCTTTGTGTCCTGCTTCTGGTCATTTTTTTACATAGGGTTCTAGAAGCTTAGTAGGAGAGAAAAAGGGAATAGAATTACACTATGTGATCTGAGCTTAATAAAATAAATAATAAATTGTTTAATCCTTAAGGACTTATTTTTTTATACTATCGATAGCTCTATCGCCTTTTACTATTTCACCTTTGTAATTTACCTGTGTGAGAGAAATCTAAATGATTGTAAGCATTAATATATTAAATCTTTAAAAATGTAAATAATGACTAACATAATTGTTGAGGTTGGAAAAAAGTTATTTTTTGAAGATAATCGAATTATAAGTAAAAAATAAAACAATTAAATTACTAATCATTAAACTTTTATCCTATTAAAATATCGTATAATGATACACATAATTGAAATATTAGAGGTCACATAGAATAAAGGCATTCATGATCAAACCCCGCCTTCCAAAGAACATAACTCGAATTACTTAGCTTAAATTTATAATTTAATATTCTTTCATTGGTTAGCATTTATCACAATTATTAAATATCTTTAGTCCAAACTCCTTTCTGAAATTTGTTCCTTTGGTTTTTGAAGGGACAAGGTAAATTATTGAAAATACTTAACTTGAATAGTTTAATGAGGGAAGTAGTTTTCTTGAAATATTTGGTAGTTAAAATTTAATAGTTAATAAAATTAAAAAATTGCTATAATCTCTTGTTTGAAATTTCTTTTAAATTGATTATTAGAAAATGAGTAACCAATCTAAATCAAAAGTCGATATTGACAAGGGGTTCTAAAGTGTGCCGGAAATAATTATAATGAACTCGTTCCACATCCTGAAGTTATAAGGGATGTTGTCCCAGTAACAGGAAAGCTCCATAACCATTGACTAGCTTATGTACTTGATGAATTAATCAATAAATCAATGACTAACAGGGCACTGAACCATAAGTTTAACCAGCTGTTCTGATCCCTCAAATAAAAGGGGCTTTCACTCCTACTCTCGCCAGTTCGCACTCTGACAGGACAAGATGAAGAGCATCATAGTTCTTTCACTCATAAGCATTTCTGTTGCTCAGGATGCCTTATTGGCAGAAGGTACACCCGAAGCACCGAGCTCAGAAACCCCAACTACATTGATCACTCAACCTTCATCAGCTCCGACAGAAGTAATTAACAACCCAACCGCATCTCCAATGGAAAACAGCTTGACCTCCGAGTCGCCGAGAGGGACTGATCTCTTGAATAATATCAGTTCATCCATTCTGCCCAGCCTGAATTCATCTCTGTCATCGGGCATTTCTGGATTCTTGGACGAGCTTGCGGGTACTGTTGCAAGCGGCGTAACCCAAGTCATCGAGTCAGCTACAGGATTTGTACAAGGTTCGGTTCCGAATATCGGTTTATCTGCCCCTGCGGCCATTTTACAGGCTTCGTCAACTGCAGTTGGCAATATGAGCGATCCTAAACCAGCTAGCTCGGCCGATGTACCAGGAGCTACTAATGTGTCAACAATTATATCCGTTCTTCCGATTCAACCAGCTGGAGACACAACCACTCCTCAAGTCGACAAACACATTGACGAAGAAGCCACAACAACGCCCACAACTAAAGCAGAACCATCGCCCGATGTAACAGAATCAACCAAACCTTCAACTGAATCTCCTATCACTCAACCTCCGGAATCAGGAGACGAGACTACACCATTAAAACCATCCCTTCAAGACTTATTAGGTAAGAGGCATTACATTTGACAAAATCTACCACCTTTCTTCAAAGCAATATAAAACGCAGTTAATAAACAGCATAATCTATTTGTCAGTTAGTAATAGCAATACTATAACTTTTATGTTTACTAGATTCATTTAATTCAAAACACAAGAGTTGAGTAAGCATATAATGTTATTTATTAACGCCCATTTTGAGCCACTAAAGCTTATTGGGACGAGTTATCTAAAGACCTATAGATCACTACCCTTTTCTAGCCACGATGGGGCTAATTATTTCGTCACTAAATGAATTCATTTTCCCAGGGGCGAATCGAACTCGCGACATTAGGTTTATGAAGAGAGATTACGACCAACGCCTTAACACACACGACTAACCTGAAAACAATAATCATATTAATACCTTATCTTAAATCAGAATTCAACGTCCTTTTATATTTACATATTCCTGCAAATATAGAAAATGGAAATTATTGTGAAACACTATAAACCAATATTCAACACTATTTTGAAAAGGATTTAATTACATACTGAGATACTTGTTCAAACGACGTTTGTCAAACTGACTTATGTCAAGAGAAATTTGGCTTCACAACCATTTCCGAAGTGTGTTTATTACACACTAGAAATACACGAGAGTCATTTAGTTCACACTATTTTTTGGACTTTCTTCCTTATATCATACGAACTATTTGTCACAGAGTCTTAAACATTTCCGTTTACTCAACGCCCATGTCCTGGGTTAGCACTTTGAGCGAAATCTCACGTGTAGCACACATCTAGCTGAAGAGATCCGAAAGGCCGAAACATAGTTGTCCTAAAGTAACATTACTGAAAATGGGATCGAAGCTTAACTTTAGACGGTAATACGCTGATTGAATAGTTTCGGTTGGTGCGACTATGGTAACTCGTTTTCGCACTAACAGTAACTCATCAGCAACGCGTAGAAGCGTCCGAACGATTGGAATTAAGGCCAACTCCCTTTTACAGGTATTTTAAGGTACTTGTTCAAACGAAGTTTGTCTAAAGACAAAGTTGAGTAAATGGAAACGTTTAAGACTGCGAGACAAATAGTTTGTACAATATAAGGATGAAAATCAAAAACATCGTGTGAACTAAATGTTGTACAGTCTAGTGTATTTACTTATTACTATTATTACAAATTTCAAAATTGAATAAACTAATGGGATGTTCATAAATTTTACAATTATGTGTTCATATTAAGTGATGTGAGGGTAAAACCATTAAAACATTAATATGGCTGGATAGTTGGTCTGATTGGTCACAAATGCTCAATGGAAAATATATATGATAAGCTTCAATTCTCAGCCTACTGGGTGTCTAAGCACCGTGAAAAGTTTGGGGAAAAAATAGAACTTGTTTCGCCTGATCTTCAACAAAAGTGCTTCAAATTACCTATATCCACATCTCGGGGTACTTCACTGCGCCCACCTACGTCACTGGAAAAAGGCTCTAATAATCTGACCATTGTATACACACCGTCTGGGCGTTCTACCGTTCATGCATGTTATAAATTCGGAATAATTTAAATTTATGAAATTCGGCATGCCTTTAAACCTTGTTATTTGTGATCTTTATTCAATGCTACTTCTACCAAACTTGTCTCGCATCCTAATTGGGTTGCCTAACTGCGAGGAAATTAGGGACTTCTTGTCGCTGATGAAATTCGCCCCACATTGCAACGCCCTTCTTGAAGACTCACTATTTAAAAATATTGGAAATACCAACAACAAAATAGTACTGTTTATATTTCAGCGTATTCCCATATACACGTTTTTGTATTTATACATTTTCTTTTAATAACACATCATAAGTATATTGCGACAAAACAAACTTTTAGTATATTTTTATCTTATTAAATTTATGATATTGAGTTTATCCTGATGAAAAAATATTCCAAACATTCCTTCAAAATGCCCATTGATTCCTCTCCTTGTAGATTTCTAAAGTGATTATACATTATATATATATACTTAAAATAACTTAAATGGCTGTTCTTGAAATAACTTTATTTTTTCACAGGTTCTTCTTCAAAGTAATGGACTAGGAAAACCTAAAAATAGTAAGGGAAGAGAAAACGTGTACATGGTAAAAGGCTAGGCGAGAATTCTGAAGAAACAAAAAGAAAGCTATTTATTATAATCCTTTGCTTAAATATTTTTATGTGCATATTTAGTAATGTTATAGTAATTTTTATATTATAAGTAAATACTGATATTAGATGTATTTTTTTCTCTCTCCTCTCCTTCATAATTTATTTAATAAGAAACCATTTCAAATAAAAATTAAAACACATTAAAATATTCGAGACCCAAAATAATGTTTTAAAAATTTGTTCGAATATGTTTTAATGAACACCGCATAGATCAATGACACCATTTGATTAAGTCCTGAAATAATCCATAATACCATTTCTTGTTTGTTATATCCGAAACCTCCAGAGCAGCAGAATTATTTAAGTTGCATGGGCGTGGTTATCACTTCACTGATATCTTATCAGAATGCAGAGGTTCGTCTCTCTCTAACCATTTTATCCAGAATAGTTTGTTATTGGTCCAGCAAAACAACTTTTCAACGCCAATTTTATTTCAACGACATTATGGTTTTTAAGTAATTATATTAACCGTAGGTGTATATTCTAGTGAATAAAAAATCTTGATGTTGTGTAATTCAGAAAATATGGGAAAATATAATTAAGAAAATACAAATTATTTTTGTATTTCCACGCAGCCATAAAATGAAGAACCATCTTTATCGCAACCAATTTAAACTGCACTGAATTTTTCCAACCCTTATTCCAAATTGATCCTACAACTAATTTGTTTTATAATATTCTATCTTGTTTAACTTCCAGCGAGACACTAAAACAACGAACTCAGATTACAGTGAATTCAGTATTGAATCTAAAAGAGGAAAATTATCTGAGATACCGTTAATGAGCTTAATTTGCGCTACGTCAACATAATTTTATTTATTTATTTATACAGAATCACAAGCAACTAGGCGATTTGGCTCATAATATAACAATGTAAGATAAAATCGTTAACATAAGAAATCAAGTTCCCCAACAAAGTCATTTACTATCAACGGTCGCCATCTCTCTTTTAAAGAATAGAACACCATCCGCATTAAAATCGATATATTTATATTCGATAACAGAATAAGAATTAATCAAAAAAGCTCTATCACTAAAAAATAAAAGATCACTTGATATTTTTTTCTATATATAACCAATTCATTAAGGGTACTATCTCAAATATTCCAACTCTCTTAACTGGTATTTATAATAAATGGATTATTTAAGGAAGTTTTCCGGAACTACTGAAAAAAGCTATAAACCTCTTTTCAAAAAAGGCGAAAAACAGTTAGCTGAAAATTATAGACCTATATCCTTCCTACCTGTATTCTAAAAACTTTTCGAAAAAGTTATCTTTAATCGACGCAATGTTCATGTGCCGTCCTCGAAATTACCTAAATAAACGAAATACCTAAGCTGCTGATGAAGAGGAATCCAGGCATTCATAGAGGCATCAAAGGAGGCCAGGTGATTACGAAATGTGTTATTAATGGTAGCAGCTGCATTTGACAGAAAAGCAGAAGTAAGTAGAAGTGAACTGATGAGTCTTGCAGGCTTCCCGGAGGGCACAGGAAGCTGCATCAAAGATGAGTTTTGAACGTGCTTGGCTTATTCCCCAGAGAACGCTTTCGCTGAGCGTGATGGCATTGTGAAGTAATGGGAAGTATATTATCTGCACGCATTCAAAACAAATAATACAGTTATCAACCCATTTATTTCCCAAATTAAATTATATTTTTAGAAGAATGGTGAGAGATTCATGGTACTTAAAAAAGAATATATAAGAATTTTTAAATTATGAAAAAGAAATTGAATTAAAAGACGGATGATTCGTTAACTTTAGTATACACCGAGTTGGGAGAATATTCAGAAACTATCAGTCAATTTAATGAGTGAAAATGCACGGAAGATGGTGGGTTACTTGCAATAAGATACAAAAAGATGGATTACATTATTTTGAAATGTCTATAAAGAACGAAAAAGGAAATCCGTCCCTCAGGGGCAGCATTAACTAGAATATTTCTCAAGTGCATTTGCATTTATCTTAAAACATATTGTAAAAGTTCAATGAGGAAAATATTTGGAATTTAGGTTTCAGATGAAGTGGTTCATAATATAATAGCTTATTGTTAATATGGCATGAGTAGGAGTGGACGTCCGTAAAATAAAAAATGCAAATACCTAATTTAATAATCAAGATATTGAAAAAACCTACATGTCAACATTTATAGAACATTACATTAGAAATAAGATGGATTCTATACAATATTACGACCCGACTCATAATAACAGAGATATTACGAATTTTCAAAACTCCCCCTCTAACGCCCCCCCCCGATTTCACCCGTAAACGAACTTGGTCTTTATTTTTACATAAAACGATTAGATATCCACTTTTGTAACGATCAAACAAAAATTGCAATTTTTAACAGACATATATATATATATATATATATATATATATATATATATATATATATATATATAAAATTTTGAACGGGTCTCATTTTCGTCATCTCCAAGGTAAGATCGATATATCACATAATCGGTCTGTCGTAATAGAGATTTTGAATTAACATAATAAACTAAATTTAATTACACTTTAACAAACCTGTATAAGAGGTTAAGTAGGCAGAAGAGAATGGAGACATACCTAATTCTAGGTACTAAGTAGTCCCAAGCTCGTAAATTCCATAAAACTGCATTCACGTCCAAAAACAGTTTACTATTCCTTTGATATTCGTTAAATTAATTTAAAATAAAAAATTTATTTCTTAGCCTTGACGAAATTCTTATTTTCTTATACATTCCCTACATCTAACCTAAATATATGACTCAAAATATTTTTCGTGCTGTGTATATTATTATAATAGCTGGGGCATTTTCAAAAAATAATATCCAACAGCGACAGAAACAGACGTAGGAACAAACAAATCTCAAATTTATTCGTCCGTTTGTTCACCATTTAAGAATTTTAAAATTCAAATTAAAGAATTAGACAAGCTCTCTGAACGGGAACCTTTGAAATATGGAGAGTAGAGGGATAATCGACTAGAATTTCCCAAGCCCGGCCTAATTTCGGCACCACATATGGCACATAAGAAACATTTTGCATAAATGACAATGGGCATGATCTCCTATGAAAAGGCATATGTTACCAAATGTTGCCACCGCATTACAATACATTAAAGAGTGACATGGATACGAGCGAAAAAAATAGAAACCCTATTTATCCTCTTATTGGAACCCAATTTTTAGGGGTCCCTAAAAATGTCACAAGGTTTGATGTTGATTCAATATATTATACTAAACATTTTGATAATCAACATGTAAATCAGCAGTGTACTCAATATTAAATTAATGGACAAATGTCTTCAGTTAATTGTTAATGAATATCTAAATATTCTTCCTCTGGTTTTAGATTTATTGCAGCAGCAGTGAAAGTTGTCATCCATTATTGAAATCATTAATTTTTAGAAAATAGAATAAATTCCGAACTACGTCAATGACTATAAAACTCGGATTTAGATTAATACAGATAAATAGAATTATTATCATGGCCCCCCACTTTAAATTTCTTTGATAACTCAGATCTCTGAGTCTCGGAAATATCTCTTTGAATAACTTAACCTATTTTAATAAGTCTATACAAAAGAGCCACTGGGAGAGATTAGTGTAATAATAGAATCAGTACCCATCTTTCTTAGTGTGGTTAAATTTAAGTAATCAAAATGCTCCAATTCAGATGAATTTTCAAAAAAGAATATTGTTAACTATTTGGAGTATCATTTCTCAGGTTGCCAAAAGCGTTCATGGCTAATAATAATACTACATCATCTACCTAAATTATGTAGATTAAAGAAATGGCTGTTCTAAACGTAATAATAGTCGATCATAAGAAGCTATTTAGAACAGAATATTGGGAATCCAGATTTATAGGAAATCTATTAGTTAAAGGTTGTTATTTGTTCTTAAGCACAAAAAAAGTTTTAGGACAATAATATTGCCAAACCTTTTTTCCAACGCGCCACCTACTGGTATCTAGAAACATTTTATTCTCTGCAGTAATAAATCTGTTCTCACGGCTCCAATGGTTAGACATAATAGAGCGAGCATTAGCCTACTATCAGACTCTCATAATAGCGACCTTCTTGGCAAAATTGTAGGAAAAGTTGAAAAGTACAGAGAACTGTGTTTTGAACCGACCATGATTTGAAAATTGCAAAAATTACAGTAATCATTATTGAACTACTCAATACAAGTGGGATGATAAAAAGAAAAAAAAAATTATATGCCTACAGTTTATCTCGGAACATTTTTTACAAGCCTATTAGTTAATATTAATGATTTCAATGAAATATCGTCTAAATTCATACATTTTATTAGTAAGAAACAGCCTTAGCGTTGACTTGACCTGTCAAATGTTTCCCAACTGCACAGATGAATTCAAATAATAAGGAACTCACGGTTTTAATGAAAACTAATGATCTTGAAAGATGTCTGCGTTAAACCCAAATATATTGCACACAAGAGATTCACTTGTATTCTTAAGTGACTGTATAGTGTGCATTGAACAACACTAGAGATACAGATTCACATTTTGGAGGTACAAAGTCCCCCCAAAAGCATCCATAAGTGCTGCGGGTGTGGCCTATTCGTAGTCTAGATAAATCAAATCCTTCATATCATGTTTCCTAATTTTTTGAAGGATATCCCCTTCAGACCTGACTTACTTTAAACCTCTTTCATTGCCGTTCATCAAACACGGATAGAAATTATAAGTTATCTAGAACAATCCATCAAGAGCTTAAATTAAATAGAGTACAGATTTGGAGTTTCTTCAACAATATTAATCTATATAAAGCTTTTAGTGGCGACCATTCCCTCCAGTTCCTGCTCTTCCAATAATAAATAAAGTTTATTTACTAACAAAAAAGTGGATCCTGACCATTGTAGAAATTTCATTATAGATCATTGTTATCCAGAAGTCAACAAAAATCATAACTAATAGTGATTCACTAAGCTCTTTTTATTGACACAAGTGGATCCTGACCATTGTAGAAATTTCATTATAGATCATTGTTATCCAGAAGTCAACAAAAATCATAACTAATAGTGATTCACTAAGCTCTCTAATGGCTATTACAAAAATTGATCCAAAATCCTATAATCCGGGCTTATGTTACAAAGCGTGTGATAAAAAAATAATTTTCATCTGGGTTCCGTCTAATAAAATTATTAAAATCAACGTGGAAGGAAATGAAGAAGCCAATAATGCTCACAATTCTACTACCTGGGCTACCATAGACACAGCATCTCCAAAGGACGTCCAAAAATATTTTTGAAGATACCTGAACCCAGAATGAAACACAAGATTGTTATCATTAAATTATATTTTAGAAAAAATTAGACCAGATATCAGGAAACAGGAAACATTATCCAGAAGTATTATTGATTCGTGTAAGAATTGGACACAGACACTCACACATACTTATCTCCTAAGAAATCTTTTTTAACCAACCTTCGGATTTTGCAACTCAAAATGAACAGTAGAAAATATGTTAGTGCACTACCATTTCTATAACAAGGCCAAGAGTATGTACAATCTTGGATATCCTCTACATGAAATCCTTTTATATTTAATTTTGTGCATTGTATTTATTTTGTATATTTGCAATATTTAATTTTGTATATTTTTAATATTTATTTAATTTTGTAAAATTATATTCTGCCATATTTAAAGATGAATCGCCATTGCAGCGTTATCTCAAATAAATTATCAAAATCTACACGAAGTCCTGAAGAATGAAGACACCACTGTTCAAAAACTAATTAAGTTCCTTAAGAATATAATAATAACAATAGCCCTTATTTATTTTAATGTAATATCAATTTTTCATGTCTGCTAATGACACTCCTTGTAGAAGCAGAATAATCATAAATAAATATTCAGAAGTTATAATTTAAGTAACTGGAGCAAATTTTCTAGTTCATAAAAATAATTGCTGCAGCTTTTAATTTTCCAACCATTGCTGAAAATTATAAAAGAACCTTTTAATTAATGAATCCTGTAAAGCTCAATTCAATAATTCATATATTCTTCATACTTTAATGGCAACGGTTGCCAACAAAACATCCCCGCACATAAACCAACTTGTGGGAAATCTGATAAGATTGGCAGCCCCTCCTTGAGGGACTCTGTTTGATAACAGTTTTTCTATTTCTACTATTCATATGTATTCTTCTTATAGCTTTCCTTGTGAAATATACTTCATACTCAACTCATGTATGTTATAAACTTAAAACAACACCAAGCCAAAGTTTCGGAATTTATTTTACCTACTCTCTTATGACAGTAAAAAATAATAACAATCATTTTTCTGTATAACGGCATATTGCACACATTTAAATAAAAATTACTATCACAATGAAATCAAAAAAAAAAGAAGTACTTTCAACAGTGATATTTACTCCAAGATTATTCAGAAATTTAAATTAACTTCGGTCGATGTTTACATTGACAAACGAGGATAGTAATTTATTCTGAGACCGTCACAAAGCCGACCTCATACAGGTGGTTGTCATTTCAAAGCTTAGGAAATTTGTATAGTTTTTGACAGCCCTGGGTACTGGACTTATTTAGTTTTCATTCTTTTACACTTGCATAGAAATCTCATTGACATTTCCGAGATTTTACTCACATCTAGCCGCATCTGATGTCCAATGTGAAACCTGTAACTTACTTGTAAAGAAAAATATTAAAAACAACTCCTGAATCTATAGTAATATTTGCTTGTGTAGCTTTCGTGTCTTATTTACCGGATTCATGTATGCGCATGGGCATGATTATGGTTACATCGACCGACATTCTATTTTATTTACTTATTTATTATTATTTTACTAATAAACTAATATGGATGTTGATATTTATTTATATTGATAATTAGTACAATTATAATATCAAGTAAATACAGCTCCTTATAATCTTGGATTTAATAAATATTTACATAATTTTGTTTTCTTCTTTGTTGGTGATAACTTTGTCTATGAATTTTGGTTATCCTTTGGGCAATGAAAACACTTGCAGTTTATTTCTCATAACAAGCTGAGTACAAATTATGAGTATGTGGATTTTCTTTTAAACGGTTATATTCCATCCTATGATATATAATATATTAAGTCCCTCCATCCAAATGATGGAATATTCATTATATATTATAATGTATTATACAATTTTTATTGTATGTGTAATGTTATTTCAAGATTTGCAAGTTACACTTTTTCAAGTAACTGGCTCTTCATTAAAGGAATATGGTCATATGCTACTCATTTATGGAGGATTCAACATTTTTCTACATTAAAGTATATCTCATGACGTCTGAAAAAGGTTTAAAAAACGCTTAATAATGTATAAAATGAAGAACATTTTAAGGTTTATTATATACTTACCTTAAATGCTTTTACAATGTTGGTTCATTTTAAAATTTAAAAATATAATTAAACGAGATTTAAAGATTATTAGGCATCATAGACTACGATTATTAGAAGATCCATAGTACATTAATAGTTTTCTTCTACTAACACTCATATAGTGAAGGAGTCTCATTTTGTCATTAAGGAGATCATTTTGTTTCATGGGTCCAGGATAGCCAACATGACTCAATCCACTATTAGAAAAATGAGCGTGTGTGTGTATGTTTATGTACGTATGTTTATATAAACACATATATAATGTATGATATTATATAAAACACTTGTATTTAATACATTTGTGTGAAATGTATTTATTTACAACTAAATAAATAATTAAATTGTTCATTCACAAAAGAATATATATATATATATATATATATATATATATATATATATATATATATATATATTAATTCCTTTTAGAACTAACCCTTAAAAAAGGAGTGGATGTTTTACATGGTCCGTACAGCTTTGATATAACAAACGTTGATAGAATGGAATCATGTTTTTTTTTATAATTAAACCTTACGAGAGAGAGAGAGAGAGAGAGAGAGAGAGAGAGAGAGAGAGAAATATGTTTAAGTTAGGTATTAATACAGTCGTATAATATTTATTTTGGCATTTGAGGTGAGAGAATTTAGTGATGGATACTATACTTATGTGGATAGACCTGGTATTAGTTTTATTAGGATCTATAAATTTGTGCATGTAACCATACAATTCCAATCAAAAAACAATAAAAACAAGACAAAAACAATTAATGATATGCAGAATAGAGGCAATATCTTATAACAATGATATTCCACATATCGTTAAATGCTTTTGTCTCACGCCCAAATTTATTTATCAACATAAAATTAATATCAAGTTTACTCTACTAAGGATAATATCCCATACTACATTCTCCTTGTTCAAATCATAAAAAGAAAATTCTCCGACTGTATTAAGACGTACGTTAAAAATATTGTATAACCCACACAAACACACACGCATATATATATATATATATATATATATATTGTTTATATTGTTTCTTGATTGAAAATATATAGTTACCTATCCGATTTTTTTTTATTTATTTACAGAAAACTAGCATCTTCTGTTCAACTAATAATTAACTTTCATTATATTAAGATACAATCAATAGTCAATTTTATAGCAACGAGTGTTAGCTGTATGTTAGCTAGGTGAGTTAAGACGGTTGTCTTAATAAAATGTTTAATTAAATCAGATATAAGATTGTATATAGGGTTTTGATGTTTATATGTTTTAAATATAATTCAAATGCCTTGTGGTCAGTTGTATAATTATCATTATGTGTAGCGAGTTTTTTAGTGAGTGTATAATCTTTTTGTGGGGGCTCAGGTTAGCTATGTGAGTTAAGGTGTTAATCTCACTTTGTGAATCTGAGTGATGGGTTTGATTCCTACAATAGGAATTTATTTAGTGTCGGCTTCACTAAATAAAATATTTAGTCACACCCTGCTAGAAAAGTGTGGTAGCGTGTAGATAACCCGTCCCAATTAGCATTAGTAGTACAAAATGGGCGTTAATAAATAATATCGATATCAAGGAGCTAATTAATAAAAACTTTCCAATGGAACGTGCTTTATTTGCATAGGTCGCCGATAGGTAGGCCTTATTGACTTGGAGACGCAGTGAAAGCTCCGGAGTTACGAGGTTGAATAGTAAGGAGATAGTAGGTGATTTACCTCTGAGAGTACATGCCGTGCGGTGGTGCAGTATATCGAGGGCAGGGGAAGAAGATCTCGCCGGGGTCTCGACGAACTGACGGCCAAAGAGAGAGCGACGCAGAGGAGTTCTTGCTCCTGCAAGTCCGGAGCACACACTGGTGAAAGCTGGTCCCCTCTCGCTCTATCAGCTGATTCTGGGGGGAGGGCTCCCCTCACTTCCCTACTTATCACTCGCCAACAAACAAAAGTAAATGCGTAATTGGAGACGAACGCAATGAGCGGCAACGCAACGGAGCTGCAGTTTAATAGCGAAGGGAAGTAACCTTGTGCAAAATGACTTTCCTCCTTGAACATGGCTTTTCGAGTTTTAATTTCTTTCTCTACTAATTTCCAATTTTCTCTTCACAATACCCAGATGAGATCGTTCTAACCGTAATAAGTGGTAACCGAAAGCAAGTTCTGATAAAAAATTGAAAATTCGTGATACATTTAGCTACCCCCAAGGAAGATTAATGATCAGTTCTAGAAGTCACCTAGGTGGTAGAGGAACGAATCAATTTGGATGTACACAGTAGGCCAGTTTTCCACTACAACGCGTTTATTTAGGCAAAGTGCACTTTAGAGAGTCGCCCGGCAGCCGTGGTGCAAGCTAGTGCTCTTTAACGATCTTCCAAGTGGAGATGGAGCTGTTGCTCTGAAAGTGCACTCTGCCTAAATAAAACGCATTGTAGAGAAAAACAGGGATACTCTTTACATCCAAAATTGTTGATTAGTGATTTAAATTAAGAATCCATCAACATTGACCCAGAAATATACAGGCAGTGGACAGAATGCCTATAGACGGGATCCAAGATAGTCAAATCCCTTTGTCATAACGCCGACAATAGTTGTTACTTGTCTTCGGTGATATTGAGTCGGAAGCTATTCCACTTATCCATCGAAGCCCCTGTGAGTATATGTATTCAGGAAAGGTGCTATAGATCAGCCTGGCATTAGATCACCTATATCAAGCAACATCGAGCATGATCAGCGCTTGAATGGGTGACCTCGAAGTTGGTACACCAGTTCGCTACCAGAGCGAGATGGTGTGACAGTAAATGATTGGCAGGAATCTAAATAGTAAATGAGTGGATTTGTAGGACTTTGACTCTCCTATATCACGTCTAATAGCAAACTGGCCATTGGTGATATGACCAATCCCCCCCCTCCTCAGGGGTGTAATGAATCCCGTCAGTCCATTCAAAGTAAGTTCATTTCAGATTTTCCTAGGTTAACGGGCGAGGTAGTCCGAGTTGCTCACTACGTAAAATTCTGATTGTGAATCTCTCGCGATACTAAAGATCTAGGTCTGCAATGCCAAACGAATATACTTTTATATATACATGTATGTATCCACCTATGTGCATTGTCTATTGTGGAGCCTCTGTAGTATGTCTATACATTATCTGTCCACAATATAGTGATAACAGGGTTTACGGAATCGAAATTAAACTTCACATTTAAAGTCTTGACCTTATAGAAAGGACAAGTTTGTTAATACCCATAATCGAGCAATTTAGTTATTAAGTCATACTGAAATGACTATTGCTATGCAACACTGTTTATTCGTTCCCCATTAACCTGAGTTTAGAAAGATAGGAATTGGGAAGTTAGAGAGATCAAACCTCGTCCCAAAAGACGGAACTAAATAACGGATTATTATGTACTTAACCAGAAGTAGATGGCAGAAGGTCAAGAAAGATGAAAAACATCAAATGATTATTAAAAACATTTCTTGTTCTCAACTAGGTTCGTGTTGATCACACTACGTATTTGCGTGTATCTCACATAGTAAAGGTTCAATGTCAAGACAATATTTGACATTTAAACTTCGAATAAGCCATTCCCTCAAGAGACATCTTCTAAAAACGTCTGTATATCGCCTTTAGTAACGATCAAAGGAAAATTAATGTAAAAATTTTGAAGAACCACATTTTCGTCTTCTCCGAGGTAGAATCGATTGGCATTTAAAGGCATTTTTCGAAAATCACGTCATGAGTACAACCTCAATAGGTGATTTTCTGTTAAGAGAAATCTGCTAAGAAAGTAGTGACTACAGTATGTTGGTCTCGGGTGAGTAGTATCTACTTCACCTTTCTCCATCGTGGCGAGACTATCAGTTCAGGCAAGTATTGTTGATGTCATGCATCAGAAGCTGCGACGTCTTTGCTCAGCATAAATTAATCGGAAAAGACCCTTCCTTTTATAAGATAATGTCCGGACACTTCTAGAATAGGATAGAATAGAAACTTTATTACTTAAAAGATTTTACATCTTGAAGCAAGGAGTTCATCTCCTATTTACAAACAAAATGGCACTTGAATAGAAAGCCATAAGAAAAACTACATAAATAAATAAGCTATGCAATTCTAGTAACTAAAAATTTACATTATATATAATGAGGTAGAATAAAAAATGAGATTGCTTACAAATAAATGATAGAAATAATAATAATAAATAATATGAACTTAGTTAACACTAAAGGTTTAAAAAAATAATAATAAATAAATAACAATTATAAATATGAATTTTTACGTGTTTCCCAATTACTCATAAAGCACAAAATTTCGTATTTTAACACTTTCCTTAACAAATCATTAATTTGACTGAAACTATCTATTTTTAATAAGTCCAGGAAATACTAAATTGGTATCTGTCTACTTCTTAATATATTTCTGGATAAACTGCTGCCGTGTAGGTGTTAAAATAGAGAAAGAGATGAAAAGGTGTTTCAAATTGTCAAGCACATTTCCATTACATACTGGGCTGGAGGAAGTGGGCACAAACTTAAGAACGATTTATTTAGTATGTCCGGGCTCTTTCATGTTAGCCATGAATTTGAAGGTATTGGTCTTAGTTGAGTTGCGTTGTTGGTTCGGTTTAGGCGTAGACGAAAGAAATTTAATAACTGATTCACTGATTAAAATTTGTTAGATATGAATGGTAACCAGTTGATGTCCCATTCCTATCTGCTCTAGTTGCGTACAGTGGACTTTAATTTAAAAAAAAAAATAATACTTGTTGTTCGAGCACGTGTACAAGCAGCATTCATGTTGTGAAATACATCGAAGATATTTCTTTGATATATAAAAAAAAAGTCCGTCACGCAGAGGCTGCGTAAACTAAGCAGATTTCCCATGTGAAGTTTTACAATAGAGAAATCTGCATACTGGTAACACAATACCACCGTGGAGTAAATACAAATAGTAATGAGAAATCTTTCAGTTAATTAAAATAAATTCCCAACTGAACCGGCTTCTGAATTTTAAGACTAATTTATATTTTAATAACTCAAATTTTAGTAGTCCAAGAACTAAAGAAGGGAGGGGGGGGCGGCGGATGAACAGAACTTATTTGCATAAATCTCACAAAGTAACGAAGGTAAGGTAAGGTTATAAACGACAGGTAAGGTAAGAAGAAGCTTCCACCTGAGCCGAGGAGTTGAGAGATTGGCTCTGTACAATTTTTCGATCCGACGTACAGTAACGGAGATATTTCGAATTTTCGAAAATACTCCCCTCTAAACCCTCCCCCTCCCACTGGTCCGATTTCAGCCATTAAAGAACTTGATCTTTCTTTTTACAAAAAAAAACGACTAAATATCGAGTTTGGTACCGATCAAACAAAAATGGCGACCGCTAGAGCGGTAACAGAAATATATATATATATATATATATACAGTTTTGAACGGACTTCATTTTCGTCATCTACTAGGTAGGATCATTGGACATTTGAAGAAAAATATCGAAAATTCCGTCATGAGTACAACCTCAATAGCTGATTTCCCTTAAGGGAAATCTGCTAAAGAAACGCCCATCACGCAGAGGCTTCGTAAACTAAGCAGATTTCCCACACGATGGTACAGCCCACTTCACATCTCATATCGCCTGATATTCTCTACTTACATGTAAAAAATCGAGGAGTAGAAGGGGTAGGGGGTTAACGAAGTCAGAAAATTAGAAACTACGACTAACTCCGTTAATACTTGGGTCGCAAAATTAATAAGATGACATTTTAAATTTTTGAATCCCCTCCCCTTTAAACCCCCACCACTACTGCCGCCTCCGATTTCCCCCAATAACAAATGTGATCTAAAGTGCTGAGTGAAATGGTAAATATCGAGTGTGGTATATATCAAATAAACATTTTCATCAAGTAAACAAATGTCTTATTTGATGACGTCATCGAATAGGGAATTTGCTTGCATCTCATAAAGTTCAATGATAAGCATATCTGACATTTAAACTTCAAATGAAGTGTTTCATGGCATAACAGTTTATTGTTAATATGACATGAGTAGGGGAGGGGGTTTACAGATCACTTGCGTCCCGTATTTGTATTTATCTCATGACGTAAAAGTTCAATGAGAACAATATTTGTTATTTAGGCTTCAAATAAAGTACTTCATAATATAACAGCATATTGTTGATATGACATAAGCAGGAGTCAATCGCGCAAATATCTAGGTTAATATTAAAGATAATGAAAACATGTACAGAACAACATTTTTAGACCATTTAATTTGCAATAATAGTAACATATAGTAACAGAGAACGATTCATTTAGTACCCCCCCCTCCCACCGGTCCGATTTTAGCCGTTAGCGAACGTGGTCTTTCTTTTTACATAAAACGACTAAATATCGAGTTTGGTAACGATTAAACAGTAATTACGACCTCTAGAGCGGTAACAGACAAACATATATATACAGTTTTGAACAGACCTCATTTTCGTCATCTCTTAGGTAGGATCGATGGACATTTGAAGAAAAATTTCAAAAATCACATCATGAGTAACAACCTCAATAGCTGATTTCCCTTAAAGAATTTTCTAAATTCCCCCTCTAAACACCCTCCCCCCCCCCTCCCCCCGCCCTATCCGATTTCAGCCGTTAAAGAACATGACCTTTATTTTTATATAAAACGTTTAAATATAAAGTTTGGTAACGATTAATCAAAAAATTCGACCGCTAGAGCGATAACAGACAAATACACACACACACACACACACACACACACACAAACATATATATATAGTTTTCAACGGACCTCATTTTGGTCATCTCCTGGGAAGTATCGATGGACATATGACGACAAAATTCAGAAAACCCCGCATGAGTTCGACCTCAACTGCTGATTTCTCCCAAGGGAAATTTACCAATACATATTTACCTGTTGCAGTATCTATGCTATCAGAACATATTATTGATATCAAAAGATTGTTATTTAAGTACAAGTAC
This sequence comes from Riptortus pedestris, assembly GCA_019009955.1. NCBI lineage: Eukaryota > Metazoa > Arthropoda > Insecta > Hemiptera > Alydidae > Riptortus > Riptortus pedestris. The sequence goes on along the minus strand of CM032230.1, from coordinate 25,144,988 downwards.
TTCATAAATGAGCTGAAATTAAATGAGGAATTTTATATTATATAACCCCTTTTAAACTATTTGAAACTCTTCAGCAGTCTTCTTCCATATAAAAATGAATTCCACAATAAACTAAAATTATAAGTCATTGTGGCCTTTTGAAGTAACCCGGCTCCTGAACGTCATAAAGAAAAAATATATTTGTCCTTTCTGTGACAGCAATATGGCCTGTCATATACATTGACCTTTTCTCCACAAGATTCATTATGAACTCGGTTCATATAATAAATTATTTTTTTTTCTTTAATTGCTGTTATTCAATATTTAAAACCTACAATTACGTCCTTAGAACTTGACTCAGTTAAATGGGGTTTATTTATGTTTCTTTTATTGCTGAATTTACTCGGTTGAAACGACAGGCAGTGTAAGACAAAGACCCTTTCATTTCATTCATTCTTTTATTCAAGTAGAAAAAATCAATCAAGATAAAATGGGTAGCTTCCTTTTTAGTTTAAATTTGTTTGTTTTTTTATATATATTTTCCAATGATTTCAATTTAGGAAAGTAAACTTATTGTTTCGCCAGAATTCAAACCATCTTGTTGTACCAAAACGTCCGTCACGCAGGGGCTGCGTAAACTAAGCAGATTTCCTACATGAAGTTTTGCAATAGATAAATCTAGATACTGGTAACATTTAACACCACCATGAATGTTAAGTGAATAAATACAATCGTTAATGAGAAATATTCAATTTTAATAACCTGCAAACGGAAAGAACTTAAAATTGTAAAAAAAAACAGGCCATCCAACCTCTAGGAGCTGAATAGATAGATAGAAATATTCTAGACAAGAAAAAAACAATTACTGAAATATATCTGAATATAACATATAAATTTTATTAGAAATTATTTACTATAGCTAGTGCTGTAAAATATAATGAGTCTGAATAATTTTTATCTCCATCACTAATTTTAGTAATCCAAGAACAAAAGAAGGTCAAGGGCTCAATATAACCTATTTCCATGTGTCTGGTATAATAAAAGTCTCTTGAAAACAATATTTGGTATTTAAGTTTCGAATAAAATGGTTTATCATATAAAAGAGTATTGTTTATGAGACATGAGTAGAAGTGGGTGTTTACTGAAGGCTGAAAACTGAAAAATGCAAATATTAATTGTTAATATTAATGAATATTGTATTTAACAATATGTATAGTACATTTTCAATAAGATTTGTTCCATACCATTTTTCAATCCGAATTATAAAAACGAAAATATTTTGAATTTTCAAAATTCTCCTCTCTAAACCCACCCCCTCCAGCTCTTCCGATTTTAACCGTTAACTAACTGCATGAAACTCATTCATATCAAGTATGGTAACGATAAAACAACAATTGCAACCGCTAGAGCACTAACAGTATTGTATATACATATATATATATATATATATATATATAATATATATATATATATATACACACACACACATAGATATATAAATATATATATATATATATATATATATATATATATATATATATATATACTAGCTAAGGTACCCGGCTTCGCCCGGGAATTCATTTTAGGCTGAATAAAGATCGTATTTCTTTGGCAAGGCTTTACTTCCCACAATATTTTGACATTTCCCCGTCACAGTTTTTAGGGTTTATACCCGTCGTTGCTGTGGATTTGTTAATAATAAAATTATTTGTTATTTATGACTTCACTCTTCTAATATTATTATATTTCCCGTCTCCTAAGAAGGCCAAGTCCTCTACTGGTTTTTTCAAATGTAAATGCAGAGTGCACTTTTCGGAGTCAAACGCTCCATCCTCAGTGCCTGCTGACAAAACAACAAACCTCGAGTTAATTTAAATCATTCACAGCATGGCCAAAAGGTAAAAATAAACAACAAGGAGTCATAAAAAACAAACACAATATAAATAGTAAAAATCAATGTAAATTCCTTAAAACTAGTGAACTAATGAAAATATAAAAATCTAATCACTAGTCACCTACTAAAAATTAAAGCCAAAACAATAAAAAAATTAATAACAAGTCAACTAATAAAAGAAGCATATATGTCAAAAACCTATAAATAAAATTAAAACAATAAAAACTACCTAAATTTCAGATTTATATGGAAAAACATATCACAGAGGGTGGGAACCTCTAAAAAACCCCAGTGGAACTGTAAGAGACCTCTAAAAAATAATAAACAAAAACTCCCATACTAATAATAGAGAGGAGATGAAGGCGGAACCTGATTAAAGCTGCGTTGCCTGGACCACGACCGCCGGGAGACTAAACCTCTGCACCCGTAGAGAAGACAGGGCCCCGTCACCGACATGTCGCAGCCTTGCCACCTCCTCCTTCTTATTAATATTCCGATTTCCATTCGCCTGTCTGTCCAGCCTTATATGCAGCCCCTCAGCCGTATTTAATCTTTTGCCCTTCTTCTCCTCAAACAGCAATTGATATTTTATGCTGGACATGTCATGGCCCTCTTTCCTGGCGTGTGCGGAAAACTCAGTGTCACGAGTGATGTGCTCCTTAAGACGTGTCCTTATATTTCTACCACTTTGCCCCACATAAGAGGCATCCAGCATAATTCCAGAGATCTCACTGCAGCTTCGCCAACCTATGGCTGGAATCCAACGGTGGCAACAACATGAACCGGGAGAATGTTGACGTTATTCCATAGTATGGACAGGGGGTGAATTAGAAAAACTATAATTTTACGTTATAATTTTAAGCATGGCCTAGCGTCTAAGAATTTACATTTTTATATGTGTTGTAAGAGGCTTAAGTTAATATCCTTCTTTTATTAGTAAATAGTTTGAATCATGCAAAGCTTCCGGGTGATCTTAGAAATAAAAAAGTGGTTTAAAAACCAGGGACAGCCTCCTGTTTTTCCTGAAGTTAATTAGGAAAACTTATATAACAAAATGTAATGAAGTCCGGTGTGGGATTCGTTTGAAGCAAATGTTAAAAAAATTCTCATAACAAAAAGATTGAGAAGAAGGAGAGTATTAAAATGAGAAAGCTTGAGCGGTTATAGAATCAAGCTAATCCCACACAGGCAACTAGGAGAGATTAAGACCTTAGGCTAGCCGTAAGATTAGCAATAGTAGTGTTAGAACAAATGATAATCCCACGGGAAACTCAACCGGCAGGCCCTCTTTAAATTTAAATGTCCCTCTCTAGTAATTTGTCCACCTTCTGAATTTGTATTTTTTCCTAGGGTGGTAAATTTGAGTGAGGTTGTATTTTTCATCGGAGGGAACTGTCAGTTTTTAAATAAAGGACTTAAATTTTGTCCTATGGTAGCAGCGTAGGGGATAACGATGTTATTGATCTCATGGTTGCTATAGAAGGGGAAATGAAATCGATAATGTCGCTATTAGGGAATGTGCAATAGAATTGGAAAAATATTTAGAAGGCATGAGCGGAGGGGTTCGTAGTAGAGAGAGGGGAGGGAGGAGTTTCAGGCCAGTTATGGAAAATTATTACTGAGATTTAACAAAAAAATTAAAGGACAACAATTTAATTGTTACCAATGGCCGTTAAGGGACAAGGCTCTCTGTAATAATAAGTAAAGCAGAGTATGAAAATAGAGTATAATCCCTTCTTATTGCGGAAGGGTGTTCTCAACAGGAACGAGACCCCTACTGATATCTTTAATAAGAAAATAAAAGAAGCCATTTTACATACAAGCCCACCAATTTATGTAAAAAAGAGGACCTCCCTTACCTTGTTTCATAATGAATCCTCTTCCCCCGTTATTGTATTGCCTACCGAAAATCCATAAAGAATGATACCTCCGTTTAGGGCCTATAGTTTCTTTTAAATCGGCACCTACGTAAAAGCTAGCGAAGTTATTTGTAAAAACATTTAAGACGCTCACAGAAAAAAAATTTTTAAACCCCAATTACAACCGTGGCAAACAGAGAAGAGTTATAAATCAAAAATTAAGCGACTCTAAATTCGGGGAGAAACCGTAATTTTAGCTTCGTTTTGACAAAATTAACATGTTCGGAAATGTTCCCCCTCACACATGGTCCATTTGGGTTTTTGAAAAGTTTTTCCGAGACCAAAAATTTTAAATCCAGTGGTGGCAAAAGAATTTATAAACTTACTGTCGGCCTGTCTGTAACAGAATTATTTTAAGTATGGCGGAAAATGCTTTAGGATGGACCGGGGATTGATCATGGGCTCTGCTATTAGCCCACATGCCGCCGACAAAGTTTATGAATTTCTTTGAGGAGAAATTCATTTTGTCGGCAAACGCAACCCATTCTATAAGTGCATTGATTTTTGGGCCCGGTATGTTGATGACACTTTTGTCAGTTTTAGCGGCACTAGGGACGATTTGAATGGGTTGCTTTCCCTACCTTAATTAGCTGCCATGAGACGATTAAAGTTCACCTTGGAGAACGAAAAAGCTAAGAAGCTATTCAACCTAGATCTGGAGATAGAGAGAGATGGAGGGGGTCATAAATTTGGTATCTATAGGAAGGCCTCTTCCACCGACTTATTAATACCTGCGGACTCATTTCATCACGCCATAGATACAACAAAAAAATAATGGGGGGGGAGATTGCTTTATTTAGTGGAGATGCTGATTAGTACCCCACTAGCGCAAGATAATTATGCCAAGGAAGTGGTCTGCATTAAGCATATTGCTAAAGCAAACGGGTACGAGGAACCGTTGGTGAACAGGCTTATCCAACGCCGATTGAAGAGGAAGCTAGCCAAGGAGCTGGAGGATGCCACGGTTGAAGAGCGGGCCAAAAAGAAGAAAAATAAGTCGTTCCCTGTCTCCATCCCGTACTTGGGTCCGGTTTCAGAAAAGATAGGATCCAGGTTGAGGAAAATTGGATTGGCTACTGCCTACAGGAGTAAGCGGTCCCTGAAAAACTGTTTGCCCCGTGTTAAGGACTATGTGGACCCCCTGGATAGATCTGGCGTGTATAGGATCTCGTGCACGGGATGTGATGCCTCTTATGTGGGGCAAAGTGGTAGAAAGATAAGGACACGTCTTAAGGAGCACATCACTCGTGACACTGAGTTTTCCGCACACGCCAGGAAAGAGGGCCATGACATGTCCAGCATAAAATATCAATTGCTGTTTGAGGAGAAGAAGGGCAAAAGATTAAATACGGCTGAGGGGCTGCATATAAGGCTGGACAGACAGGCGAATGGAAATCGGAATATTAATAAGAAGGAGGAGGTGGCAAGGCTGCGACATGTCGGTGACGGAGCCCTCTCTTCTCTACGGGGACAGAGGTTCAGTCGCCCGGCAGTCGTGGTCCAGGCAACGCAGCTTTAATCAGGTACCTCCTACATCTCCTCTCTATTATTAGTATGGGGTTTGTTTATTTTTTAGAGGTCTCTTACAGTTCCTCTGGGGTTTTTCAGAGGTTCCCACCCTCTGTGATATGTTTCCCATATACATCTGTAATTTTTGTAGGTTTTATGGTTTTAATTTTATTTATAGTTTTGACATATGCCTATCTTTGTTTGCTTCTTTTATTTGTCGACTAGTTTTAAGAATTAACATTGTTTTTACTATTTATATTGTGTTTGTTTTTATGACTGTTCTTTATGTTGCCTTGGGCGATGCGGTGATTGTTAGTTTAACTCGTGGCTTGTGTTTGTCAGCAGGCACTGAGGATGGAGCGTTGACTCCGAAATGTGCACTGCTTTCATCTGCATTATATTAAAGAACAAGTAGTAGGACTCTGGCCTTTCTTAAGTTGAATCCCTGAATCAATTGGTTCCTCTACCATCCAGCATATTCCAGAGATATTTTTATTTTGTTAGCAGATTTACCGTAAGGGAAATCAGCTATTAAGATTCTACTCAGGACACGATTTTCGAAGAATTTCTTCAAATGAGGTAGATCCTATATATATATAAAATAATATAAATATATATATATATATAATATATAATATATATATATATATATATATATGTTGATTGTTAAACACTATATAGCGGTCTGGCAGTTTTTTGTTTGATCGGTGTATACCCAAACTCGAAAATTTTAATTCGTTTTTCATCTTAGAGGGGGGATTTTCAAAAATTCGAAATATCTCAGTTATTATGAGTCGGATTGAAAAATTGAATAGGACCAGTCTTTTTTAAATTAAATTTTCTATAAATATTGTTATATATTTGAAACCGAGATATTTGCATTTTTTTAGTTTTCAGCCTTCACTAAACACTCACCCCTACTAATGTCATATTAATTACATATTAACAATAATTTGTTTTATCATGAAGCTTACATTCGAAGCTTAAATACCAAATATTGCCTTCATTGGACTTTTAATCTGTGAGACACATGCAAATAAGTAGCGTAATGACGTACACAATTACAATTTTCCTGTCTTGACTCGAAAATGTCAACTCTAATGTTCACATTCGTTAATGACTGAAATTGGACCAGGGATTGAGGAAGGGAAAGCCCCCCCCCCCTCCCTGGGTTAGAAGGGTCGAGTGGAAAAATGTTATAGAAACAATCTTATTTAAATATTAATGCCCTACAATTGTTGCTGTATACATTTACTCGTAACTCAGTTATTAAGAGACTTTTTCATACTTTATTGTTTCAGCCTTCTACAAGCCCCTAATTCTGGCCAAAGGATTTTTCACGTAGAAATAGAGGATATATGGTGATACGAGACTAGTAGTAAGTTAAAAAGCACGTGGGAAATCTGCCTAGTTTACGCAGCTCCTGCGTGACAGACTTTATATATATATATATATATATATATATATATATATATATACCTTCTATTTGGTGTCCAACTAACATAGTTCGATACCTATATTTGCATACATAGATTCAAGGCAGCACCTTCTATGAAGGCGGCATTTAAAGTGGAGCCCGGAGCAACACGCAATAGGGCCGATTTAACTGATCATCGCCAGCAGGTAGCTGCCTATAGGAGGAAAAGGGGGGGGGGGGGGGGGGGGAGAATGGGGGGGGGGGGGGGGGGGTGGAAAAAAGGTTAAAATTCAACAAATGAAAACCAACAAGGGGTCGGTGTGCGGTCGAGTCCAATTGTATATCGCACGTTTGTAATATGATATAAAATGATAAGGTCGGTGAGGGTTGCGACCTCTCTGCGCAACACCGCCTATGCTGCGAGGTGCTATCTTTGAACAGATTGGCTAGCAATAAAAAGATTTGCCGATTCGTTCCACCCTCTGGCTAGCCTTGCCACAGGTGCACGCCTCTATTTCCTTTTTTCATTTAAAGATCATGGTAACAAAAAAAAAAAAAAAACTCTTGTTGTGATCTATGAATTCGCCCCCTTTTTCCAAACAATAAAAAATCCGTAGTTCCCACCCTGGCTAAAAAAAAGGTGGTAATCTGTAGATAACCCGTCCCGATTAGCCAAAGTAGCAAAAATTGAACGTTAATAATGTAATACTAATAATAACACTTTCATGACTGTATTCAAACAACGCTTTAAGCTATGCTCCTAAAATAAAACATACATATTATTAACTGTTCATACGCCGTACTTTAATGGATGGGCTTATTTGAGGGTCGTACTCTCCATGATAATTTTTCCAAAATTTTTCCTCAAAAAAAATATCCATCGATCCTAACCTAAGGAGATGACGAAAAATGAGGTCCGCTCAAAATTGTTTGTGGTGTGGTTGTGTGGTGGTGTGTGTGTGTATGTTATATATACACACATTTCTGTTTATCGCTCTAGCGTCGCATTATTGTTTGTGATAGTTAACAAACTGAAAATTTAGTCGTATTAGTTATATAAAAAAAAAAAAAAATTATTGTTTGATAGTTTAACTAACTAAATATTTAGTCGTTTTAGGTATATAAAAAAAAAAAAAAAAAAAATCATGTTTTGTTAGATGGTTGAAGATCGAACAAGGGGGAGGGGGGCGTTTTAAGGATGGTTTTATCGAAAATCCGAAATATCTTCATTACTAATATACGTTTTTCGGATCGAAAAAATTGTACAGGATTCAATCTTATTGCCAAATTAAATGGTAGCTATAATTTATTGCCATATACATTTGTTCTCTATCTTAAATATTAACGGAGATTATTTGCATTTTTTTCGAGTTTCCAGCCTTCAGGCAAACACCCACTTCTACTCATGTTAGCATTAAACAATACTTCTGTTATAATAATAAACCACCCTATTCGAAGCCTTAAATTACCAAAATATTGTATTCAAGAGACCTTTAGTATAACGAGATTTCATACAAACATGTTAATCGTGATCCGCCCCCCCCACCCCCCCTTCTTAATTTCTTGGACTACTAGAAATTTGATTGATTGAGACAAAAATTATTCCTGGGGGGGGGATCAATTTATAAATTACAGTACTAGATATAGTTAAAAATAGTTATTCTAATAAAATTAAATATGGTTTTACATTCTGATATATTTGCCGTAATTGTTTTTTCTTTCCTGTGAGAAGTTGGCAAACCAGTTTTGTTTTTACGTATTCAGGTTCTTCCCGTCTGGCAGGGGTTTCTTATTTTCATTTTATATTTTATTCACTGGATTGTTTCACGGTGGATATTGTGTTACCAGTATTTAAATAGATTTATCGTATTGTTAAACATCACGAGAAGAAATCTGCTTAGTATACGCAGCCCCTGGGTGACGGATCTTTTAAGATTTTCACTTTCAAAACCTCTCCTAAAAATAATCCATGTGAGACAACAATTATAGCTTGCTGTCTGTAACCCTAAAACCGAATGGCATGAAGTATTCGATACCCGTATTTTATCTTACCGATAACAATGTATAAATCAATTCAAATTAGGTCGCTAGACTCCATTTCACATGATCACTTACTATCGGCAAAGATAATACCAACTACTAAATAACTACCCATGTGGGCAACACAATAGAAAAGTCATGTGGGCATAATCGCGGCTTTCCAACCTTGAACGGGGGAAAGCTCATTTTATATAATACGAAAAATGAAACAAGGGCGTAAACGTGGCAAATAAAGTTGGCCGTGTATGAATAAACTATTTCGCAATGGGCAGTAATTCAGTTTAGATCCTTCCCTTTCCCATGCTTCCAATCATGGAAACCATGAGGGAGAACAAAACATTCTCCACTGTTGTGAAATTTTCCCTACTTCACAATTCTAGGCCATGATAAGATATTTAAGGCCTCACTGAAGGAACTATTGTTTATCATACAAGGGATTGCTTAACAAATCGTCCATGTATCCATAGGTAATCTGGATTGGGATGAGGAAGGCTTACAAATATTCGGAGAGAATAAATATAAAATGAAGAATTTTTTAAGTAATGAACTGATTTCATATTCTTCAAACCATATGTGAACAACCACTGGCCCGCGAGACATTTTGAAAAACCCAGTTAAACAAACATAATTACACTACTTACTCCAAATGAGGTAGATGAGGAGAGATTTGTTTACTTATTGTAACCAAAACATTGTACAAGGCTGACTGACGATAATTTGGAAAATTCTTTACGTCTTTGCATCTCTGGAATTAATCCAAACATCGATGGATTAGTTTCCCAAATTCAAGCTCAAGTGTCTCATTGATTTCGGTGTCGCTATTTCACTTTCCCTGTTTGGAATAATTCCAAATTTTACTATTTAATTATAATGTTGTACCTATTTGTTTCATTTCATTTTGTCATTTTAATAAATTGTATTATAATTACATTGTCATATAATTTCATGTCTGATATCTATCGTTAAAAATTATGAATACTACTTTCAAATGCACTACTTTAAAAAGATGCCCGCAAACGTATTTGCACACTAAAGTTTGCTCCGCAACATGCCAATGGTTGCCCATACCTGTTCTAAACAATTATTTACATGAATTTTCGCTCAAAACAAGTTTATGTCTGTCAGGCGTGTTATTTAGACTTGTGTATCTTGTACTAGCAATTTTGTATTATGCGTAAACTAAGCAGATTTCCCACGTAATGGTTATATACTTTTGATACCTCACCAAATATTCTCTATTTATTCTTAAAATATCGGAGATATTTTGAATTTTCAAACTCCCTACCTCTCTAAACCCCCTCCCCCCTAGGCCGGCGCCAATTGGGGTGATTAACAACGATGATCTTCAGTGTTGAACTAAACAGTTTAATATCGAGTATGGTATATTTGCAAGTAGGTACGTCGTCTAGTAAATATGTGCTGAAAACAATATTTGGTATTTAAGCTTCAAATAAAGTGGTTCATTATGTAACAGAGTATAATATTATGTAAAATGAGAATGAGTGGGGTTTCTTATCAAAATCTGAAAATTAAAAAATCCAAATATCCCGGCTAATATTGAAGATTCTGAATAAATACTGTTTGTGGCCAACACATAATGTAAAAATTTATATTTATTAATTAAAATAATAATAGCAAGTTATAAGTATAAATAATTTAGGTATTTAGTTTATTAGTAATGAATGGCGGGAATCGGCGGGAATCGGGATCGCTCGGCACGTATCGGCAGCCAGCTGATGACAAGCGACGTGCGTCAAGAGTCTGTTGTTCTACCGGCCAGTCTCCAGCCAGCACTCTCCAGCGTCCTCCCGTTCCAAGAACTTCTTCAAGCCCAAGGCTAATTTTACAAATTGGACAAAACATTCTTCTCGAAGCCCAGCAGTTTCAGGACGGGCGTTCGTCGCGGAAGAAAAAATGGTGGAATGCCATTTAAATCAAGTATCAGGTACCTGATTCCAGATACTCACAAACAATACTCTTATTTTGTCGAAATAAGTACAATATAATTTCAATGTTTATCAACAACTCGGCATTTTTTTTTGTATATATATTTTCTTTTTAATTTCTACACACCAGCCTATGGTGAGACGGACTGGGCTAGGAAAGGATCAGTCTGACCCTCTCTACCCGCCGTCACAAATACATATAACAATATCCGTAGTAAATTTAATTTTCAATAAGATTGATTTTATACAATTATTCGATCCGACTTACAATAACAGAGATGTTTCGAAATTCCTCCAAAATCCCAACCACTCACCCTTTGAAAATCGGAAATCGCTTCGTTGTTTCGAAAATTTTGTCATGAGTACAACCTCAATAGCTGATTTTCCTTAAGGGAAATCTGATAAAATGTAAACATTGCCGAGTTATGGAGCTACTTCTATAGACTACATGGCTATTCCTTTGGTAATTTGTCGGAGATTACTTAGTGGGTTTCTTCGTTTTAAAGAGAACCAAAATCTTACTGTGTAAAATTAGTACATTCAGACGTTTGGCTACACTTACAGGCCTGAAGGGAGCTAGTTTGCACAGTATTATTTTATAAAAGGTATTTTATACAATATAATGTAGAGCTCAAAGCAACTATTGCGTCTCAGGTTTATCGGAGTCATCTAAGCCTTGCTGGTACCACTATCATATGTCCACATCCATCTAGATAAATGTGGAATTGAAAATTTAACTTTCTGATTGCTATCATTTTATTTTAATTGTATACTTCTCTTTACTGTGCCTTTTGTTATTCAAATTTAGTCTCATGTTAGCTTAAGAAATAGCAAGAAAAGTAGAAGTCGGCATAAGGAATTTCAAATGGCTCGTATAAGTCTAATAAATATCTCTGTACTGAAGGAAAGGACAAGACACAATGGTCGAATGACTCCAATTTTTTGCAATGAATATCGTTACTTCATTCTGATGATCGAATATTGAATGAACGTAATTATGCTCATATGGAATAAAGTTACCAAAGCTACTAACAAATATTTGCTTTTAGCGATGAGAGTTTGCAACATTCAAATTTGTGTTTAAATGAAGACAACACAGACGTCTTTGAGGTGTATTATAATTTTGGGCGATCAATGCTATTTGTTACTGTGTGAACATGTAGCTCTAACTTCCTAAATTCTTCGGGTTTCCAGCCTTTAGCAATTTTTTCCGCCAAATGATGCCATAATGCAGTCCCGTGTTCTTAATTTAAAGTCATCGTTTAGTGGCATGCGCATTTACTATACACTTCCATCTGTTGAGCGCCCCAAGCCATTCCTAATATGTTTACTCTACACTTCACGGGAAGGACGGGCAGGAGTGGGGGTTGTAAGGGAGGCCTGAATTTAAAATAGCTGTATTTCGTTTTCTATTCGTTTTTCGGCAAATATGAACCTAACAAAAGTTGTTTATTTTGTTATTTAGAGTAACTTTTGTGATATTCATTTTTGACTTTTAACGAAGTATAAGAGGATATATACTATAAAATAATAGTTCAGCTAAAGGAATGCCACACAGATATCGTTCGTGGGCGCTAACGATTGAACCGATTATGTGAGGCCTGAAGTAAAAATTCACGATATTTCATTTTCTATTTGTTTTTCGGCAAAGGTGCACATAACAAAAGTTGTTTACTTTGTTATTTAGAGTAACTTTTGTTTCATTCATTTTGTCGTAAAATGAAGTAAATACGGGATATAAGCTAAATCTATAGCGGGAGTCGACGATTTTATTAGTACTTATTTAAGCGTTTTTAATATAGGCATATTATGACAAATGATGTTATGTTTTAGCCTTATCTATTTCGATTATTTAGTACTAAGTATGATTCTGATTAGTGAGATTATAAATCCCCCTCCCCCTTCGCCTCATTTATTTATTTTCCTAGAAAATAACTTTGTCATTTATTTCCAATTTACATTTAAACTATAAGAGCATTTCCATTATTATGTGAGTTCCTCATTTAAAAAAAGAAAATCGTGCTGAATTTCCCAAGGAGTGTTAGGGGGCAGTAGTAGGGAACTAAGCAGATTTTCCATGTCTTATTTCCGATCTCATTTCACTACATATACAAATATGTACTATCATAACAATTAAACGTTAAAAGGCCATTATTATGACAAAAGACAAAATGCTCTTAAAACTCGATATGATTGTTTTAAAGTATTACTTAGGTTACAGGGACGGCTACGATCTCTTCCCCTCGACTAGCTTTTTGAATATAATAGAAATTATTTTTAGGGTAACACTATTATTTAATTCCATCAGGTAGATAAATTATTACAATAATATTTTGAATCAATAATTTAAGGAGAAGAGTGTTGATAGCTCTAATGCGAGAGCGGAAATAGACGGAGGCTAATAGAGATAATTGAGTTTACTAATTTTCTGTGAAATGCTGGGCATTACGGGAAGTGATTACCATTGAGATCTACTATTATGAATATAACCTTACGCGCTAAACTATATCTGCTCGGATTGGTTTTTGACAGGAAATAAGTTTCATTATAGAGGATATTTAATTGTAATAAATACTATCCATGATTATGGTTTGAAGTATTCAAAAAGGTGGGTTAAAAGTGGCAAGGGATAGATTAGGAACACATTTTTATTTATTCTTCAAATATAAAATTTCTCATTTATAAGTCGCCTGCCTGACCCTCACAGCAAAACAATGCGCGCCGACGGGAAGTGTAGTTGTAAACATTGAAGCCTTGCCCCAAAAAAATACTACCATCATTCAGCCTTAAATGATTTCCCGAGCGAATCCGGGTACCTTAGCTAGTCGTTTAATAAGATTGGTTTTACAACATTTTTAACTTCAATAGAAAACCAGGCCAAAAATCGGATATTGCTAATCAGCCTACACACATTGATTCCACGACTTAGAGAACCCTGACACCATAACCAAATCAAAAGCTACTAGGTTTTTTAAAGATAACCTCTAGAAAGCTAACCTGCACTGAATTTTCAATTCGAGCTCTTCCAACGACCCACGAATATGCCGTGTTCATGGACCGTTGCAAATTGTGCCCAAAAAGATGAAGGAAAACCATATTATTAAAGTCACAGTCCAAGTAAAGTCAAGTTTTTTTTTAATGTTTTCTGTACTGTAGTACCCCTGCAGTATAGGAATTTATTTCCCATGCTCCATCATAAATGATAATACCCCATATATGAGTAATCTTTTCTCTTCTTTTCTAAACAGTAACAAATAAAATTACAACTTTCATATTGAAAAAAATGATGAAATTAATAATTATTTGTCATGGTTTCAAATCGTTTTAATGTAATTAAGCGTCAAACAAGGAGGGGAATTTATAGAAATACTAGATAACCCGGCAAACGTTGTTTTGCCATATAAATTATTTCTAGTTTCTAGATAAATTCTAGTGTAGACAAATAGTAACTTACTTATTATAAGTGTGTATGTGGTCTATGCATGGGATAGGCATGGAGCGCTATGAACGATAAGGGAATATAAAAATAACAAACGCCAAACAATATTATTTTTAAGTTATTATAGTTTATTTCTTAAAATTACATATCACATATTAATTACGACAGTTTAGTGGACTGAGTGGGGTGAAATAAATAGTTCTGTGCACTTTTCAAGTTGTATATTAAAAACAATAAAAACTTCTGTGCATAAAATATTTACAGGTAACAAATCTAGTAGTTTCACTATTCACTATGGTCCAGTTTGAATAGTCACAACTCAGTCACAGTTAGCACGAGACACTAGATAATAATTTTTTCGCACTTGACTTTACACTCGTAATTCTCGTTAACCTATTTTTCCTCACTGAACATATTTAAAACCATCTGGTATTTTTTATACCGCGAGGTTATCATATTTGATAGCGAACGACTCACGAGTACGTGCGTCGCCGCTACAACAGTATCACTAACAAACAACATCAATCTTTTAATGCTATATCGTGAACAATATTTTTTGTTAGCCCATCTTTAGTGAGCACAAACAAATTGGATGGTTTACCCACTCGTGAGCATGATACGTACAATTGCCCGTGTGAAAAACATTGTGTACTCAAATCTAAGCCACAAATAGACATCGTTTGGCCTTGGGATTTGTTGATTGCTATTGCAAATTGAAATTTTAATCGAAAATTTACAGTTAAAAACACTATAATTGATCAGTTATAGAAGGGATGATAATGATTAAATTACTAAAATGGCTATAAAAAAAATAGGGGTTGGTGATAAAAAAGTAAAAATTTAGGGTTGTATGTCTTTTTTAATACCACATTATAAAAAAAATAAAAAATTTCGTCCAAAAATTAAAAAAAAAAATGTTAAGGGTGGACAACCCTTATCAATTAGGGGTATGAAAAATAGATAGTAGCCGATTCTCAGACCTACTGAATACGCATATAAAATTTGGTAAAAATCGGCAAAGCCGTTTCGGAGGAGTACGCTAACTAACATTGTGACATGGAAATTTTATATAGTAGATAAATAAGACCAACATAAAGGCACACAAGTCAGCGAGATTAGTATTTATATATCAAATTGATTATAAAAAGATAGTCCTGTGCTTTTGTTATTTTAGAGGATGGGGGATAGAGGAAAATAGGAGATGAAACATATCAAGAATGACGGCGGGGTAGGAAGCGGGCGGAATCTCTGAACAGATGGACTACCGAACTAAGGAAAGAAAATGAAAATGGACTTTTGACAACCTAGGCACAAATAACTCTCGCGAACTCGGAGCCTAATAATAATAAAATAAATGAAAAAGGATGAGATAAGAGTTCTCAATAGGCTGTTTGAATGCTCAAACAAATTATGAGTTGATATTTATTAGTTAGTCAACTTACCTTAGTGACCACTTAGAACTTAGCTTTCATCGTCGTCACTCACACTGTACTTTCTAAACAAGAAATAGAGATTTACACCTAAGAATACATTTTAATAGTTGTTAAAAAAGAAGATCTGCATCATCTAACTCATAGAGCATATCCTCTTCTTCGTGTTTTTCCCGTTTGGATTGAATTGTCAACGTTTTCGACTTTTTCTTGTCCTGTATTTTTTTCAGCCGATAGAACTCTTCCCGATCCATTTCGTCTAATTCAGTGACTATGTACTTGATAGTGTTATCTATCCTTGGTATAATGACGTGCTCCAAAGCGTTCACCCTCCGGTTCGTAGCCTTTATAACGACGTCGAGGGTGACGAAGGCAGTCTGCAGAGAAGCCAGATCTACGAGGACCTGTATAGCCTTGAGATAGTACTCCTTGAGCTTCTTGGCCCTCTGGCCGCCTCTAGAGAGGCAGAGGAGGCTGTAGTTGTCTTTGCCTTCGACGTGGCTCTCGAAGATCGGCAGCCCAACTCCCGCCACGTTCTCCTTCGTCACGGACACCCTCACCCTGGCTTTGGTCACACTCTGGAGGATCAGGTGGTTCAGCAGGCCTGTCGTCTCGAACTTGAGCTCCGCCTGCGAAAATGCCGCTTCCCTCATGATCTCCCCCATGCTCACTTTGGCCTCTTGGATCTCTTTCACTATCCCCTGGAACTTGAGTTGCAGAGCGTCCACCTTCTTCTTGAGCAAACCGTGTCCTTTTGTCGCGCTGAGTTGTTTCGCTTTCATCAGCTGCTGAGCACCCCTCGAGGGGAAAATGGGTAATCTGTCTTGAGCCATTGCCCACGGCAGAAATGTACTTTAAGCACTACCGGACACTAGTTTGTACGCCATGAAAGTCTTGAGGTGTTTAAACGTTGGGAGCGAAGGCATAATTTCAATATTTAGTTCTTCAACAATATATCAATCCAAAACAACACTTCCAACCCTATTGCATCACATCTATTTTATTAGTCTTTACCGTCCACAAAAACACAAGATCACATTCAAACTTCATGCTTACTTTTGAAAGGACCGAAATTACACACGATAAATGATTAAATTTCATTTAAAACTAAGTTTCACCAAGTCAACAGTGTTTATTTGAAATCCTACATTTTGAATTAAGTTACATATGTATGACATAATATTTATATTATATAAATAATTATAGCAAATGTCACTTGGTAAACCTACAGTCGTAAATTCGATTCTCACCTGGGCAATTGGAATTTATTTAGTTAAAAACTCATTATATAAAATCCATTGTCTAACTCTGGCTAGAACATGTTGGTAACTTATAGATAGCCCGCCCCAATTAGCCTTAGCAGCACAAAGTGGACGTTTATAAATAACATAATAGTAAATATGATTTACATGACCCTATGTTTAATCATTTTTATTTTCATTTCTCCCTGAACCGGTTTTGACTAGTTTCGGCGTACCAACGTACTTATCTTATAATTAAATAGCTGATTTCCCTTAAAGGAAATCTGCTAAAAACGACAAGCTTTAGAATGTTGAAAATAAATTCATACTTAAAACAACTCAGCTTTAGTTTTGCACCTTCTCAAAATAAGGGGGGAAGGAAGATTTAGAGGAGACCGCAAATAAAAAACTGTATAATTCTCCATATCTATTGGATACACAGAATATTCCTACAAGGGCTTTCTTGTTCACCATACAAAGATGTACAAATTATATTCTGACATTTTATGATCCTAAGTGTATGCTTCATACTTTTAACAGAGATATCGAATGTCAAATCATGTGCAGAAAAAGAATTTGAGTATTTAATTTAATGATTACAAAAAATTCAAGTGGTGTCGCCATCAGGTTAGGAACGTATACTAAGGAGTCAGCAGTCGTAGTCTTTGTGTTGTAGTATCAATTATCAACATACGATAATATTGGATGACGAGCTTTAAGGGTGTCTTTCATACAGTGCCGATGTTCAATAGGTCTCGTGCAGTCTTAAGTGGATGAAAGTTCTTGCATTACACCAAGGTCTTCTAGAAGAAATATCTTAGCTATATCGACGTGTAGTCAGGTTTTCGGTTGCATTGGCTGTAATTTGGAATTATTATCTGCCTCTCCCGCCCAACATCAGGTCTTGCAAGGGATCGGAAACGGAAGTACAAGAAAATTAGACAAAAAGTTCGTCACGCAGCTGCTGCGTAAACTGAGCTGATTTCCCGCGTGTTGGAATCGCTGGCGATCTCGTTTCGAAATATCTCTACTTCTCCCGTAATAAGAATCCTATGTAAACGCGAATTATGTCAGCGTGGCCTGATATGTTTATTGACTATAGTACTTGAAGGGAAAATCAGATGAGTATTAGTGAGGCTAACAAAAGGCTGAACCAAAAGATACGAAAAATAACTCGTTTGGGGGCGCAGGTTGGCTGTGGAAGTTAAGGCGTCGGTCTTAATCTAGCGTGGTAGACCTAGAGTAGCGGGTTCGACTCCAGCCCTGGGCAGTAGACATTTATTTAGTGACGGACTCATTAAATAAACTCCTTAGGCCCACCTTGGCTAGAAAAGGGTGGTAACCTGTAGATAACCCGTCCCGATCAGCCATAGATAGCATAAAGTGGGCGTCAAAACAAAATAACTCGTTTAATAATCGAGTTAGACAAAACTACCCCCCCCCCTTACCCCTAAGCTATGGTTCGCCATTACATAGCATAATCTTTAGTTTTCTATGAAATTTATAAATGTTGAGTGAGATCTTGATAAAATAAAATTCATGTAGTGTAGAATGTAAAATCTTAAATGATGACTGGTCAAATTTCAGCCATTAACGAACTTAATCTTTAGCTTTAAATAAAATATTTAAATGTTGAGTTTGGTGACGATCAATCAAAAATCTCGACCACTAGGGAGATAATTGGTGTGTGAGTGCACATGTAGGAGTAGGGTATGTGTATTTATAAATGTATAAGAGAGATTGAGGAGAGAATGTGAAATGCACTTCTCTGACAACCATATAAGAAGCTACAGGGTACTGACTGTAGTTCAATAGATTTCTTGGTACAAGGTAAGCGCAGGCAACCTTTGGGACAGAAGAAAATATCATAGTGGACAAAACATACCCCTTAACAACAGAGACTCAGAAACAGTTAAGCTGTGATACAGGGAATGTCTAAAACCTGTCAGCATCAGCAATGGAACAAGGAAGGTCTTTTTGGGACAAAGAAAAGAGAAGAATAATGACATTTCATTTGATAGTGAACAAAAGAAAGCAATTAAGAGAAGGAATAAAGCATGGCTAAAAATAATCTTTAAAAAAACTCATAATACACATAAATCCATTACCCTAAAGATGAGAAATAATAAAAGGTTGGTGCTTAAAAGAGGAAAATATTTGAAACTATGAAACAGCAGAAAAAATGGAGCATCAGGATCATTACTGAACTAACGGATATAAAAGGTAAATCTAATATGTACAATTAAGAAGAGCAGATTTCTCCGGTTGAAAGAATGGGTTCCCACAGCCTGTCTAAAAAAAAAAGTTTGTCACGCTGGGGCTGCGTAAACTAAGCAGATTTCCCATGTGTGTTAGTGAGGGATTTACTGAAGGCTGTAAACAACTAAGTATGAATAACTCGCTGAATACTTGTTACGAAAAAATACATAGATCAACAATTGTAGATCATCAATAGTTTAACAAGATTAGTCCTATAACATTTTACGATCCGACTAAAAACAAAAATATTTTGAATTTTATATAATTTTGAACAGAACTTATTTTTGTCTTCTCCTGGGTAGGATTGATAACATTTGTGGAAATGTTTCAAAAATCATGTCATGAGGTACTCATTGCAATAGCTCATCCCAGAAGGGAAATCAGCTAAAATGTACACAGAGCGGGGTGAAGGAGAAAAGCAAATACAAACAGAGGTAGCCAGAGAAAATTGTGTGTTGCAGTCTAAGGGTCTGCAATTGGAAGATTCTGTTGACTGCGCAATAATCTAAGATGTTGGCAAATGTCCGGGTTTTACAAGAACTGTAGGACACAGTAGTTAGATTGTGCCACCACTGAGATCACCGTAGGCAAATGCAAGTTTAAAAACGTATAAATTGGACTGCTCTATTCATTTTCGGGTTGTGCCCTGAAATTTATGTACTATCCTCTTACTAAACAGAAATAATTCATTACTTTGAAAAATCATAATATATCTGTTATTATGAATTACATCAAAATTTGTTTGTAGTACTATAGATCTTCTACAATTATTTTTCTATACATATTTTTGTAACTAAAATATTGAACGAGTTATTACCCCCACTTCTACTCATCAGATGTTTACTTGGAAATAAAAATATATGTTGAGATGAGATGAAGAGTATGTCATTCCAGCACATGGGAAATCTGCTTAATGAAGATTCATGGCCCATTAAAATGAATTAAGAGCTCAAAATATAAACGAAACTAGTAACAAACAATGAATTTATATGACATTGTTTTGTCTACACGTAACAAAAGAAGTTGAGGGGTGTAAAAAAAAAATACCTTGAGCCACTGTACATTTTGTGATGCACAAAGAATGAAAATAAAAATATATCACCTAACAAACATAAAGGAAATTTAATAATTGCTGGTAAATATTATAAAAGATCCATTTATTGAATTAAAAATAACATTTTACGAGAAAAAAATATCACAAGAGCAATGTTTAAATTTACAATAAATAGTAACTAAGCTTATCCTAAAATTCTGTTAACATTCTGTTAAATTAATATAGATTTTGCTCTGTCAGTATAACATACAATAAATATCTCTTATTAAATCACAATGAATTAATGTATGTAATTAAATAATAAATAAGGAAAAGGTGAGATTATATTCGATAGGCTATGATTTTCTTAAAATTTAATAATACTTCATGATTTAAGACAAAGCAAAGAGCTTTCTCTTGATCAGTTCAAAAGTAGGCCAATCTACATTCAGTGGTATTGTTTTGCCCATAAGTTCTGGATCACTTGTTTTCATTGTTATCTCACACATTGTAACATAATCAGCCTCCTGCGATGCCTGTAGATAAAAATAAGCAAATATAATTGTTAAAAGAGACAGATAAAAATCTAAAAGAGAAATAAATTGAATGGTACAATGCAGAAATTCATACCTTAACCATTTCAGGAGATGGGAAAACAGTAAGGTCGGTCTTCACGTGAGCACCTCTTCGTTGCCTGATTATTTCATTAGAAACCTCCATCTGATAAATATATTAATGAATTAATACAAAGTTTAACTGTCAATTGACCTTATTCAGTGAATGTAATGTAATCAACTCAAATGGATTAATATATATAAAACACCAAAGACTTATGTACAATACATTATTCCAATATTGGTAGTACAAGAATGGTACATAATATTTTTATTATAAAACTTAAGCCATTTTCAGCATCTTGCACCATCATCTTCAAAGCCACAGCGACAAGGGGCTTTAGAGATACATTTTGAAAAGTGTACCTTGGTAGCTTCTGTCCTGAACTACTCAATTCAGCTCTTAAGAAGGTGGAAAGCTGCCAAAAAAGCTGAAAATGTGCTTTAATGTACTGTAAAAAATCACCATTTTGACATTTAGGTGGATTTTATAAAATAAATGTTATTTATTTACGTACACTTTTTGCTACTATGGCTAATTGGGACGGATTATCTATAGGTTACCATCCTTTTGTAGCCAGGGCGAGACTAGGGATATTATTTAATGAGTTTGTCACTAAGTAAATTCCTACTTCCCAGGCAGGAATCAAACTCACCACTCTAGGTTTATCACTTTTAGATTTTATAATAGGTTTACTCAGAAAATTGTAAGCAACATAAATAGAATTTTCTACACAATAATTCATAACTTAAATAAAGGCGATCAGTACAAATTGTCCTCCTCTTTTCGGTTAAAAGAATTGTTCTTAAAAACATATGATTTAGATTTTATGGGGCTCGAACATAGTAAATGTCAGTTCAAAGGGTTTTAGGCAAGTAAATGATAAACAAATATTTGCAATAAAACAATTACCAATTAAACTACCATAGGAGTGTTTTTAAAAACGTCAATTTTTTAATTTGATATCCTTCGTTTATTTGCAAGATTCCTAATCCAATATTTTCATCCAAATAAATTAATTGAAATTTCATCCAAAGCAATTCAATAATAAATTTGCCTTCAGGTAGTATAAAAATATTACAGTTCCACTGCCACTATGGCCTAATATCGCTATTTCTTTTTCATTTAATTTATGTGTAATGATATAAATTCATTGGTTTAATTTTAAAAATTTGTAGGCCTTGATAAATGGAGAAGTAACTCAAAATGACAGCAAAAATGATGTTCTAATTTTTGAACATGAAATATGGGGCACTTGCCTAGAATTACCAAGCTAATTTTTCAATTTCAAAACTCACATTTCTCCCTTTCAAAACTCAATAAAAGCATTCTTCCGCCCGAGAATATTTTTAATATTACTATTCTTTGTTAAAAAAACAAATCTAGGACCTTTAATTATTTATTTCATCTGCAGAGCTATGATGTTTTTTTATAGGAGTTTTGGTTCATCTTTACCTGTAGCGTTATTCCTTATACAAACAAAGTTAAATAATTAGATTTTCTAAAGGAGGCACAGTCATACAAATAGAATACATTTGAAACACTGAAATATCTTAATTTTGATATAATTGGGAACTGTGCGACAAGAAAAATTTATTTTACTGTTGGAATAAACCATCAGGTAAAGAATTGTTATTTTGTTGTAGGTACATAGTAGGAGAAAAACTATAAATTGAATTAACTTTACTGAGCTTTAAATCTAATTACCTTCAAAATATTATTTTATCATTTATTAAGCTCTTAAATGCCTCATTTGTCTCAGAAATAAATAAACTCATTTAAAATTTCCTTTAAAATCTCATAAAAATTTATTCTATTCATTCTACAGCAGCATCTAACGGGAAATGGAATCTAAAGTAGTACCACCATTTTCTAAATTTCTATGTTAAAGAAGAGCACCTCCTAATGAAATATTCTAAATTTTAAAATGTAATCAAAACTGAAACTGTAAAAATGTTTCTTACTTGAAGATTTTTGAGACTCTCCATAAGTTTTCTTTCCTTTATTTCTTGTTCAATAATATATTTTTCAGCAAATTCTTTTCTGTCAGTTCCTGGTTTTAACTTTGTTAAATCAACAACAGTAGGTAGATTTTTTATATATTCCTAAAATAGCAAAGATTAAATATTATTTCCAATGTTTCATTAATAAGTACTATGTAAATTACTTTCTAGTAATATTTATAAATTATATTAAGATGTTATTTGGTTTTAAATCTACAATGTACTATAGCTACATAAAACAGAATTAAAATCTAATAAGAGTGGGGAATCGCCAACCTCATTGAAGATACAAACCTTGAGGTGGCACATTAAATTCTATCTTATTAATTATTTTTAGCTTCTAATGTTATACTGGAAGCCAATCAGTATCACGACACACCTGATTATGTCCTTTATCTATTTAAATGAAAAATTGGAATACTTTGATCTTAATTGATACTTGTACAACCTCACCAGGGTGCATTTTGTGACCGTAAACCTCCAACCAAAGAATTGTGGCTTTCTGTTAATTAAAAGAATTAATAAAATGGTCAAAAGGTCATAATAAGACAAGTTTTTTTTAAAAAAAATACAAAATTATCATACTAACAAAGACCATAGACATAATGTAAAAGGAACCTTGCTTTTCACACGATAACATAGAATACAACCAAAAATTTATTCTTTTTAGTGAATAATGATTGAAATGTATAATTTATAGTTATAATAGAATGTCAATAATTTATGGTATTCACCTGCTGAAATTGGAGCACTCTCTTTTGAAGCTCTTCAATTCTCTTAATGTCTTTATCTTTATGTTTGCTCTTAACCTAAAACAAGATGAAATAAGACTGATTAATAACTCCACCTAACATAATCTGTGGACTAAGAAGAGCCGATTGTAATGTTTAGGAGGAAGTCAAGAGAATGAACCCTGATGGACTACTCAAAAAAAGTTTTGAATGATAAATCGGGTGGTTCAAGGAAGAATAGAACCCGAGGAAGGAAATGCAGAAGCTAGGGGACCGTAGATGGAAGGCCCAAGTTACAGAAATAAATAAATAGTCTAACATTAATTGTTTAAATTTTTGTGGGAGGTGGCAGAGTACCAGGCCCCATAAAGCCTGTGCTGCCAATCACTGTAAATAACTTCACAGTAAAGCTAATACAATAGGATTTAATCTTTTGCGATGTATGGTAACTTTATATTGGAATCGCTAGTTTCGGCCAAGAAGCAGTGCAATTTTAATGGTGTAGAGTTAATTATGAATCTATTGGCTTTAAGACAGACTTCACCAGCCAAAAGAAGAGTTGATAAAGGAGAAGGTAAGTATTAAATAAAAACTGCCCCTAAATCACAACAAATATAAGCTGGGTAGGTAGATGGTGCCATTAGCTAACATATTTCAATGCTTAGACAAAATTTAACCAAATTCAATACTTTTAAACAGAAATCACAATAAAGTACTTACAATACAATTACCAAGAAAAGGTTTGGCTGGTAGGAAAACTATTTTGATTTAAAATTTAGAAATAATAGAAGTATTTTTGATTTTATAAATTAAAACCAAAGTTTTTTAATGTGTTATCTCAAAGGTTGTCTAATACTTGTTATACAACCTTTATATGAATGAGTATATAAGTGAGTGTGTTTATGTGAATAAGTGTGATCGTGCACATGTGTATTTTTGTATACTTGTGCAATTTACTTTTGAATGTAAAAAGTAATTATATAAAACTAATATTATTATTTCATTATCCATTATATATTTAAAATACTTACATGAATTGGAGGTAACTTCTTAAGAATGTCCATATAGTATTTATACTGAGCCTTAGTTCTCAACCTCTTCTCTTGTTTCAATTCAGATTTTAATAAATCAATTTCATTCAGCAGAATTGGTGATTCTACTACTTTCATACTTGATAATCCTCCTTCACTGCCCATAAGGCCTAAACAAAATAAAGCACGTTATAAAAGAAAAGAAAGCCAAAAAAAAGGTTATGTTTCATTCACAGTCAGGACAATGTTTTGATTTATCTCATATTCTTCTACCTAGAATAACTAACCTCCACTATAACAAAACTCATTTAAGGTAAAAATGTTGCCAGACACATTTAGCAACTCTAGCAGTTGATAGTCAACATGCAGAGATATACCCCTTACGCCATCTCCACACAGCCCCACAGCACTATTCCCTTAACTTTTCCGTTATTTATTACCTAGCAAATATTTTCTAAATTCTTTACATCCATTGTTAACTAATTTTTAAATTAAAAGAATATAAGATATTTAAAAACTATTATTTTTCATACATTCAATTAATTGCATACATTTGTAGAAGTTTCATAAAAATCAATCAATGCCAAATAGTCAAGACTGCAAATGACTTCGGATAGGACGTCCCTGCAAGTAAGCTTCCTCTTTGCTCCACAGAGCTCAAGATTTGTCAACACCTGAGTATTCGCTTAAAATCATCTACCTCATTTCCCTTCCTTATTCCACTTCATACTCTGCTCATAATCCACCCCCCACCCTTTGGATTTAAATCGCAACTTTTCTTTTTTTTTAACATTATATACCTTTGAGATTTTTAGCCGCCCCCCAGCAAGATTTGAGGGGTTCATGATCAGAGTTTTTGTGCAGTGAGTGATTAACTTGACATACAACCCCTGTTAACCAAGAACTAGAATGGGAGGTCTCCAGTAGACTGTACCCAGAGGGCCAGAGGCCTGGTCACGCTGGGAGCCTATCTATGGGCGGGATCTAAGAGAGTCATAATTGTTAGTCAGAGTGAGGGACTGTCAGACATAAGCACTTGATAGACTCCCACTGATCCATAAGCACTGTAACACTAGTGTGTTCAGGTAGCAAACTCATTAGCTAATGTTCTTCCATGGCGAGGATTGAATCCACCTATTTTTACCTTTACCTTACTGACAGTAGTGGATGACGTGTCCCACACCCTAAGCTGCATGGCCACTGGCACCCCACAAATTGCAACTATTTTCTAATAAACAAAAACTTATTCAAAAGTAATTAAAGGTAGAAAATACCCATAGTTTTATTAACACTAATGATAAAACAATAGCCTACACCATTAATTTAATTTCTGTTTTTTATGTAATACTCTAATACATATACAATAAAATATTTTGCAGAACAAATTTTTATTATTAGGAAGGAACAGATTTAATCAATGGAAACCAAAATAATAGGTAACTGAAATCTAAAAAAAAATAGTTATATATTTCAAGCTAGCAAGACACAGATCCTTTAATCTAATACTTACTATTTGTTGATGCTTTCATATCCATAACAGCTTTCTTGGGAAGAGTTTTCAATTTGTCCTTAAGTTCTCCTTTTTCCATTTCCAGTGAATCAATATCTTTCTGGAGGTGGTCCATAGTTTCTTCAAATTCCTTTTCCTTTCTTTTTAACTGCTGGTGTGATTCTTCCAGTTTACGCTTTGAATGAAACATTTTAATATAAACATCACATATACAATAACACCCCTTTATTATTTTAATATTATTCCTTTATTATTTTTGGGGACAGAGGGTAAAAGCAGTATACCTCGGTACTAGCAGTGACTTCAATGTCAGGGATTGGACACAACATTTAATTTAGCTGTGCGTGTTACTGTGTTGTTTTGATTTTGGGTTTCTCTGGTGTCCATTCTATATCATTTTGTGAATAAGTAAGCTACTTGAATAAAGAATTAGCTTAGTAGTGATCTTTGGCTTACCAATGCCAACACATTACAGCGGGGGAAAAGTTTGTTTCTTTTTTTAATTGATTGACTGAATTTCAAATTCATCATTCACAGCCCAATTTGAAGAGGCATTCTTACAAATAGCCAACAGGCAGATAGAAAATAATGCCTTAGTAGCTTATTTATTTTTATATTTATGGTTCAGTGTTACATTAGAAGATAATCGCTTTAATACATTTATTGAAAAAAATAATAACATAGAACCATTAATTTATACATAACATTTGGTTAAATATGAATTTATATAATACCTTAAGAGTTTCAATAGTGAGCTCATAATCTCTAGTAACATTTGCTAATTTTTTTTCTGATATTTCTCTCCTAAGAGACATCTCAGCAAGTTCCTCCTGTTTACCACGAAGGGCCATCCTAAGTTCTCGCATGTCCTCAGCACTTTTTTCTAATCTCTTCTCAATTCCAGACATAGCATTTAATTTTGTTTTAACTGCCTTAGCACGGGCTGCTAAAGGTGGCTCAACACCCTCCTAAAAAAAAGAGAGAGAATTTATAAAACTATTATATGAAATATTATAATTGCAGGGACAAAAGTACCCTCATCCCCATAACAGCAAATCTGCATACTATACGGCGTGAATATCCTATTGCAATTATCACTTTAAATATTTCTATATATTGAAGACAATTTACTAACAACAGCATAAATAACACTATACATATTGGATTTATATAAATGAAACATAAACTTTAACTTTTTAGAGTAAAATAAAATGGAATAATATATGCAGTGTGCTGGCCATATGGGAAAAACGAAAGTGGGGGGTTGTAAGGAAAGCTTATAAATAAAATTGGGTGTCTCCATTCCTATGGATTAGATAAAAAAATATTATTGAACTTAGCCTATAGACTGCTTTATGATAAACAAATAAGTCTTAAACAAATTCTTCTATTTACATTAAGTTTGGAGACATTCTATATTTAGTATTTTTATTCTCCGATAAACCCCCTCCTTGAGCGATTTAGATCTAAAATTTCATATTAAATTTATAATCTGATTTTGAATGATTGTAGACATTCCATTCAAATGTTATTTTGGTGCATTTAAATGAAAAGTTATCTTGGTCTCAGGCATAGATATTCCCAGAAGTAGCTTATTAAGGAGAGGGGGGCTCAGGTTAGCCATGCGAGTTAAAGAGTTGGCCTTTTATCTCACATGGCAATCCTAGAGTGGCGAGTTCGATTCTTGCCTGGGCAAAGGAAATTATTTAGCGACGAAATTCATTAGATAACATCCTAAAATCCTAGCCTGGCTAGAAAAGGGTGGAAATCTGTTGATATTCCATCCCAATTAGCCTGAATTGCAAAAGGTGGATGTTAATAAATAACAATAATAATTAAGGAGAGGGAAATTTGTTAGCTTTTATATATATATACACACAAGTTTACACACATTGGCTAGCCAACCAATGTTTTACATAACTATATAAAATATTAACGGACCCGACAGACATTGTCCTGCATGATATATCAACCGATTAGGATATTAAATTTAATAATATTTTTTTAAAAACAAAAGCTACTTTTAATAAAACAATAAACAACTTTTGTTATGTGCACGTTTGACTAAAAACAAATAGAAAATAAAATATCGCGATTTTTTTATTCAGGCCTCCCTTATAACCCCCACTCCCATTCGTACCTCAAACATTTAATATAGCTTATAATCATGGAAGAATTAATGCTAATTCACTTATCGACTTTTGTTTATGCTCGGTACAAAAGCGAATATAACAAAATTTACTCTAAATAACAAAATAAACAACTTTTACTTTGTGCATATTTACCGAAAAACCAATAGGAAACGAAATATCGCTATTTTTAATTTTAGGCCTCCCTTACGACCCCCACTCCTGCTCCATCAGCCGGGCTGATTTTAGACGCTAAACCGTCCAGGGCGTCACCCGAACGCTTACAAAAACATTTATTCAAATCGGTCCAGACGTTTAGGAAGAGTTCAGTGACATACACACGTAAAGTAGAATTATATATAAAATATGAACAGAATATTGCAAGAAAAATATAACTGACTTCTAAGGTTAAAAAGAACAAGACTTGTATATAAAATGTTTAGCATTTTCAGATGGGGAAGTTTCCCATCTTCATGGTAAAATTACCACACTTTCGATAACTGATAGCAAAGCATTCTCAAGAGCTCTGAACTCTGTATTGTATAAATATCTCTTCATTAAAGAGGTTTTATTCTTATTATCATTTTATGTAAATTAGCAACTTTCACAGCTATCTACTAGAAGCATTAGAAATATAACTCACTTTTTCTTTCTGTTGCGCAAGGTATTTGTCTTCGTTCTCTTGTAGGGCCTTGACTAGATTTGAAATGTGAATGGCTATAGCCTCCATTGACTGGTCAATATAGCTTGTATCAGACTTGTACTTTTCTGAGTCAACATGTTTATCAAAGCTCTGGCGAAGGAATTCTTGGAATTTTGTAGTGGGAAGGAGACTTTCTGTATCTAAAAAAAAAAAGACAAAATTATTGGACCCCTTGGATACAAAATAGTGTTTTTATCATATCGAAAAAATTTCATCACACCAATGAAAGATGATGAAATAACTATCTAAGTTTTTCATTGGTTTACTTTTATCTTGTCAGATGCATGGGAAAGGCCAGAGCCTCTCAAACATGGTAAGGAAATCAATGCACCTAAACATATAGCATCTGTGCAGATTAAAAAAGTAAGAAGCAAAAAGACAATAAATAAATGTGTTAAGAGTTTGCTCACCATGATTATTATTGCAAAAGAAAAATTTGATGTGGGCAACTCATGACTTCTTTGTACTTCTATTACATTAAATAAATAAAATGATTTACAATTTGTTTCAAATTTTTTCTTTTGAAAGTCGTATATATCATCATTCTAATACATGGGATAAAACAAAATAGATCCTAAAAAAATGTATTATAGGTTGTTATTTGTAATAGTTATACAGAAATTTGATTTTTCCCCCCCCTTTTTTACCCCTTAATCAATTTTGATCAAAATGGAAGGTGTACGGCTAGAAATTACAACAATTCAAAATATGAAATGTTCACATTCTATGGCAAAACGTTTCTGAGGTATACGAAATATGTACAAATAAATGTACGTGCATACACACATACTGAGTCATGCTGAAACTGGTATAAATTGGTTCAGGTTCAGACAAAACAGTTAACTATACTGAAATCTGAAAACCAAAATTTTCCTGTAATTAGAATACTTCCTTCCCTTCATAGAAGGATTAAAAAAGTTGCTAAACAAATATTCAAAGACATAAGGAAAGAAAAATATATCAGAAACAACTTGAATTTTGAAAATAACTTTCAAGATGCAAAATAATTGTCTTTTAGACTTTTTTACATAAAATTCAAATTAATATAACTAAGTGACTAGAAACCACTACAAAGATAACTCCCTCGATTTGAAGAATATCACAGAACATAAGTTAAAATGAAAAGAGATCAAAAGCCTAAATTTAGGAGAAAAGTAATGAATTTTGGTGAATCGATGAGTGTATTATCTTTGGGCGAACATGGTACTAGCAATAAGCCATTATTTCCATCTAAAGGTTAAATCTACTATCCATTTTAAATTAGTCACCTGAAGGAAGATAACCTATTTGTCATCCCCCATTAGACTGGATTCCACAACATTGCCCAAATAAATTTAAAATATATACGTTAAAATGGAGTTATGTCCCAGAATCATTTTTAATAGTAAAGACTAGAAACAATCAACAAAAACAACTTATAAATTTCTGTGAGAAATTTATAAGTTGTTTTTATATACAAGTTAGTTCTGTGAGAAATTTATAAGTTGTTTTTATATATAAGTTAGTTCTGTGAGAAAATCTATAAGTAATCTTATAGACTTTCTCGCAGGACTAACTATTCTTCTCAATTGTACAGTCATTTTATGGAAGAGAAGACTTCTGGAATAGAGAGTCTGTCCAAGTCGGAAGAGAAAATATATTTTATATTAAACAACAAATCTGAAATGTAAAAGCATACAAGTGACAGACAGTAAATTGATCATATTAATATTACAAGAGGGAATGATTCATAGACACTTTAAAGAGCATAAATCATCAATACATTACAGATTTGTGAATCGATGAAAGCCATTAGCAAGTAAATAGTAGTGTTGATATGTTTAATCATCCCTGAATACTTGTTCGTTATTTTTTCCCTATTGAAAAATTTTTTATTGTCATCTATAAGTAGTATAATTATTAAAATATTTTATATTTATATATGTGCCTACTTTGTCCATCTTTTGCTTATTTGAGCCACCTAGTTTTTTTTTTGTTATTTATTATTTCATTTACCCACAGTTGGGCTTGTTAAAACTATTGCCAACAATACTAATATAATAACCTAATTAATAAATTACCATTGACAGTGAGCGCAAGACCAGTAGCTGATTCGGCAATGACTTTAGCTAGAGTGACCACATGAGGTGTAACTCCACTTAGATCGGAACCTGGGCTAAGAAGGAGGTCGGGTATATCAGCATGCCTCCTCACCTGCCTCAGCTGTGTCCTCAGCCCTTCAAACCAACTAGTTGTCTTCTTCAGCACGTCAAGTCCTTCACTCTACAATAAAAAAAACACAAGTGTATTTCATAATCAATAAACTGGGCAGTTAAAAATTAAAAAAAAAAAGTCTGTTATGGAGGGACTATGAAAATTATGCAGATTTCCTTGTGCAGACACACTGGTCATCTCATCTCACCATCTATTGTCTATTTCTCTTGGGGTAAGAAGCCTACTTAAACAGAATTTGGAATATACTCAGTTACTTATAGTAAAAATCAAACGATTATAAGCGGGGGTCTACTCAAAACATAAAAATACATATAGCTCATTTAATATTTGAAATAAAAAAAAATGTGTTAACAAACAATTGTAGAAATTAAAATTCCAAGACATTTCAAAATTTAAATTATTCTCACCATAAACCCCAACCCCTTCCCAAGGTCATTCCAACCATTGCCTAATATGATCTTAAATGTTGAATGTAACAGTTAAATATAGAGTATTGCATAGATCAAATAAACATTTTTGATTTAAGAATATAAAAATCTGAATTGATGATGTTATCGCACAATGTATTTGCATGTATCTCATCAAGTAAATATCTGTTGAAAACAATATTTGTTACTTAAGATTCGAATAAAGCGGTTCATTATACAACAGGTTATTATTATCAATGAGCACTTGAGGATTTTTTTCTATAATTGCAGTCTCAGTTCAACCTCAAAAGCTGATTTCTCTTAAGGGAAACCTACAAACAAGAGAGCAAACTATTCTACTCTATGGAATATATTCTTTGCCTAGCATTTAGAGGCACTTAAAGAGTGATTTTAAAAAACAGTGAACAGTTCTTTAAGCCTACATTAAAATCAAATAAATTGTTTGCTTTATTCATTTTGATAAGCTTTGTTTTGCTATGGTTAATGTGAGATTACACTGTCTACCAACCAAACACACCTAGCACCTTGTTAGTTTTCAATGAACATCACACCTAACTAATTTCATAACCTAGTGAACCATCTCAATTTTTTAGGCTATTCACAGCATAAAACCAAAATAATAAAAAAGAAATAAATATCACTAAGAATTCAAAATAAGAATGGTGATAAGTTATACAGAAAAATAGAAATATTTTAGTATACGTTCCTTTTTTACCTCCTAAAAATGTTGAAGGAATTCTCAGGAATTTATTAATTTAAAAAAAAATCAAAAAATATTAATTATTTTTTTCAATAGAAACTAAATGTTGTGAATCAAAGCCCTTGTAAATTCCATGCAATACCATCATATTTGTAAGGATAAAAAAAAAGCATACCTCTACAAGAGTTAATATGATATTGACGTCAGTATTAATGCTATCAATAGCACACAATACAGCCTTTCCGATATCTGCTAGGAGCTGACCCTGGTGGATCCCTGTGTCACCACTTTGAATAATTAGATTATTATGTACAGTTGTGAAGTAGGTAACAATCCTTTCCAAGCTTTCTGTGTTCACATTTTCATCTACCTAAAATATTTAAGTAACTTGTTATTAATGTCTACTAAGAAGGACTAAAAATCAAAAGAAAAAGAGGTAATAAATAAAATATACCTTATCTTGTTTGAGGAGTTCAATATAAGCATCTAAAGCCTTTTCTTGTTGGACCATATCAACATAAGACTGGCCAGCTTTTAGTAGTGTCTCTGGTTTACATGTGTTAAGACCATGGACAAATTGGTGAAGTACTGCCTGTAATCATTGAACAGATTGTAATTATAAAATATAAATTATTACATGAAGATATTGATTTATCTTTACATCCTTAAAGACGTCATTTATAAATGATAAAACTAAAAGCCATTAAAATTGTTGAAATGACAATCACAAACAACTAAAACCCAACTTTTAACACACAAATTTATTTATCACCCTCTACTTGTTACCTAGAATGGTCACTGTGCCTCAATGAAAGGGATTATCTGATGTAGGAGAGAGTGCTGATACAAGACTAATTCAGCACTGCTTATACAATTTAGTATGGTAGAGTATTACATATTTTTTTAATTCAGTGGTTAAAAATATATTCAAAGCAAAAAGTTTAGCATTTTTTTAATCTTAAAAGACAAATTACAATTACAGAATCTCAAAAAATAGTTGGAACAAGAGAAAAGAGTGTAGACGTTATTCTTACTGTTTGTAAACTAAAATTCAAATGATATAAAGATGATAAAGAAACTATTTAATAAGGGATTGCATGCAAAAATGAGCTAAAAAGAATAGTTTATTACCATGAGCATGTAGATGTGAGTAGAAAACCTAGACATCGCAGAAAACTGCTGAGCTTTGACAACAGAAGTTTTATCAACATTTGCAACTGCAGGAAATTTGTCTCTAAGTTGCGAAATTAAAACTTGGCACTTTGCAAGAAGACGAGGCATTAAAAGTACCAACATAACAGCGTCATTATCTCCTGAAAATACAAGCCAATTGTGTTTCAATTCTTTCGAAAAATACAAATTACAAACAAAACCAGTAATTCTCCTTTTGGAAGATTCCCTCTAGGGGCAGCCTCCTCATCTAATGTTGATGAGAATCATTGAAATTCAAATATTATTTATATTTTTAAAGAAACAAGTGTCAACAGACTGCAGACTACCAGCCACAGGTTGGTAGTTTTCTAACTTGATATTTAAACTATTCATGTAAAGATCAAGTTTCTTAAAAGCTGAAATCTGACTAGCAGTAGTATAGGATTAAAGATGGGGTAAAAATGAAACCATAAATATCTGTTATAATCTGCCATAACATAAAATGTTACAAAACCAATCTTGCTGATAAAATAATGTCTTACAATTTTGTTCTATACATAATTCTCAATCTTGAATATAATAGAGTTATCAGTACATTTTCAGCCTTTAGTACACTACCACATCTTTTCAATTTACTTATTTTCAAAATTTAACTTTCCAACAAGTGTTGCGTTTTTCTACAAAAATAGTGAAATGCCTGAATGTTTATATAGAATATAGCCACATTCTAGATTCTGAACTCTAACAAAAAATTGCATGTGCTGAAAAATCGCTAAATACATGACTACCCCTGTTTAATTTTTCATGTATTTAATTTTCGCAACAATATGATATCAATGTTCATAAACACTGGATCAAAAAATGTCATAAAACATAATTTAAAGGTATTCTTAAGGTAAATGAAAAAAGATTCTAAACAATTTTTTTGTATCACTAATAAATAATGAGAAATTCAACTTTTATTTTTTATTTTTACCCATGTCTAAACCTATCCTTTCTCCCGTGAAGTCAATTTCGATGAAAAGGAGAGGTTCTAAATATAGCCACAGCACTCAGTTCTTGCAAAAATATAACTCTTAATTAGTCTAGTTAGTCACACAAAAAAAAAAAAAAAAGTCCAAGCATTTCAAGACCAAATAGTTTACTACTTTTGTGGAAAATGTAGGAATTAATGGAAACAAGAAAATTTGTATAACCAAGGGTAAGAAAATAATGGTTAACCAAGAGTTTCAAATCCTGAGTCTCTACCCAAGTTTACTTAATTCTGTAAAACCAAAATAATATTAACGAATGCAGGACAATAATTAAATATTAAGGATGATATATTACCTCCTCTAATAAGGAAAGAATCAGGCATGAAATTAATAAGATACTGAACATGCTGTTGTGCTTGATGTACTTCCATGTGCCTCAGCTCCAAGTCAATAGCACGAGCATGAGCTTTGGTTTCAGCAAACATTTTCTAAAAAAAAAAAAGTACCACATATATATCATCATATATATTTATTTATATACATTAGTTTGAACAAAATTATTAGAAATGTACTGAATACATTTTTATAGAAGAAACGACTGATGAGAAGACTTGTTTAATTAAAAATAAGTATGGAAAAGGCCAAGTATATAATCCCCTTTAAATGGATCAGAAAGACTAAGACTGATGGTCCTGTCAAATTTGTATGTTTCCCAAATGTAGCACCTTCCAGACTTTTTTTTTTTTTTTTTTTTGCAACAACATATTTAAATATTAAAAGCAAATGATATGTTACTAAGAATGGCGTGAATATTGTCTTGAGGTGGGGAGTTGTCCATTGACAATACCCACAGTGGAGGGAACATTGGGTTGTATTATGGAGTAAAACAGTAGACTACACGAGAAGACCTCTTGGCCACTTATGCTTCAGATGTCGCCTTGGGTTTTCTGGAATATGGGTAGATGAAAGTGATTCGACTAAAGGATTAGGATGTACAGGAAGGAAAGAGTGGAATTTCTGATATCGGGATTTAGCGAGGGTATGGACAAAAGGAATATTGAGGTCGTTATGGAGAGTTAAATTGGATACGTAAAAAGGGAAATCTGTAATTTTGCAGAATATTCTAGATTGGAGTGTTTGGATTTTGTAGGAATTTGAAGGTTTAGTGGAACCCCAAAGTTCAAGTCCGTATGTCCATATTGGTCGGAGTACTGTCGTATAAATCAGTCGTTTGTTGTGTAGTGATAGTTTAGATCTGTTGTCAAGTAGTCTTAGTAGAAGTCTGTACCGTCGATTCCCTTATTGTCTTTTTAATGGGATGTGAGGTTTCCAAGTTAGTTGCTTGTCTAATGTAAGTCCTGGATACCTAATTTGTGATTTTTGAGGAATTAGTGCGCTATTGAGTGTAACTGGAGGGCAAATGGAACGTAGGAGGGTGAATGTTACATGGCTTGATTTGCTGCTGTTGACCTCTGTCTGTTCCAGACTCTAGGAAGGATAGTATAGTTAAGAAGATCAATAGTATACAAGCAGATATTAAATATAGAATGGCCATAAGAACTTTTAAGGAAGACAAAAGTATAAATTTACATAAAGTCTTAATCTCATTTGGTAAACCTAGAGTTGTGAATTAGCTAATAGAAATTTATTTAGTGATGAACTTATTAAATAAAATCCTTAGGCTGACCCTGATTAGAAAAGGTTGGTAGCCTGTAGACAACTTGTCCCATTTAGCCTTAGTAACACGAAGTCGACGTTAATAAATAACAATGAACAATAAACAAAATGGTCATGAGGCCAGCTGTTAGGTATGGCAGGGTAATATTGAAGTTGAAATTGATCCTGTCTGTTCTTGAAGGGAGGGACTCTGAGTAAAATATTTTGATCTGTGAGGGAGCAGTACAGATACAGGATCAAGAGCAATGTTGAATAATTGGACCAGTGTAGTGAAGCTGATATCTTTCCTATTCATATGGGCAGATTGTGCTGGTTTGGGCCCTAAAAATTAAGCCTTCGGGCTGCCCAGGAAAATTTATGGTACAATGGTTAGAGCCAGGAGAGGCAGACCCCAGCAAAGATGGCACATAGTCTGTAATTTTCAAAGGATGGGAGTACACAATCGATGGACCCTACCACAGGCCACTTTTAACCAGACTAAAATGGTGGTAAATGCCTGGATAAAACAAGAATTGTGGGTCTTATTATTAAGAGAGTAACTCTGTAGAACTCATATTATAATTACATAATAGCAACTGCAGATATGTCATTCATTGGGTCAGTTTAGCCGTGTGAGTTAAGGCATTGGCCAAAATCTCACTTGGCAAATCTAGTTATAAGTTCAATTCTCATCTGAGTAGTTGACATTTATTTAGTGATGAAATCATTAAATAAAATCCTTAGTCCCTTTCTGGCTAAAAAAAGGGAGTAGACAGTAGATAACCCATCCCAAAAAGCATTAGTTGCACAAAGTGGGCATTAATACAATAAATGACATTTCATTGGGTTTTATACCAGCTTCAGGCAACTAAGGTTAACTGGAAAAGGTATTATGTTTCATAGGTAATTGATAAGACCTACATCAAAATTTATAATTGATTGTTCTATAGAGAGAAAAATAAACTAGCTAGCCCATTTGCTGTGCCTTGAATCCAGTAGCTTAAAATAGGAGCAAACACGGATAGCTTCAATATTTCTAATAAGTTTTAAATTTTTATTTTCTTAAAAGAAACTGAGTTATAAAGCTCTAACATCATATAAAGCTCCAGTTAAATAAGTATTTTTATAAAAGGAATCCAATGGTTCCCATAAACAGAACAATTCATAGGAAGTACAGAATTTCAAAAATCTTGAAACATAATTACATGAAGAGGGTAAGCCTACTAAAGGTTGATATTTTCCTGACATTAACTATAGACTTTTACCTTAATAATATTTAGTGTTATTACTAACACTGAAAATTGTATTTTTAAACAAAAATAGTCAACATTTTTATTCTCAGTAAGTTGAGTACAATAAATAATGGACCATGAAATTGAAATGAATTGTATAAGGTATGAAAATGAATTCACTTACTTTAAAGTCGTATATTTCAGAGGGCATTGGTGATGCTTTTGAACTGCTATCAACTTGTAATCTTAATTCTTGGTTTTCTTCTTGGATACGACTTACTAATTCTCTAAATTTAACAATAGTCAATTCTCTGTCAGCAAGACTTTCCAGCAGCTGTTCAGTTTTCCTTTGTGCCTTTGGGGAAAAAAAACATTAGTATCTTTCCCTAGGTTTCGTTACTACAAAATATTTTTCGTTTTATTTTTTACCTCCCAAATTTGTAAATTTTTAAGGTCTAACTCTTGTCTAAAGTCTTGCTCTTGTTCTTTGAACCCTTCTTGTAGTTGATCATTTACTTCTTGAAGTTCTTCTAGTTCAGCAACAGTTTCTTCCAATTCTTTTACTTTTTCTTCTAAAGACAATTTCTGTTGCCCCAATGTTTCAACCATTTCTTCAGCACCCAAGGCAGCATCAACCTATGCAATATTTTAAAAATTAAATTATTAAGAACTCAGGGGTTTAAGCTAATTTTAAAAGGAATAAAATACTTACATGGGCATGAAGTTCATCAATTTGTTCCTCCATTTCTGTAATTCGAGATTTAAGCTTTTCACTACATTTTAGCAGCTGATCAAAATCAGATTGTTTTTCCTCGAAATCTTTCATAAGTTTTTGCTTTTCATGTTTTTCATGAGCAGATAAATCCCTTAGCCTGAAAATTAAGGTATATGATTAAATTAAAGATAAAATTCAACTAACTGAAATCAGATGTAGAGGAGTGTGGGTTTAGAGAAAAAGTAAAGTAAAAAATAATAAATATCTCTGTCATTACTTATTTAAGCAAAAAAAATGTATATAAATCCTGTTTAAAAAAATGTCATACAATTGTTGCTCCATAGATTTTTTTTTAACTTACAAATTTAGAAAGTAACTTGATTTTTTTGTTTTCAGGCTTAAGCAGTACTGCTACACATTACTAAACACTCAGCTTGTATATCACAGTATGTCTTATTCCGAGCTTACATCTTGATGTTCTCATCAGAAACTTATTGAGTGGGACACATGTATAAATGTGTGATGTGATCGCATCAAAGAACATTGTAGTCTATTGTCATACCTCTCGGTGGAGACCGTCGTTACTGGCTGATGGTTGAGTACCGCTGGCAAGGGCTTTCGATGCAATGGCATCATCTTCAAGCCTGTTTGTAAATAGTTGTACTGAGTTGGTTGTCCGTCAGTCAGTGGGTTTTATGCTCTGTTCACCATATTAGTTGTTTACGTTTAGCCCAGATCTGTTTACTTACCACTAAGATCTGTCAACAGAGCATACGGTGAACAGAGCATAAAACCCACTGACTGACGGACAACCAACTCAATACAACTATCAACAGGCTTGAAGATGATGCCATTGCATCGAAAGCGCTTGCCAGTGGTACTCAACCATCAGCCAGTAACGACGGTCTCCACCGAGAGGTATGACAATAGTATCATTTATATTGGCGGTTCTAACCCTTTATTTGAATTACCAACATTGTAGTCACTTCACACAGTAGAGGCTTCAGTTCTTAGTTGATGGTTCAACATGTAGCCATTTTATGTAAAATGAAAATCAACTTCATTAATGGCCAAAATTTGACCAAGAACAGTAGGGTTCAGAGAAGTGGTAAAATGAGTAATCATAAATATCTCCATTATATTTATTTATTTATTCATTTATTAGCGTCCACTTTATGCAACTATGGCTAATTGGGACGGGTTATCTACAGGTTACCACCCTTTTCTAGCCAGGGCGGGACTAAGAATTTTATTTAATGAGTTTGCCACTAAATAAATTCCTATTTGCCCAGGCGGGAATCGAACTCGCCACTCTAGGTTTACCGTGTGAGATTAAAGCCAACACTTTAACTCACATGGCTAACCTGAGCCCCCCTATCTCCATTATAGATTGTCTAGAAAAATTTTATATAACCAATTACTGTATTTTTAGTCTTCAATAAACCTCCACTCATTATAGAATTTTCACTTAAATCACTAAACATGTCTTTTTTTATATAGGGTTCCTACTAAGGGACTACTAGAAAAGAGATTATGAGATATCATTTTTTTATCTGCTGGTGGTGAAGATGATGAATTAGGTTATTCAGAACATAGTTTTATGGCTCCTCACAATTTATTTAAAAAAATGCTTAGCACTTTCAGGAAGTTACATGAGTGTCATAGCGTAGGATATTACTAGAGAGATGCAACTGGGCTGAACTCTGCCGATACACCAGTGCAATGTAACCTGACAAGACATCAACTGTGATACATTACAGGTTGAGAAAAATCTGCTTAGGTAATCAGCCCATGTGAGACAAGGTATTTTTTGCATTTTATATGCAGTCAATTTATAAAAGATAATTTTAATGTTTACGTATTTTTATTAAATTATTATTTTCCATTTTTACTATACTAATACTGATTTAATATCACAAAGTACTAACCTCACAAGTGTGTCTTTTAGTTTTTCATTCTGCTGAAGAAGTTGTTTCATTTTGAAAGGTGTTGCTTCACCTTCTTCTGCAGTAACACCAGCAGCTTCCAATTTATCCGAGAGCTCAGCCTTAGCTATTTCTAATTCCATTTCAAGTTCTTCTATCCTCTCTTTCGCTTGATCAAGATCTCTTTGCAGAGACTCAGCCTTAGAAATAAAAAATAGTTAGTAGTCTATAAAAATGTGATAACTCAATATATTACAAGTTTCATTCAAATAATGATGTGTGATTTTAAATCTGTAAACATTCAATGAAATTTATACAAAAATAATTGAAACATTTATGGAATTTCTATGGAACATTGCTCAGAAAGAATATAACATAGGCAATGATTTTTAAATGTCATCGATGGGTTAAAGCATATGTCGGCAACCCCCGGCCCGCGGTAAGGTTTGATCAGGCCTGTGAGACATTTTGAGAAAAATAATAAAACAAAAATATCACAGTGAGGAAGATGAGGGATTTGTGTGTTTTGCAATACTTATAAAAGCGAAAAGTTCTTTTCATTAATAAAAGTTAATAAATCAAAACATCGTACAAGGCTGGGTGATGATAATTTGAAAAATTCTTTTTGTCTTTGTTTCAGTAGAATTAATCCAAAAATCGATGGATTAGTTTCCCAAATTCAAGCTCATTGATTTACCATGTTATACCAATTTTTTTCATTTCATTTTGTTATATTAATAAATTGTATTATAATTACATTGTCGTTATAATTTCATGTCTGATATCTATCGTTAAAAATTATGAACACTACATTTAAAAGGGGCCCGGCAAATGTATTTGCACACTAAAGTTTGGCCCGCAACATGTCAAAGGTTGCCCACACCTGGGTTAAAATATAAGAATAATTTTCACCAAAATATGAAGTTTGAAATAATTTGAGTATTAAATAATGCTTTTCGTTTTCATCGCATAACAATGCTGTCATTTTCTTGTTATACCATAATGTTCAAAGTGATGAGATAATATGATATATATTATTAGATGAATATTGATGAATCAATGAATAGAATAGTTACCCATCTTAAATGTTTGAACTAAATATTTTTTACAGCCAAAATATAATGATTGCATTATTTAAGCATTAATACTAAATAATATAATTCAATTCTCACAATTAAACATTTAGTATTTTCAACAAACAAAAATTACAAAACAGAATAAGGAAAGCCATATTCTAACCTAAATTTATGACACATTTGTTTTATGAAACTGATCAGGAATTTAAGAATTTGTGTTTTGAATACAAAGTTAATATCCACTCCTATTAACAATATTATTATTATTATTTATTAACATCCACTTTTTGCTGCTACGGCTAACTGGGACAGGTTATCTACAGGTTACCACCCTTTTCTAGCCAGGGTGGGACTAAGAATTTTATTTAATGAGTTCGTTACTAAATAAATTCCTATTTCCTCAGGCAGGAATCGAACACGCCACTCTAGATTTACCGTGTGAGATTAAAGCCAACACTCACATGGCTAACATGAAAAAAAAAAATCATCTCCAATGGCTAGTTCAAAGAAAATCTAGTACATGAATACTCATACAGCCCCCCTTGGAAAATAAGTTGTAAATTATTAAAAGGGAGCTTCTGCAGCATGGTGTTAATGAGATAAATCAAAAACCTAAAGATCTTCTAAAATCATTTTTGGGGGGGTTTCCCTAAAGTTTCAGGCCTAACTGAAGACAATCTTCATAGAATTATAGATTTCAAATAAATGTTGTGATACTCGTAAGAGATGTCTCATCAAAATGAGTTTTACTTAAGCCTGAATTGGAAAATAAAACAGGCTGCACAAATTCCCAGATATTTCAAATCAGGGGGGGGGGGAGTCACTAATAAGGCATAACCGTTGAATTAAAATTAATTCTTCTCCCATTTGAAAGTTGTCAAATTTAAATTATTTATTAGCGTCCACTTTTTGCAACTAAG
This sequence comes from Riptortus pedestris, assembly GCA_019009955.1. Lineage (NCBI taxonomy): Eukaryota > Metazoa > Arthropoda > Insecta > Hemiptera > Alydidae > Riptortus > Riptortus pedestris. The sequence continues at coordinate 25,103,168 of CM032230.1, read as the reverse complement.
GATAAGTGGGACGGGTAATCTACAGGTTACCACCCTTTTCTAGCCAGGGTGGGACTAAGGATTTTATTTAATGAATTTCGTCACTAAATAAATTTCTTTGCTCAGGTGGGAATTGAACTCACCACTCTGGGTTTACCATGTGAGATTAAGATTAACACTTTAACTCACATGGCACCCCTGAGGCCCAAAAAGTTGCCAAAGAAACACCTTTAATGTGCACATTTTTATTACATTATTATAAAATCTTTTTTAAGTCAAATACTATTGATTAAATATACTGGTAATGAAAGAAAAGTCCTTGTCGATGTTATTTTTTTGCACAGGGAAAATGGTAATAGATGGAGGGTCTGTGCAATAGGTTAAGGTTGACGAGAACTTCTCTAGTAGTATGAAAATACCTTTAATAATCATTTTGTTGCGTTAGTGTAGTTCCAGTTCTTTGACATCCATGACAAACATATTTATCACAATGTCTTAAATAAATTTTCTATAGTGGACATTAAATTTATTTTTTATACTTTTATTGAAGATTTGAGACCCTGAAGAGGTGGGATATTGGGCAAGGAACATGTAAGAAACAAACAATAAAGAAATTTGAATGTAAAGAGGTTTTATTTACTGACCCTGTCGACAAATTAAGAAGATTTAGTAATTATAAAATTTACCTTTTCTTCTGCCATTTCTTTGTCAAGAGTGGCCATTTCCAAAGTATCAGCCATGTCTGAAAGTTCCTCTTTTGCTTCAAGAGCCTCTTGCCTTTCACGTTTAGCACGCTCCAATTCTCGTTTTAGAGCAGCTTGTGCTTCCATAATTTTCGACTTAAATTCAGCTGCCTGCTCAAGTTGAATGTTGAGAGAATCTAACTCATGGGCTTTCTCTTTATATTTAACTGGCAAGCAAAGAAAAAAAAACATTTCTTAATAAATTCACTCATAATAAATCAAAAAATGTCTGAAATCTACTATACATACACTTTATTATAGATGCCTTTTCATAAATTTATTTAATAAAAAAAAAAATAGTATTCAAATTTATTTAAACTAAGAGGTAAGGATGGTCATGCTATATATATTTTTTAAATAGTTTTTTCCCTGAAGTACTTTCAGTTCTTAGAAACAGGATGTAAAAGTGTTATAACAAAGACAAATATCTAAAATGTTGTATATATTATGTAGGGTTTTTATCATGGCCAACAAAATATTACTTACAATTTAAGACCTATTACAGCAGGAAAGGTTTCAAACAATTAATCAATTTGTTTTATTTAGTCCATATGCAGATCGTCATTTAAAATGGAGTAGCTAAAACATTTTCCAGCGCCTAATTCAAAACCAGACTTTGGGACATGGTACTCGCTTCAGACGTTCGAGAAAGAACTTTTAAAACTGGATACCGGAGGAGTGGTTGCAGTCAAATCATGAGCCTCGAAATGTGGCATGTTAGATAGTAATCTTCCAGTCCAGATAGATAGATAGTAGTCTTCAATACAGTAGTATTGGTACCGGACCACCTAAATTATTCTTGTTACACTGATATAAAAAATCCATTACGCATGGGCTGCGTTAACTAAGCAGATTTCCCATGTGTGTCACATATTCGCGTTTATCTAAAATTGTAAAAGTTCAATGCGAACAATATTTGGTATTTAGAATTTAAATAGTAGGCTTCACAATACAACAGCTTATTGTTAATATGACATAAGTGGGGGTTTACTGAACGCAGAAAACTAAAAAATCTGATTATTTAGGGTAATAATCAAGATAATGAAAATATGTACATAACAACATTTATAGAGCATCACATTTGCAATAGGATTGATTCTATACAAATTTTTGACATGACGCATAATAATGGAAATATTTTGAATTTTCAAAATTCCCCCTGTAAATCCCACCTCACACTGGTCCGATTTTAGCCATTAACGAACTTGATCTTCATTTTTACATAAGCGACTGCTAGAGCGGTAACATACAACTATCTATATATATATATATATATATATATATATATATATATATATATATATATATATAGAATTTTGAATGGGCCCCATTTTCGTCATCTACTAAGTAGGATCGATGCGCATTGAAGAAATGTTTTGAAAATCCCATCATGAGTACAACCCCAATAGCTGATTTCCCCTAAGGGAAATCCAAAAGGTGTCTTTAATTAGTTATAATGTAGAACTGCTTAAGCCTGTATTAAATTACTCTAAGAGTGTAAGCTGTTTGATTTGACAAAGATTATAGAAATTAGACTTTATTTTCATTTTAATCCAAGACAATTAAATTTAATGTAAAATAAAATATTACTTCTCATAGTTTCTAGTTTTTCAGAAAGCTCCTTCATCTGTTCCTTAAGTTGCTCTACTTCAGGATTTGGTTCTAATTGAAGTTTCATTGGCTGAGGGGTACTGACTGTCGGACCAGGAGAAACAACCTGCCCCGGAGTGAATTGAGGTTTGAGAGTCTCAACAAAACCTGTCTGAACACATTAATAACAAATTAACTATAAAGGCAAAGACATGAAATTTTATATGATGTAATAAATATAATTGACATACAATATATTTGATTATGCATATCTATAACATTTAATTTACTATCTATCACAAAATGTGTAATTATTTTTATTCATAAACTCAGAGCATTGCTGAAGAACTAACTATCTTAATTTAATGACATCATAAATTAAGCAGATCTAACATTTCTATAAACTAAACTTTATTATCTAATATGCTATGAATACTATTGTTAGAATACGATCACTCCTCACCTGCCAACTACCCAAGATGTTTGTCTGCAAATGTCTTCCATACAAACTCAATGATATACAATTAAAATAAGATTGTGTCAAGCCAATTTCAATTTTTCTTTTTTTTTAATTGTTGTGGGAAGAAAGATGGCTGAACAAATCTTTTTCCAGCCTTTTGTAGGATAACACCAAAAACAATTAGCAGGTTTTAAGTATTATACATTTCAATTATCTTATTCTTTAATGGCCACTTTTTGCTACTGGGGCTAAAGATTTTATTTAGCAAGTTCATCACTAAATAAATTCCAACGGCCCAAATGGAAATCCAACCCATGTCACCAGGATTCTACATTTCAAAAAATTTTATGAACAGAGCATAAGTTTTACTTTCTTGTCATTAAAGTAGTAGAAATCTACTAAGGGAAAAAATATCACCATCTAAACCTGAATTTTAAGCCACTTTCCTCCAAACTTTAAAGATTTAGAACTTCAATACCTAGAGGGAAATTGTCTAATAAAAATGTAATCCCAAAGATTTTAGACTTAATTAATGAAACTGTGTATTTGAATTTTTTGAAGAGATAGTACAAGTACCAGGACCTTATATGACTCCACAGGAATGTTGAAAAACACATAGCCAGGGAAATAAAACCTGAATCACACAACTCCATCTCCTCAAGATTAGGAGTGAGTGGTGGATCAACTCTCTAGAAAACTCTAATTTTTGTTACCCAAAAGTGGTATGGAATGTAAGAAGCCTATTCCTGGTAGGGGTGATTCGAAACCTGAAATAAGATCTTATGAGTTCAGGAGTTTCAGTGGAAAAATCCAAATAATGACTATGAAAAGTCACTCATAAACAGTGGAGAAAGGTCAAGATCGTGTTCATAATAAAAAACACATTGAACCACTCTCCCCCGAAATATGAGGGTCTCTACCCTCATATTTTTTATTAAAACTTATAACAAAGTTTATTTAATATATCGATAATTATTGTGTAAGCTCCTAGAGAAAATGCTGACGACAATGCAATGGAAATGTTTTACGATACCTTATAAAGAATGTAGGGCACACTTTCAATCTTCCCACGGAAATTATCCTCAGGGACTTCAAAGCAAAGCAAATAAGAGACGGATTCTTCAGAGTTACAATAGGTGTTCAGAGTAAATACATGGAAACCACTGATAATGGTATGAGTGGAGTGGGCATTGCTCTGGAGAGGACATGGTGTTGAGTTGCATTACCGATACAAGAGCATGTACACGAAAACATGGATACGCCTGTGCTAGAACCAAAACCAGATAGATCACATCTTGATCCAGATCAGGCATTCTGCAGGTGTTCGGGATATACGAAGCTGTCGTGAAACTGTTTGCAGTTCGGGTCATCATATGATAAGAATAAAGTATAGATAATGAATCCCAGAGAAATAAATGAACAACTACATCACATTTTAGTGTAGAGGGCCAGAGTGAGTGAGAACTTTTTCTTTTAATAGATTTTTACTATAAACTACTACAGAGAGCTTATTCCTAAGATTAAATCTGTTTCATTCAATAAGTAAATGATTAGTTTAACAGAACCCTTGATTCTGAGAAAGGTAACTTTTTGTTCTTCAAAAGAGAAATCAAGTCATAAATAAATATGAAGCCGAGTTGTAGAAACTTGATTTTGTTATTTAAAAAAAGTGAGAAAAAAAAAAGAAATTGGCTTATAACATAGCAATAAATATTATTGCTTAAAACAAATTTATTGCTACTTGCAGCAAACTAACATGGATTACAGACATTTAAGGATATATGTATTATATTGCAATAGACTTCTATTGCTTTTGTCCTAATACTACATAGATGTTATTTAATACCTAAAATAAATGTACACAGTAAACATTTATGACTAGTCCCAAGCATTAACATTATTTACATTCATACACCATTTATATACACATTGATAACATTTATTACAAGGAACCATAGGAACATTATAGCCAGGGTTATGTGCTATACTATAAATGAGAGGTAAATAATATTTTAATAAATGAACTTACAGAGAGGGGCCTAAAATAAAATCCATCTAAACTTCTTTAAGGTAAAAATAATAATGGGAAGCTATAATATGATCCAATTTTCAAGTAAAATATTTTTCAATAGTTCCATACTATTTAAAACTGGGCATAATAGCAGATACTTCAAATGAAATAAAAATATTGTAAATAAATAAAAAGATTAAATAGGGGGGGGGGCACACATCACAAGTACGAATTCTGAAAGGACAATTAAGATCATAATCAAAACTACAGTGAATTTCTAATCTGCAGGCTTGATAACTAACAATTATTTTTTTAGAACATTAATACTCCAATCAAAGAAAATTTATGTTGAAAATATAGTCAGAATATTAATAATATGTCAAAAAAAAAAAAAAAATGTTCTCATAATTCAAAGATGAATTTTGCTTGTCATTAAAAATTATCAGGGGGATCCCAAAGTCTGTGGATCCCTTTGGTAATCGATGAAAACATTGTAAATAAAGACGCGTAGTTTTTACCTTTATCGTAATATTTCAAATTAAAAACACTATCTTGGTAAGTCGAAAACTTTTACGAGGGTACAGCCATTGTTTATTTTTCTCCATTTTTTAGCAATAGTAAACCTTAAAAAATTCACAATATTTTGGGGAACTATTAAAAAAAAAAATGTTTCAAAGTGACTTGTCCCAACCATTGTTTGGAGGAGACAGACAGATGCAGACTATACATGCTGCACAGACTTGTTTAAGAAATTCAAAAAAAGAGATTTAGCTCTTGAAAGAGAATATTCCAGTGGCCTATATCTCAATAAAGAGACACTAAGGAAAGAACCTAGATACAAACACATGAAAACAATCAACAGAACTAGTAGTATCCAAAAGTCTATCAAAGCAATGGCTTCAGTTCCAAAAGCTGCAAAAGTATTCCACGTCATTTGACACCTTCGCAGCCACAACAAAGTACAAGGTAAAATGATCACACAATTCTTCAGTGAGCCAAGGTACATACATCAGACAGCTGAACATAATTTGAATCTGGGCTAAGCTCTACATCCAGTACTTGATCACTCATACAAGGCTAGAGTACAATGCATTACTATCAACAAATAAACAACACAGAGGTGGATATTATAAATAAAGAAAGGTATTCCCCAGGTTTTGCACTACAGCACTACTTGTGCAAACAGAAGAGTGAATTTAAGACGGATTTAAAATAATGTTTAAGTCTGTCATGTGGGAGCTTTGTAAACTAGGCATATTTTTCGCTTGCTGAAATTACACTATCAGATACTAAACATGACATATTTAGTTGGATAATAACTTATTGTGAAAGACATATGAGTAGGAGGGTCCTAAAGACAGAAAATAAAAATAAATCAAATTACTGCAACAAATACTTTCAGCAATTAATTAATTAACGTAAAACTTTGTTTTACATAAAATGTATAAATATCGATTTGGTCAAATAAGCATTGTCACTGCTACAGCATAAACAGAAAAATTAAATATGATTTTAATATATATATATATATATATATATATATATATATATATTTATAATTACTTATGTATTTGTTTGTTTCAATGGAACTCAATTCTATCATCTACTAGGTAAGATCAGTAGGCATTTAAACATTGCATCAGTCCAACCAATTTTTTCCGTTCACTAACAGCACATCCAAAGAACTAAACTCGACTTGTTTAAAAAGTAGTGACTCAAAATGAGGTGATTTCTATTTGATAAAACAAGTTAGAAGACGGGGAATTTACAATAGAACTGAATCTAAATTTGATTTCATGCTGTTCGACAAATTGATTTTAGATTTCTTGGCTTTTATATAATCAGAAAAAAGAAAATCTAACTACTAAATTAATGTTGATTATTTTTTCTTCACAAAGTCAAAAACTTTCCCATTGGTCAATAGTCAAATTTCCTTATAACAATACCTAAGTAGTACCACTATTTGAGTAGAATAAACTAATATTATTTATATTACTTTACATTCTTTGAACTCAAACTCATTATCTATTCATAAAAAACAAACACTAATTAAGAAGCATTGCTGAGTTAGGCCAGTAATGAGAACAGCGAAGCAGGAAAGCTATAACTCTGAACACAGCTATATCAATAGCAGTATCATTACCAAAAATCCCTAAATAATTGAAACAAATATCTCAACATATTTACAAAAAAGTATTACTGAATAATAACGTAATCATCGTGTTAGGGAATAAAGCAATCTCACAAGAGTTAGATTCTAAAAAATTAAGGATTTATTGTAGATTTTTTTTTGTTCAAATTTCTCAAATTGTATAATTAAATAAAATGTGAAGTTAATTAATCTTTATAATCCTGAAAGAAATTTCACAATGTTAAATACAAATAATAAAAAGCAGAGCCAAATTACAGTGCATGAATTGAAGCCTTGAAAGGTGCATATGTTTATGTACAACATTAAAATCAAATTTAAATAGAAAAGGGGGATAGACAAGAATTAAACAACATGCGACACAAAAGTGTTTAGGTTAACAGATTCCTGTGCTGCATGTGAATGAGTCAATCATGCCAAGGATTCAAGGCAAATGCAACCTGCTAGGAAAAAGAATAATAAAGTGAAAAAGAATGGAGATGAATGAAACATCAAAGACATGGCTGGTCTAATAGGTAGCAACAATGTTTAAACAATATACCACATTTAATCAATTAAGTTACAGGTCTTTTAAAGATTATAACATCATTTGTTAATAAAAACTTGTTAATTCAAATGAATATATTCACATAATTGATCATTTAGTAAAGGTTATAATAAGAAAAAAAAGGATGATTTATTATTAATAATTTCAAACTATATGGATACTAATAATTTTGGTTAATAAAATTACGGTTATTTGTAAAACAAAAAAAAATTATGAAAGCTCGTTCTAACAAGAAAAAACACAAGCAAATTGTAGCCACAACACACGGATTTTGTTTTTTTGTTTTTGATTTTTGAATTCTTGCCTGAGTTTCTTCTGAATTGCGAACTGTTTTAGGCGTAGTAGATTCAGTTTCCTTTAACATTTAAGAAATGTTATTAATAAATTAATAATGGTAAATTATATTTACATGAAAGTGTGCAAACATCAATGGGTAAATACTTGAAAACACATATATATTAAAATAACCTTTAAAAAATAAATCAGTCTTAAATAGGCCTGAATGACGAAGGAGACAGATGTGATAGAGATATCAGTTTGGTGATGAAACAGCACTCAAAGAAGACTGTAAGGTTTTTACTGTGTTATGCCTGCTCCATTTATATTCTTCATAGGTTCTTATCAGGCCTAGGTGAAACAAGAGCAGATAAAAGATCTGAGGCATGAAGCTCCCTAATTGTATTCCTATGAAAAGTCAGTGTGAAATAGAGAGATCCGTATCTGCTTCCTTTTATTAAGATAGCCAGTGCCCTTCCCACTCGACCAACTTCACTTCCTATAATAACCCTTACAACTAATGAAGTAATTATGAACTAATAATTGAAGCACTATGAGTCTATTAATTACTCTAAAATTATTAATTTGAAAATAATATCATTATTTATAAAATCGAATGGCAATAGAAACTGTTGATGTCTATATAAATACGGGTAGTCGAATTAATGGACCCATAATGACATTACAGATTCCGAGATAACTGAGACGATAACCAGAATGAGTAACCAGTCTCTCACGTTTGCAGTGATTCCTAAACAGGAGCCCAATACTTTTCAATAATAAAGTAGAGAGACTTGGAAATATCAAATTCCCAGGAATAAACTCGTCCAACAAATTAGTACCTTTTGAGAAAATCTCACTACTTACCTCTGTCTTCCTGTCCTTCAATTGATAAAATAACGTTATTTTCTTAATAAAGTATTTTCACTGAAAATATTCTGTTTTACCATTCTCTACTGCATCATACTCTTAAGTAGTAACTCACCATAAACAAAATAAGCCCTTGAGAATGTCATAATGTATGTCAGCTTCACTCACATGAATAACAAAGAGAAGGTGACAATCAAATTATGTGAGAGAACTTAAAATACTTCTTTGAAACTAGAAGAAATATTATAAGGTTCTTTCAAATAAGAATAAGCCACCTTCATTTATAATAGTTATATTCCAGAACAAACATTCAAGAACATTTCCTGACTTTCAGGCATCATGTAGAAACTAAAGCATGGCTCTTTCGGCCAAAATTGCTTGATAAAAAGACTTTCCTTGTTTATAAAAGCATGTTCTAGTGTCTATCCGAACACCAATGATGATGAAATGCACTCGATTATTGGCTCTGCAAGAACTGAAGGTAGATTATTCTTACTGGAAAAGTTAATGAGTAATAAAATCTCAAAGGTGTGAATAACTGAACAAAGGCAGTCATCTGAGAATAATTCTAAGTACAAAGCACAATTGGCTTAAATAAAACATTTATTTTAAAACCTGGATTTGAAAAATATTTCATTGTTTACTATCTCTAAATTCCTATTAAGTAATAGTGTGATTTTGTTAACAGGAAACATTTTACGGAAATAAAAAAACATGGATTCCTCTATACCTATTAGATATAAAGGAAATTTGGCTAGAAATTACTTCATTAACAATAAAAAGATCTATAAATTGTGCACTGTCAGATTTTTTGATCCAATGCATTGAAATGGAGATAATTTATATGAATTTCAAATGAAGTGAAAAAAAAATGTTATGTATTTAATTTAATAGGAATACAAGGAAGTCATGTGAAGTCAAAATCAAATTTTTATGACAATTGTATGAAACTACTTCTCTGAAAATAAAAACTTTATTTAGATGGTAGTTTCATTTATTTCTTTATGGGTAGAAAGACAAACTAACACAACTGTATTGTTAATTTTTTATTTACTCTAAAAAAAGATGAGTTTTAAGGGGGAATCAATCAATAAGTTTCAAAAGTGCTTTTTAATGAATTTAGCGGTTAGGATCAATCTACTTATGAGGGCTTCGTAAGCGTTAACAAAATAGGATTTTAAACAAAATAAGTTAAGCATCTCAGACATTTGCATACATAATATGGTACTAAATAGATAATTATCCACCTGGTTAGCATTTTTATTACGTGCCAATCAAAGTTATTAATGTTCAATTTACAATAACAAATAAACCCCAAATTCAAAACATGGACATAATACAAAATTAATGGACAAGAAAATGAATTCACCAATGGATTATTATACACCTGAAAATTATAAATTCCCATACTTAAAATAAGTTGTCTAAATTGTTGGGTTAGAAGCATATTTAAAAATGAATAAACAAAAATTAAAAACCATATCTCCAGATATTTGTAATAATATATCACCGTCCAAATAAATGTAAAATACATCAACAAAACAAACATCCATAACTCCCATTAAATAACATTTAAGTGATTAAAACTAATGGTTATTTAATTAAAATAAATAGTCAAATTACAGAAATATATTCAAATTTATAGTAGGTAGATTTGAAAAGATGTTTAATAACCAGGAGATGGTTGTATGCATGAATGGAATAAAAATTTGAAACTACATTAAAACATGGAATCTCCAAATCTCTTTTCTTGTGACACATTTATAACATTCAAAATGGAAGATAAAAGAAGATTGAATTGGGTATTTTTAGTTATTACCACAACTGCTATTGGTGTTTTCCATTTATTTCCCAAATACTAAAGCCAATAGTTAAAGCCAGCAATGATTGGATTTCTGGCAGTCTAGGATAGGCAATGGCCTCCAATAATCTCTCTTAGGTCTCACGGTCATCTTTATAAGACCATTTTCACTACCATTATGTCATTGTTTATGTGAACATATATTCAAGTTATGTTCTTAGGAAGGTTGGAACTTATACTACAAGGAAGTGCATAATATAATTCTAAGAAACTAAACAAACTAGTCACTCAAGGAAAATGATTAATTTTCAAAGAGCACTTTGATCTTTTAAATAATCTGTACAGTTTCATGAATCAAGCAATAATACTCAGAACCACAATGATCAGGGAAGAACTAACAACTTTCCACAAGAACAAAAACATACATTCCACTTATTCATTCAATTTTTTTCATTTTGTCATGCAGGGGGGTTTGAAAACTAAGCAGATTTTGCAAGTGCTGGAATGACAAGCCAATAAAAATTGTGCCCACTAAAGTGTTAACTCGATATACAAATTTCAATGGGCCTTATTTTTATCATCAACAAGGATACATGGAGAAATTATTTGAAAATAGCATCTTCAGCACAGCCTCAATAGCTGATTTTCCTAAAGATAAATCTGCTAAAATCCATGCTTGACTAGATAAAAAAGGCTTTCACTAAAAATAATAATTATAAGTTCTATCAGACTAATAACGGTGTCTACAAATATTCACTAGCCAAAACAATAGATAAAAATGATTGAACCATCTATTATATACATTGTATTAATTAAAAAAAATTAGTTATTACATAGAGCTTAGAGGAATCAGGAAAAATGGAACATATTCTGTTACTATTCTGCAATAGCTGAATTTCCTTAAAGCAGATTTACTTTAAGGGAAATTAGCTATTGAGGTTGTACTCATGACACAATTTTTGAAAAAAAATTCTTCAATTACTCATTAATCCTACCTAGGAGATGTCAAAAATTAGGCCACGTCGAAATTATATTATATTTATATATATTTGTCTCTTACCACTCTAACGGTCAACATTTTTGTTTCATCTTTGACAAACTTAATATTTAAGCATTTCATGTAAAACTTAAGTTCGTGGATGGTTTAAGGGGAATGGGAGAAATGAAAATTTAAAAATATCTCAGTTAATATCAGTCGGATCAAAAAATTGTATTGAACCAATCTCGTAGCAAATTTAATTATCTATTAATGTTTTATTATACAGTTTTATCTCTATTTAAAAATTAAGCGAGATATTTGCATTTTTTAGTTTTCATTTATTTTATCTCAATTAACAATAAGCTGATACGTCTTATTCCTAGCTTAAATATCAAATGTGGTTATCAATGAGCCTTTACTATATGACATATGTCAGACGTCATCAATTAAGATTTTACATTCCTGACACAAAAATATTGATTTGATCAGCATAATACTCAATGTTTAACCATTTCTTCCATCACTAAAGATCATATTCATTAACAGAACAGGAAAAGAGGGAATTTGACTGTTCAAAATATCTCAGTTATTATGAGCCGAATCAAAAAATGTTATGGAACCAATCTAGTTAAACATTTCGTGTTCAGCAATTGTTGTTCTATACATTTGTTTGTAACTCAAATATTAAGTGGGCTATTTGTACTTTCTTGTTTTCAGCCTTGAGTAAATCCCCGTTTCTATTCATCGGATTTTTACTCTATGCAACTGAGTCACTGAACACCTCACAATTTCAATTCCTGTCTACATAGGCTTCTTGTTATGGGAGAAATATCACAAGTGTATCAATCCAGCATGTGAGAAATCTACTTAGTTTGCATAGACTCTGCCTGACAGATTTTTTTTGTATCACTCAAGACAAAATCTATTCAGACACAAAACCAAAATGATTTAATTGGAATATAATGATTGTCTGATAAAAGAGACAAATATTCCAAACTTGTAAATAACAAAACCAAAATTTTAATTAAAAAAAATGGTTTCTTATAAATTAAGAGGATATAAATGATGATGTATGAAGGTCATATATTAGGGTTTTTTTGGGTCAACTAATAATGCATGTGTTAAATATATTATAAATACAAAATTAAAAACCTCTCGGGAATCACTGACCAATCTCATGCACTAATCACATAACAAAGAAAATGCAATTACAAGACACATAATCTTACTAAAAATATTACATTTTTATTCTAAATAAATGCAGAGCATCAATTATAACAAAAATTAAAGAGTTTCTAAGCTGAAAGTTCAGCTTAGCTTAAGAATAAAGTTTATAATACTAATACTAAATTAAAATAAAGAAACATTCTGTGCTCAATGCCTGAAAATAATTTTCCCTCAGAAGCCAAAATCAACTTTAAAAGTAAAGGAAATATTCTTTCCAATAAAGTTGTTATTGAATGTTTGGCTTATCAGGACATATATTCAAACTTGAATGTTCAGTTTAAAAAAAATGTTCTTGATTCGACAATGCCTTAAAAAAGTAACATTAATTTATAAATTATGTCACTACTACAATTTAGAGAAAAAAGATAACCGATCCTAATATTTCAAATAAGTTAAGGAAATAGGATTCTATATGCAATGCATTCGGTAAATTAATATGGTATGTATTCCAACCCTCCATCACAAGTAGATAGAAGCTACAGCTCTTTCATCCATTCCAAATGGGAAGGAGGAGCTCCTCTCCATCTCAGCAATGAAGTGAAAAGCTATGGAACAATATGACATACAAAGAAGAATATAACTATTACCACGTAACACTGCATCCAGTAGACCTTGGGCCATTGTCCCTTCAGAGGGTATGGTGGGGAATAAGGATAAGGAGGGTATATATCTATAATGGGACATTTAAGTTGTTTAACAAAAGCCAAGCCTAAATGTCATTCTTCATTTGCTTAAAAGGCAAATGTTCAAGTCGTGATTTGGTAAAGCACAGAGAGGGAGAGGATGGTAATTTGCTGAAGAAGCCTGGGACATACAGAAAGAAGAAAGAAAATAGCATTTTTTTAAAAATGGAGGGGGCTTTCACTGGTCATTAATTATCAATTACAAATATTGTTATTTATTAGCATCCATTTTTTGCTGAGAATAATCAGGACGGGTTATCTACAAGAATTTATTTAGTGGTGTACTCACTAAATATATCTGGTGTCCCATCCTGGCTAGAACATAGAGTTCATCAATAAACAAATTCCTATTGCCCATATGGGAATCAAACCAATGGCTCTAGATAATTACAAATGTAAAATCTGATTTAAATAACTTTTTAATTCAATGAACATAAGTGTTGTCTACCTTTTTGTCCATGAAAGTCTATTCATATTTATTTATAATTTGATTAATTTTTCCAACTTGGGGAATTCATAACTTTTGAATTCAAAAACTAGCCGAGTATGAAAAATATTAGAAATTGAGAATGATTGAAATACAAATATGGTTGTGAAAAATGTAACGGGTGTCTTCTTGTCCTAAACTGTAGCAATAAAGAGGATATATTTGTCAAAAGCCTACTTAATCATACAAATATTTGGTGGAAGGATGTTTCTTCCATTCAGAACTGGAAAGACTAGCTACTAGCTTTCCAGAAATATAAAAAATCAAATTCAAAAATATTGGTGCAAGTTCCAATCGAGACAATGACCGATTCATAAATCATAACAATGATGAACTTACTCTAGAATTGCATTATAAATTACTGGAACTCTTAAATCCGCTCTGTTATAACCTTTAGAAATGATGCAGGGTTTTCATTAAAATAGATGTCTTCAAGGCATATAAGTGAAAAATAAGTTGAGGAGAGTAGAGAGGTGTATCCAATAAGTAAATATTGAATAGGTAAATATAGAACGAGACAACTTCATTATTGCCCATGTATGGAAAAGCATCATATGGCTTTTAATTATAGAACCAAAGGTTAGAAAGAAAGTATGTATGAAAAAAAGAACTTGGTTATTAAGGAAGTAGTTACGGTTATTTATATCAATTGGCCCCTCATAAAGGATAGAGGAGCAGGTTTTTGTTTTTTTGGGGTTTTTTTACGTCCACTTTATGCTACTTTGCCATTTATTTACATCCACTTTATGCTACTTTGGCTAATTGGGACATGTTATCTACAGGAAACCACCCTTTAGAAGAGCTGGTATTAACCCAAAGTGGTTTAATATTTTCTGATATAGAAGTCAGGAAGCTTAATTTCCTGTGAAATTTTACAATGTGGTTGCAAGCTGAGACTGTTACAATTAAGAAAGCCTAAAGAAAACCAGGTGAAGAAACAAGGACCAAAATGCTTCATGAATTGCTTTATGAAGCAAAGTTCTAGGGTAGGATTTGGTAAATTATTGCATAGATAGAAGCTAATAGCAACTGATAACAACACAAAATATTGATGTTTTGTCACCTGGTGGAGACAAAAGAGTTCAACATAAAAAGAGAGTTTCTACTAATTTATTGACAACTGTTGATTTCTCCATACATTATTGTTTACGTGAAACGAGATTCAAAGAAAAAAATAAAGTATTACTAAACATAACTCCACAAGTCATAAATCAAAACTAAGAGCAATACATTCAAATTTATCATGCATGCATGAGATAGACAAAAATATGGGCATATCAAACAAATGGAGCAGGAATACATTCATTGTAACAGAGCAAATCAGTAGAAAAAAAAAAAAAAACAATACAGAAACCTTAAATGCAATATATGTACATGGAAACGACAGTCACTTTAGTAATAGATCAAATCAATATAAATTATTAAACTGGATTAACTAAAAAAAAACTAGACCTTTTTATTGAGAAATAGTTTCCAACAGAGAACATTACATTGCAGCTCTTTACACAAATTTAAAAAAATTCAATTATTGTTGTAGGAATACAACATAGAATAGAGGATGAAAAAAAGACATTTCAAAAACATGACTGTGTTCACCCTAACTCATCCTCGACCTTAGTCCACCAATATCATTGGTAACACTATATATACTGAACATCAAATAGAATTGAACATATCCTCTCTGCTTTAAATTAATAAGGGGAAACGGTAAAAAAAAATATGAATTTCCATGAATAATGACACTCAATAAAAGCTCTGCATCTTAAATAGTCAATGTTATAGAAAATTTGATAAGGTATAGACAATACTGTTGACCATAAAAGATTGGCTAAGTCGACAAATACAATTGTTTTAACGAGACTGAACTACTGAGTAAAAATAAAATAAAATAACTACACACTTATTACTTCTTATGAGTAAACCTCTAGTTTGCATAAATTGATCCACTATTAACATCATACTTAGAATAATGGTCTGTTGGCTCTATGTTTTACTTCAATCCTTAATAACCGTAAACAAAAAATTTACATATAAATTTACTAATAAAACAATTCTGAAAAAAAAACATTTTTGAGAATTGAAGAAATTAGGTGAGCTCATTTTAATGTTTTATGTATTTTATGCTCTTTATTGTATATATATGTTATAATTAACTGTATTTTATTGACTCAGACCTGTAGTTTTAATTTTAATCCACTTTATTTTTAAGTAGTTGTACTACATATTTTTACTGTTTAATAGTTTCAATTTACTGATTGTTTATACTTAAATGATGAAAGGTATGAATAATATTTACATTTTTTTTTTTCAAATAATTAGTCCATTCCAGGCCTAAGAATGGCGATCTAGTGATCCCAAAAGCTGGCCGTAGAACAAAAGTTATTTGCATAGGGATACAATAATATTCATGACGTTCCAAATGATCGGATCCAATAAATATGAAAATTTAATATTAGGTACCTTCAATAACTTATATAGTTACATATTCAAGTTTTTCTTGCGCCGACTAGAATTAAAAGACAAAACAAAAATTTTAAGCCCTTGAATGTAGATTCCAATAGCAAAAATACTGATACACAAATAAAATGATTTCCAATTTTTTATGGCAAAATATTTTGTTTAAAAACATCAAGGGAAAAATTAATATAATTAAAGTAATATAGTTAAAATAATATCTTAAAGTAGTACATCTAATCCAAATGAAAATCTTTGTTTAACTCATTTAAATCCATATTTATTTAGAATGTTTAGATTTTCTGCATACCCTACATGAGATTTTTATTGTATCAGTCAATTATTCTAAATCAACAATAATAAGGTAGGAAATTACAAAGAAATCAATGACTCCATACAAGTTTATGTCTTATTAAAAGGAAAGGTGTTGCCTTATTTATAATTTATCATGATGAACTTTCACCAGCCAGCAAATGCCTCAGTTGTAAAGAACTATATAAATAAATAACAATGACCAATACTACATTTTTCTCAGGAAAATTTTTAATATCAGGAAATTAAATATATTACAATATTTTTAAATTTTATTAAACAAAATTTGATTTTGCAAATAATAAAAAAATCGACTACACAAAGGATGAGGAGAAGTCATCCAAAATATTTCTCCCTTCTTCAACTCATTTATTAAATCCATCGAACACTTTTTGCATAGAGGTTTGCCTCTAGAGAAGTTATCTTACTCTCTCACAATACCTAAAATGTCTGTCATGCAGGGACTCGATAAACTAAACAGATTTTCAATGTACTGTGTGTGTGTGTGTGAGACACACGCACACACACATACAGTTTTCAACAGACCTAATTTTCTTCATCTCCTGGGATCGATGGACATTTGAAGAATTTTTTTTTTTTTTTTAATTCATATCACGAGTACAACCTGAGGTTGTAGTTGATTATCCTTAAAGGAGATCTGCTAAAACTGGTATATAAGATTAACCCTTTCATTGTGTAAAGCCACTATAGTAGCTTGAATCAAGCCACTATAGTGGCTTTGCGCAATGAAAGGGTTAAATGCGAACCTCCTACTTGCCGGAACACTCTCATCTTGTCTGTAAAAGACGAGGCCATTCCAGCAGGAGGATGGCCCTTAACCTTATATACAAGCTTTTAAGAATAGTGAGTAAGAGATTTCCAGAAGAGGTATGACACTCAGCAAAAACATAAGACAAATTTAATAAAGGAGGTAAAGGGAAGTAAAATGTGTTTTTGATGGACTTCTGCCAATCTTTTCTGTAGCATGGATTGTGAACAAGGTCACCCATGAATATTGTAATAAATGATAAAAAAGTTACTATATAATTGATGCTCTCAAAAAATATTAGACTGTTTATATCGTTTTATCAAGCAAGACATTAAAAAGATGTATAGGAAAAAATATATTAAAAAAAGGGATTTGGGTGCAAAAAAATAGGATGGTTTATTAACAAAAGTTAATAGAATAAACATATACCGCTGTAAGTTAATATACAACATCATGTAAAAAACAAAATACCCCTGATATATGCACACTTTCTGATGGTTAATGAAAGTGAAATAACAAATAATAATAATTACAAAAAAAAAATTAAAAAAGGAAAAATGAAGCTTCATAAAAGTGAAAAGCAATAACCCTGACCATCAAACTAGTCGTGTCATGCTTTTGTTACTCGCTTGTACAATGAAATTTACTTGTTTGCTTGTTGGTATGAGGGATTTGACTGGCCTTTTGGGTGTTGTACTCGGCCGTCTGAGGGAAGAAGACCTCTGCAACATATGACCAACAGCTCTCCAATCAGTATAAATAATCAGATAATTGTAGGATAAAATGATTATTTAAAAAACAAAAATAAAAAATATATATTTAAAAAATGATATTGAGATAATACTAACTCACAGCATTAGAAAGATAATAAGAAAAATAAACTATATTTCTTCTTTCTATTAATCTTCAATATTTCACATGTCCCGACATTTTTTTTTATAAATAAATCAGTATAAATTATCTAAAAATTTTCTAATAAGTAAAATGACATACATGTCTGTTTAAGTGGAAACAATATTTTTCTATTAGAAGAGAAATAATTAAATCGACTTTGTAAGTTAAAAGAAATTATTTTATCACTATATTGTGAAATAATTTCCTTTTATGTTGGAGAGTTGATGGCAAACAAGGAAGCAAGGTGCATATGCTGACTTCTGAGTGCTGAAAAAACAAAGAAAAGCAACATTTGGAAAGTTTAATGACTCCAGGAAAGTTATGAAAATCATTTTTATTTTAAATTGCAACTCTTTCAGCAGTGTCCCTTATCAAATCCTAGTTTTATTTTCAGAGTTCTTTACTTTTTAATTACAATTTTAATAAATAAATATATCAATAAAGTAAAATTAAGCAATGATGTACAATCACAAGCTTCATTTAGAAGTACTAGATTTAAAATAATTGCATTAGTATTAATAATATTTTTACAACATTTCTCAATACTTATAAAAGAGCCTAGATGATTTAAACATTTTCAGAGTATCAACTATATTACAAAATAACTTATTTAGGTTATTTTATCTGAATCTTTAGTCTACTTTACTTTATTTTATTTTATCTAAATCAGTGGGTTTCAACTGTTTCATAATATAAGTTACATGCAGCAATTATAGTTTCAATTGCTAAGTAGTAATTTATTTAATTTATTAAGAAAAAAAAATACTTCCATTTTACAGGTCTATAAAATACTAAATAGTACTTAGTTTTAAAAAGAATTAAATGGATGACAAATTTTGTTGAATATATATTTATAATCAACCAATCAAGTAAAAGACTTATATTCAGTAACAGCAACTTTCTTGTGGTCGTATAAAAATAAGATAATTTCGAAAGTAAATCTCACATCCCAACATAGCGAACTATTTATAAGGATTCCTTTTGAGATCACCAATTATTTATTAAAGAGAAAGATACACTCTGAAACCAAAACACAATTTTCTTTTGAGTTTTTAATTTTTCATAAGTAATAACACTCAACTTATATATGTTATTAACATTTAGTTTTCCAATAGCAAAAATCAAAAAACTTTCCAGCTCAAAAAATGCACACACATTGTTAAAAATAATAATAAGTTTCATTCTGAAATAATAAAAATATAAGCTATTTTAAGAAAAGAATAAGATGTGCTAATTTTAATATAATAAAAAGTAATTAAAAACAATATATTAATAATAAAAGTTCAGGAACTAGTGAAGTAGAATTAAAACTTGTTCAGAACTTCAGAAAAACAACAAATAAATAAATCAAAACTTTCGAAAGCTTTTAGTAACAAATCAATTAAAAGCTATACCTTATAACTGGATCTACCAGCAATTAAATACCAAAAAAGGACAAAATTATATTGATAACTGGACGACTATTATTGATAACAAAATAATGGCATGGGATGCAGATTAAATGAGGACTTCCTACCTCGATAAATGATGCCCTCTTAGGATTTGGCGGTTCGGAAAGGGATGATGTTGAAGCAGACATGTCTTCTCGGCTTCTCGACTCCTTTGTAGACCTTCCAGACAGCGACAGCCGAGAACTGTGGAGAAACGATTAGAAGATGAAATGACAAACAAGGGTCATTGGAAACTGCAAGAGAAGCATTAGACACAGTGGTGCAAAGTCATTAATGTAGTGCTCTGTGCAATAGTCTTTGTGCAATATATACATATTTCAAGCTCGCAATATATAATTCTTTAATAATACTAATACGGACATATGGCATGTTTACCATAGGAGCTGTGGGGTACAGATAAATTCACAAATATAAATCATTTACAAACACTCCAGTTGAAGTCCTCTGCAATCCCCCCCTCTATTATTTACAAAGTTTTTTCGACATAATGATTTAAATATCCCTTTCACCCAACACTTAATTCTACATTCTAAGTTTCATGTTAACACTCTAGTGACCATAATTTTTGTTTAATCATAAGCAAACATATTTAAGACTTTCTTGTAAAACTAAAGCCGAGCTCTTTCATGACTAGAAGAAATGGAGGTTTAAAATAGTTAAGAAAAAAATTAAAAATATATCCAATATTATGAGTCATCCTGAAAATTTCATATAATCACTCTGGCTCCGAAATATTCTACAAGATTATAGGTATAGGATGTTATGGACCATACCATGGTATTTTGTATAAGGGCAGAGTTATTTAGAGGGACATCCCTCCGTAGTGTGTATTAGCTGACTATCTATCTATCTACATTTCCCATTAGGTATAATATTTATATTTCAAATACAAATTAAATTATCTAATATTTAGAGCATGAGTTGCTGGTCCATTATATTTAAAGTGTATACTATTGAAACTAAGGTAAGTAATAATGATGTTACAATTAGAATTGATTAAAGTAAATGGGCTCAATTCAATAAAT
The DNA here is from genome assembly GCA_019009955.1 of Riptortus pedestris. NCBI lineage: Eukaryota > Metazoa > Arthropoda > Insecta > Hemiptera > Alydidae > Riptortus > Riptortus pedestris. Next base: position 25,082,461 of record CM032230.1, on the reverse strand, counting down.
AAAAGGTCAAAAGTGGGGAGGGGGGAGACCAGAGCTGAATTCACCTTAAATTCATTGTTTTTGTATATTTGCTAAAATCTACATTGTACTACAAAATAATTAATTATAAAAGGTTTATTTTAAAAACCTAATTAGTGAAGCTAATTAATAATGTAACATAAATGTCTGAAAAATGTAAATATTCACACATTACAAAATATTAATGAGAAAACTGGCAAGTTTATAAAGGATCTCTGTAGAAACCAACAAAGTAACAACTCCCATAGAATCTTGACTAATTATATAGTACATTTATTTATTGATTATGATGAGAAATATTTGTTTACAGGCAAAAAGAATATTATTTATTATTAAGCCTAGGTTCATAACTTTGAAACACAAGGAATTTCTTATAGAAGGTTCAATATGCTATTGAAGTTACACTTATAGTGTGTGTTTTTTAAACTTTCTTCAAATGCCTACTAACCCTAAGCAGTAGTCAAAATCAAGGTAGATTCAAATAAATTTGAAGTTTGTTAATGATTGAAATCAGACTAGAAGGAGTAGGGGTTTCAAGATGAGTGAAATATTTACTTGAAAATCTTGCTATTCTCATGTGTTGCTTTGAAAAATACTATATAAACAAACTTGCTAATCAAGTGGCTTACTGCAATTGTTGTTAAGTTAAAATTTTAAATCTTATTGGCATGATTTTTTTTCAATTTCAGCATTGATTAACCCTTTCTCATTCCTTATTATTAATTCCTTCTCATGCATTGTTCACATTAAGGTGTGGTATCACTAAATATATCATACCCAGCTTATATTTCAAGCATTTTAACGTAGAATTCAAACAAAGAGGCAAAAAGAGAATTTATGTGAAATAAATCATTTGTGTGACATTCCATTTGCTTCAACCGCTGTGTAACAAACATTTCTTTTTATTCAGTCTTGAATAGGAATTATTAAGTAGGTAAATCATGTGGACAGATTTTATTATCCATTTTTGAGGTGCTGGATGGTGAAGGAATTATTATCTCAGGTAAGAAAAAACGCCTCGTTCCTTCACTATTCTTTATTCGTTGTGACAGAGCGCTTTCAGAGCATACGCTCCATCATCAGTGCCCAGCTGGCAAACAAATACCATAAAAACGTTGTACAATATGTAATTTAATTGAGAAATTTAGAAAATATATGTACATGTCAATGGTCAAGAGTTAAAAACATACAACTTTAAATTACAACCTAAAATTAGTGTCCCAGTGAATATTTACAGAAATAAGAAAAACTATTTTCACAGATTAAAATTAAAAACTTGTCAGTAGAAAATATACACAATTTCAATAAATAGTTCTTCTTGGTGTGGAAGAAAGATCAGAACCCGGGTGAAAGAGCATGTTACCAGAGACACAGAGTTCCATGCCCACACCAAGAAGGAGGGTCATGAGAAATCTGCTATAAAGTATGAGCTGCTCTACGAAGCAAAAAAGGCAAGACTCTGAGCATAGCCGAAAACCTATTCATAAAGCTAGATAGGATGAAAAAAGGAGGCCTGAATATTAATAAGACGGGAGAAGGAACCAGGTTGAGGCATGTCTCGGAAGAATCTCTCATGGCTCTCCGGTCCCGAGGCCTCAGTCACAGGGAATCCTTGGTTCCTGTCACATCATTGTGATGAGGTTAGTCATTGTCTCGCTTTTCTATTTTTCTTCTTTTACGTTTTTTGTATGTATTGCTTTCTGTAGCTCCTCCGGTGGTTGTTCCTTCATTTTTTCATTTTTGTTTTTTAATTTTAATTGAACTATTCGTTTTTTTATTATTTATTCTACTTTAGACATTTTAACTGTAAATATTAATTTATTTATTTTAACTATTTATTGAAATTGTGTATATATTCTACTGACAAGTTTTTAATTTTTAATTTTAATCTGTGAAAATAGTTTTTCTTATTTCTGTAAATATTCACTGGGACACTAATTTTTAGGTTGTAATTTAAAGTTGTATGTTTTTAACTCTTGACCATCGACATGTACATATATTTTCTAAATTTCTCAATTAAATTACATATTGTACAACGTTTTTATGGTATTTGATTGCCAGCAGGGCACTGATGATGGAGCGTATGCTCTGAAAGCGCTCTGTCACAACGAATAAAGAATAGTGAAGGAACGAGGCGTTTTTTCTTACCTGAGATTTTATTATATACAGCCCTACCAAATTTCCTAAGAGCAAGACTATATATTTTTTTAATTGAAAATGAGATTTAAGAAATTAAGTCTTTACATCACTTGAAAAATAAGGTATGGTCACAAGCTTAGTCAAGAAGTAATATACACTAGTATATACTCAGCTCTTTATGGGCCAATAAAATTCTTTAGATGGAACCACCCCATCAAAACAATACCTGATAAAGGATTTAAGATATTATGGAATTATATGAAATATAGATTATGGGTATCATACAGAGCAAAAAATTATCAAAATTGATTGATTTCTCCAGAGAAGGAACTTAAAAAATAACAATAATAAGTTAAATGACAGAATTATTTCTCAGCATAATTTCTAGTGAAAATTCATACAGGAGAGTTCAAAGTGACGAATTTATAAGATAGCCATCTGACCAACAATTATGAATAGCAGAAAGATGTGGTTCTCACCTCCGGGGCTATCAAAGAAAACCCTAAGGCAAATATTTGTGGTCATTGGAGAGCAGGACTGATAGATAGAGTTAGATAGATTTGTAAAATTAAGACTGATAGACTTGTACTGATATCCGATGCAGAGGACTGCAGTGATTGGTTCATGTACCACCCATGGAACCTCCAGATAGAGTGAGAAGGAGAAACAGGTGCTTTTAGAGATGGCTTGAAGACCAGAGAGAAGATTTCCAAAGACAAACTGTCTATAATTGGAGGACACAGGCAATTGTGAATGGTTAAATGTGACGACAGAAGCCCTGGAGTTACAATGATTATAGTGCCTCACTGTAAGAACAATATGAGATAACTCTAAAAAATTATGACGGTATTATTAACTCAGCATTTTAATAACTTTTTGAGAAATGTATTCTCTATTACATGGCCATAAACTCAGGAAACACAAATGATGTGGAGCATACAGAGGAATTCATGTTAAACCAATATAAACCATTTAATATAACATTTTAAAAAAACTAAATAGACTAAATAATTCTATTTGTTGATGGTATAAAGAGACTCAAAAACTCCAAATTCAACTTTAAAATATCAGGAGTGGGCTGATTTAATTTTCTAAAATACTGCAAAGGAATAAAAGCAACTGCCATTTGTCAAACATGTATATGTAAATACAAATGCCACTATGTATTCCTATTCAAGAATACATAAAATTATAGTTAAGCGAAATATATAAATCTTATCAATGGTGTTATTGTTACCGTTAACTGCAACTATTAATAAGGTCCGATTCCATTAAAGGAACTACAAATATCATTGTATTACTGAATGAAATTAAAAACTTTCAAATAACTGTTGTTGTCAATATAACGCAAAATAATTACTTAAATAAGAATTACTATTTATTTTCAGTATTGCAAAGATTGAAATGATAATCTACTAAAAACTGTCTAAATTTGCAGTCAATTTTATATACACAATATCACTAATATATACATAGAAATACAAGCAAAGAGAGGATAAGACACAGACCTTATCTTTAAATACAATACAAATAATATAAAGTTAGAGGAATACAAAAATGTAAGGACAAAAATTGCAAATTAATAAGCCAGTGCAGAATATTCAGGCGCAAGCCAAGCTCTACATAAAAAGTTGAAAACACATATATAATATTTGATATAAATTAACATGCATCGTACATATACTAATGAATATGAAAATTTGAAGTTGCTATGCAGAACCTGGTTTTAATTATTATTAGGGATTCAGGGAGTCAAAGTGAACCCAAATTGGTATTTACTCATGGTAACTAGAAACATTTTACTCAAGCTTTAAAGGGCAATTTGTTCTCACAAGAAAATACACAGAACAGAAAATAGTAAATAAGCAGGAATGAAGAGCAATAAAAATGAAAGTTCTAAATAATACTAATTAGCAGTGTGTTCAAAAAATAAAATAAAAAAAATACAATAAGAATATCAAGCTACCTTGTCTTAGGAGTTGGTTGGGATGCAGGAGACGATTTTCTACGAACACTTCAATGTCCACAATGCACGCAAACAAAACAATATAAAGAAAGAATGAATTATATACACCATATATACAGATGAAGCTGATCTGAAGTCCACTACCTTTAAAATTCTATGGCCATTATCTTCAAAAATAAAACTATCCTTCATCAAATATCAAAACAAAAAAAAAAATCTATAACTACATTTATTGTTTAAATTGTATTTCTTTAAATGTTAAATGATCACCGTAATAAACTTTAAAACATAAACGAAAAGCATAAATAATTAAATATTAGTTGTTTAAATACTCAAGGTCAATAAAAATATTACAAATTTGTATCTGAATGAATTGTAAATATTAATTCAATTTTGAAAAAGTTGATTGGTTTTTTTCACCAATGATTCAATATAAATTATAAAACTCATTTGAGAACCAATGGGTTTCATTTCCACGTTCCTACAGAATTTCAGATCTTCATCAGTATTATCAACAAAATAAAAATCCTCTCATTAATTAATTACAAACTTAACTAAAATTTGAACTGTATTAGGACAGATGTTTGCCATACACAGCTTTTAAGGCCACTGCATAATACCATAATGTCTCTGCCAAGTGTTGTACTGGTTAGGAGTATCTCTAACCAGAGTTTGTGGCTTCCTCAAGAAGTTTTTCAAATACCACACAATGTTGAGTGAACACTGGGCTGTTGGTAGGAGGGGGTAAAGTCATAACCCAAACAAACTTACAGTGAAAAAAAAACCTTAACCATAGTTCTTCTGTATAAGTGGCTAGTGTGACAATAATGTGCATTATGTTTTATAATATAGTTCTAAAACATTATAATGAAATAATATAATACCTTTCAGCAACTATCCATCTTCTTACAACTCTTAATTATTAATTTAATATAAAAAATTAAAATTTCTCTTATGCGTGTAGGTCAATAAAAATCAGCTGCATTCTAAGGAATACTTTGTTTATTATCATAGTGCTCACTCAGCATTGCAAGGCCATTAAGAAAATAACTTTGCTAGCAAAGTAAGAACCCCTGTTTAAGTCACAAACATAAAATAACATAAGATAAAAATTAATCCCATTGAACGAAAACTGAAACTAAACAAAAATAATTCATGTGGTTTTCTATTGAACCACACGTTTTGAGGATTTTTGTTATTGGTAAATGCTATGCTACTATGAGAAACTGGGACAGGTTACCGATAAATTACCACCCTATTCTAGTTATGATGGAGCTAAGGACTTTATTTAGTAACTTAGTGACCATATGTTTCTCAAATTATGAATGGTTTGAAGTATTAATCAGGCCAAAGATAAAAACTGTAAATAATAGCCACGACTCAAATAATAGACAGCCATCAAACATTAACTATTTTACTACCTAGCCTATAATTGAAACAAATCAATACCAAATCAGGTACATATCTAAAGTCTTAATGCAAATGAATTTCTTACTATCAAATGAAAAATATTCTGCAAGACTCTGGTTAAATCAGTCAGTCCATGCTATTGAAGCATTATCTTACAAATAAGACTTAAATTTGAGCATGCATGTCTTTGTGTGAGCAGATTAGTTTTTTTTTTTTTTTTTTACACAGTGTTTATTGGAGTTGTATATCGTGATTGGGGAGATGCCAGTGATTATGAGTTATTGTTACTTACTTAGTTAATTAAATACATTGGTTGTCCTCCTCAGTATTTTCACTGATTTAATCGTAATTCACAATTTCCTTATTCTTTCAGTGACATTGGAACAAAGCATAGCAATTTTTTTTTTTTTTGTAATAGCTGTAATATCTAAGTTATTAATTTGTCTAGATATCAAACAAGGAATTTTGGGATTTTAAAATAGTTTAGGAGATTCTTTTTTCCACACTATAGTGATATGAGTGTATATTATCAGTAAGTTTTGATTGATACATTTGTGTTTTGAAAATAAATAAAAGTTATTTATTTTAGAATAACGAAAAAGAAAATAACAATTAGAAAAATTTTGGCAGTACACCAAGCTTAGTTTTTACAACCAAATATTATTGACGCATGTACTCAAAAATTTAGCTCAACATTTTACTTCTCATGTATATTTTAATAAAATAAAAAAAGAGAAATCTTCAGTAGTACCTCTATTATTTAAAAAATTATTTGGACCCTATGTTGATAGAAAAAATTTGGAATAACCAAGAACGTATTGAAATGCCAGTATTACTCACATACACATATGCATTACATATATAGACATAAAACAAAATGTACATTAGCAAACCAACAGCAATATAATGTAAGATAGTTGGAACACGATAGGAGGTTCTGTTATGAGAGAAAGGAATAATAGATAGCGATCACAATAATGGTAAATTGAAAATTCGTTTGTTACCAAGGTGTTTTTGATAGAGTTCAAATAACTAGATACAAATTAATTACTAATTAAAATAATTAAAGATCAAGAAACGTCAGATATGAACTGATAGGCTTTCCTTAACACCTGGAGAACGACATATGATATATCTCAATTACACAGAACTGAATATTAAATTATTTGCTAAAGGAGAAATGGGAGAAAGTAATTTTTTTTTGTCCTCTATGACACCTCTTCAGGATTAATACACATTTACAAAAGAATTTGAACTTACCACCACAACGGTCACATCAAGAATAACAATAATGGAGGTGTACCACACCACTTAGCTGATAATATTGATAGATTAAAATGTTGAACAATATAAAAATCAATTGCCTTAAATGTTCCAAGTTTTCAAAAATCAATTCCAGAAGAAGCATAGCTACATCTACATATAAACGACTTGCTGTTTATTTAAATATTTGATAAAAATACCATGTAAATTTCTTTTCTCAATTTTCTAGTTCACACGTTGTTTGTTTTTAATAATGTGGATATTTTCTTTTATCTTCTGCTAGGTTACGTTTTTGTCTTTGTCTCAAATTTCTACCTCGTCAAAATTAAATTTATGCTTAAATGTGAAAGAATGGCCGGCCAAAGATGTTTTGATTTTCTAAATTATCGACATTTCTGCAATGCTGTTTTAATCATTTCTTTAAGGTCTGCGTTGACTTCCCTTTATAAAAATTTGTCACAGGCTGAGCAGTTTATTTTATAAGCATTGTACTTTGTTTCCTTGACTTTTAGTTTATTTTATCTTTTATATGACTGAAACTTTTATTGATTTTATCCCCATATGTCCAGACTATTAGTCCAACATCCTTACAGATTTTCTTAATGAGCTTTGCTATTGCAGGATTATATCTAAAAGGATCAAACTTCTTTAGTTGGTTGTTTATTTGGTATTTTCGTTGATTTTCATATTAAATTCAACCTTGTTTGGATAAGTGCTTGTTTACCACTATTTCTTAATTTTTTTGTTCAGTTCATTGTTCTTGGGTAAAAAAAGTCCTCAATCTTCAACTGTGTGAGTTTGCGTTTTTTAATTTGGCTTGTTCCCGCATTATCAACTTCTGGGTCATCCATTTTTCATTTCTAGTACTTGGTTTAGTTATAGAGCTGCCATCAACTTTGATGAACTGAGTTAATTTTCTTCTTCTTTGTTGTTTTTTTTATATCTTACTATCATCAGTATATGTTCTTCTTAAAATTTTATTGATTGTTTCTTCAAACATATCATCAATAAATTTAAAAAAATGAAAATCAAATTTACCTACGGCCGTTTCTCTTTAAATGAAGATTAAAATGAGGTCATATTTTGGCGATACTATTTGTTATATTAAATATATTTAAGTTAACCAGCCCCCTAAAAAAGGTTCAAAAAATCCCCCCCCCCATTAGAACATACTTAGCAATATTGTCAGAGCTTTAACAATCTAAATAATAAAATAGTATAAATTGACAAAATAGAATACAATTGTATTTATATGGAAAGAAAAGCTAGAGAGGGGAAAAATACAGACAAGTACAGAATACAATTTGTTTTGCCTGTCAATCAAGTATATCCTCTTACAGCAGGCAAACTACCCTGAGAAACGAGAGTCTGAATAATACATTTTGAGTCAGCAACTGCATAACTAATTCAGTATCTTTTGCAAATGACAAAAATTTGTGAGTGTCATGGTAAAAATCAGGGATTTCTTAAGTTTTTAAACAAAATTTTAATTTTCACTCATTTTATTCAAAAAGAGCATAAGGGCAAAAAAAATTCTTAATTGTTGGTGGTTTGACGATTTCCCTCCTACAGGCAAAGTTTTAAGTTACAGGTTACTGGTGAGCGAGCTCCTCTTTAAAGCCAAACTCTCCAATTATGATGACACTCATTGATTTTTAAAGAAGAAGCAATTAAGGACAATCTAAATCTGAAAGTAGGATACTCCTACTTAGAGTAAATACTAAATTTAATTGAGGTTAACAATAGAATACATGGTCAGATAATAACTAATAATTTATTTATTTTCTATAAGAGAAAAAACTTGATAACTCCTACCAGGCATTGACTTCTTCGAAAAGGAACTTTATCTTCAGATCTTAGAAATCTTGGAAAGTCTTATGGGATGACTCAAAATAAATACAATATTGAACATTTCTTTGAAGAAGATATATAAATATGAAATTAGCATATAAAATGGGCATTGTCAGTGGCAATAAAGAATTACCTTAATGCTACCAAAATTTCATGGAAGAAGATTGAAATAAATCAAAACCCTGAGGTCAAACCACTTAAAAAAGAATAGCTTAGATAGTTCATGTCAACTAAATAAAATTATTTCCAAATCACATTTAAATATAAAACGCAAACAAAATTATTTATATGCAAAAAAAAAATTAAAATACTGGTTATAAGTTTTTAATGAAATAAACAATCTCCTTACCTAGTAAGTCTTGGCTTGGATGTCTTGATTGTTTCATCAAGAGATGATGTTGAATTTGATAAATCTATTCTGCTTCCAGTATCAGTGAGTAATGTAAGTTGGGACTGGCGTACAAACATTCCATAATTATCTTTACACTACAAACCAGAAGCAATATTATTTTAAGTTAAGTTTTTTAGATAGTTTTAATGTCCTACCTGTACTTACTTAATTTAATAAATAAATTTCCTGTTGATGTATGAAAAGTTTTATGGTTATGTAGTTCTAATAATGACAGTTTCTATTGTTATATGTAATATATTTTACCCTTTATCTAAAATAGTTTAACAGAGATAAGTAATTATTGTTTTTGTGTGTCAACAGGACACTGATGATAATGCACGGCATCAAAAGCGCTCTTTCGCATTAATAAATTGGTACAGTCGAAGCATAGCCATTTCTTTTATCTACCTACAATATTATCTTAGTCAGGGTAGTAATCTTACAGTTTCCTTTATCCAAAATTCTTTTGTTAAACATTTAACAAATTGATGTTTATTACATGGCTCCTTGCCTGAATAGTGATAAAATGTTCCAGTAGACAAAATGTAGGTCATTATGAGAGTTCCTAGGTCGATTCCTTAGGGTCTGTCTGCCTTCATTTCTATTTGGAGGTTTCTTGATGAGAGATTATCTAAGATGAGAGGGCTTCCTTCTCAGAGTGTCCTGACTCGCTTCCCCATCCTACCTAGAGAAGGTGGCCCTAGGGTGTTTACTGTAAGTGACCTTCAGTCTATACTGTGGAAGTATCCAGCACGGGGCCGGCCCTCCCCAGTGGCAGCAGTAAGCCCCCGCTGTGTAGCTGCTGGGTAGGGGAACCGTAGGAACAGTAGGTCCTTAGTCGGCTTTGCTGTTCCGGGCAGAGGATCACTCCTGCCTTAATGGGGTAAGTTCTAGCGGCTTACTCAATGTGAACTACGGGCTGGGTGGTGTCCGGAGTGGAGGCTTGCCTTCACTGCCGGTCATAGACGTAGTGGTCGTGTGTTTAAAGCACGAGGACATACAGGCCAGGTAAACTGGTACATGTGTGGGAGCTGTTCTCTCGTGTGGGAGCTGGGTAGTAGGAGACTGTCCCTTTCATAGGATTCGCTTCTGACCATCGTAGCAAATCCTCAGTCCCCATGAGGTTGTTGGATTGGTGTAGGATGGATTAAGGCTTCACGGCTAGGTGCCTCCTACATTGTAGCCACACCTCGATATGGGTACTCAATGTACTGTGGAAGCGTTTGTGGTGTACCATAATTAGTGTACTGTGCAGGTGTCAGTGTAAATGCCCCCCAATATGGAGGGCTGGCATTGGAGGCATGAGGTACATCATAAGTAACACAAATTACATCCAAGAGGCAAAGGATACTTTTAAAATAGAGAATCTGAGGATAAGTAAACTTTAATGAAGCAGTAAGTATTATTGGATCTAAAGACTTAGACGAAGGTGAGAAAATGACAATTAGAAAAATAAGTCGAATGACTTGAAATTTTATATTTCTTAGCTAACACTGAATTAAGGAGAATGTCTTACATGGAAGTATGCTTTTCCTTGAACAGAACCATTGTTTTTTCCTTTTGGTTCATCTAAAATAATGCCTATCCATTTTCCTGAAGAGAACATTGTCGTTCCAACATACGCCACTTCTCCTTGAACATTTTTCCCAGTTACTTCGACTCTTTGACCAATACTCAAAGTGATTGACATTTTGGCTTATCTAGGAGGAAAAAATAAAATAATAAGTTAAAACATTTTTATCAAACCATCTAATTATTTAGTAGAGATTAAATAGAAAAGTGGATCTTTTCTATTTGATCTCTTAAATTATAGAATTTAAAATAAAATGAGTACATATTATCATTAAAAAAAACTTAATATTATTTTTCTCTCTACGACTAACAAAAATCTGGTATAATAATATTTGACAATTCAAATTCAATTGTTTTATAGCTATTTTTGCCACCTACTTATGCTACTTTCCCCCCTTAATAAAAATAATGTACACCTCACCCAGGTGCCTTCAAGTTACCCCCCTTTTCTAGTTAGATTTCAATTGGAGATTTCACTTATAGAAGCAGTTACCAAATAAATTCTTATTGATGACTCGGTAATGAAGCACACCATTTTAATTTACCCAAGTGTATTAAGATCAAGAGGAAAGCTATAGTGGGTAAAATGCCAATACTACTGTACTAGAATTAAGACCAAGAGGTACTAGATTTTGTAGTATACTTTCCTTAGACGTGTGTTACCAAGCTTATAGATTGGGACTTCTAACCATTCCCCGATTTGAGGTGCAATAGAGGAGCTAAGGAAGCAAAGGAAAGTGGTGATGCTACCACAGTAAAATATCATCCCATTCACAAATGTTATCAGAATTCATTATAGTTATGAAAGTAAATACATAGCAACGACAATGTTGAGATGTTATTAATTTATAATAAATTAGTTATATATTTTACTTTTTTCAGTTGATAAACCTGAAATGTCTATTCTGCACAAAAAGCAATAGGTAACATTTTAAATTGTGCTCTTGATTAATAATAGAATTACTTTTCCTTTCTGAGATTTATGTGCACACAATATCATACAATTATAACATTCATAAAAGGGACTCTCTGTATTAATACACTTAGAGTCATGGGCTCAATTCCCACATAAAAAATCATTATTTATTTAGTGTCAAACTAATTAAGTAAAATCTTTTGTCCCACTCTGGCTAAAAATTTGGTAATCTGTAAGTAACCTCTTCCAAATAGCCATTAGAATTTTAATAAATAACACTTGTTTTAATATTTTTGGGTACTGATGTTCTTCTATGTACTTCAATAGCTTAGTAATTTTTCTTTCATTTTATTGTTTAGCTCATTCATTTATCTTTCAACTTGAAAATGCTAATAACAAGTAAAACAACTACAACTGAACTAGTGTAAATAAATAAATAAAATGATTTAGAATATACCACCTAACGAAAAAAAAATGTTTTCATAAAAATGTAATTCCGAAAAACATTAGCGTATAATATAACTATACTTATTTTCTGACACAAGCTACATGCTACTATTGGGTAGTTCGCAATCGACTTGTTCATAAATCCCTTCTGCTGAAGTGAATCAATAAGTGTAGATACATAAAATGTGACTCACAAGTATGACTAATTCCAAAAGTCTACGTCATTGAGGGGGTAGTCTCCTCAAAATCTAAGTGTTTTATACTTTACTATTTTCGAAAGTTTCGTTAAGAAATAAGGAATTTGTATGAAAATACTCGGTTGCCAAACACTGTGAATATACAGTATTTATATTCACACTGTATTGCTGACCTCAATGAAGTATATTATAATGTTCCTTGAGATCAGTAGTAGGTACTTGTCATGTGTCAAAAGTTCATGGTTTAATTTAGTGAAAAGGACTCTGTTTCTGTCTCTGTTCGTGAATTCAATCCCACCAGATTGTGTTTATTATGAATCTACCCCATCCTGCATTTGGATTCATAACATATCATGAATTAATAATAATAGAAGAAAAAACTTTAATCAGTTATAAAAGTTTGAGCAGCCCAAATACATTGGGTTGCTGAACACGCAGCTAAATCATCCACGTAGAGGATATTTATATTTAAAAAATAATTGTAACTGTTTTTTAGATTAATAATGTATAAATTCATAAAATAATGAGTGATAATATGAATCTACTAAAATAATATAATATATACAAATAATAATAAAAAACAGGAAATTGAAAACTTCCATTGGAACTAAAATTGTATCTACATTGTTCTCAATATAGATTACAAAATAACCGTTCTGCCTAGCCACTTTACTAAACTATGGATACTATTTTTTTTTCTTTAAATAAAACTCATAAAATTAGAAGAAGATTGGGTTATGATGGGAAGGAGTTTGGATTTTCGAAGTTGTGAATATCATAATTTATTATATATAACATTGTGAATAATGTACTTAATAATTATTAAAACTTGAATAGACGAAAAGCCATTCTTGAAATATATGCATTCACTCATAAATAAATAAAGGATGAACTTATCTTATCTACTGATTTCAACATATAAAATATTTGTTTATTTATTTTCAGTTTTTAGGTGGACTAGATATTCAGGATTTCTCCCGTTATTTTTTATCTTTAGGAATTCCGTGAAAATTATTTTTCATTTTTACATTTTAATGGATTGTTGACTTTAACTATGTTTTGCAATACATGTGAAAGTGTACCCTCCTGTAACTCCATCATTTATTATTTATTTACGTTCACTTTATGCTACTTTGGCTAATTGAGCTTTACCTCCATCATCACCACAATAAAATGAACATACCATATGTACATCGATAGTAAATAATTTAATGAACGTCTGAAACAGGTAATAATTCTACCTAAGTTCTGAGGTAATACATAACCTTAAGAAACCCTTCAAAATAGGGGCAGCTTGATTTATTTTACTTTTTTAAATTATTTATTAACGTCCACTTTTTGCAACTATGGCTAATTGGGACGGGGTATCTACAGGTTGTCACCCTTTTCTAGCCAGGGTGGGACTAAGGATTTTATTTAATGAATTCCGTCACTTAATAAATTCCTCTGCCCAGGCGGGAATCGAACTCGCCACTATAGGAGAGATTAAGGTCGATGCTTTAACTAAATTAGACCAGTTTTTCCTCGCTTTTGTTCTTAATTAGAGCAGTTGAAGTCAGAAATCAGTGACGTTGATCCTATTCCCATTGTAAAGTATGTCATACCTGTACAACTCTCCTTCATGTTCTTTATATATCACAATTATCTCCTTGTAACGGGTTTCATAACCTCGAAACATTCTGTGGCGGTTTTTCTGAATATCTGTTCTTGAGTATTTAAATATTAAATTTGGTTTATTGTATCTTTTATTAAATAAATTATAACATCTTAGAAGAATGCTCGGATAATATTTAATGAAAATATTCATAATTGCAGTGTCAAGCTGATAGGTTATGGATGAATTTTTGTTTGAGCAGCACCACTAATAAGTTGTCATGCCTATCAGGGTGAATTCAAAACATTTTAAAATTATTTTTAATTTTCATGTTAATAAGTGCCGGACATATTCCAGTTTTTACATAACAACACCTATTTTTTATGTCAATGCTGGTGTGTTGAATATTATAGTTATAATATCGGCATTTTCTTTTTACATCAGCACATGAATTAAAAATGTTCTTTCAGCTCCTCACATTGGCCATCTATATACTTCTGTCATCGCTGATGCATCACACAAATTTCAATTACTTCTTGGGAATAAGAGTATTCTAAGCACTGGTACTGATGAACATGGCACAAAAATACAACAGGCTGCAAAACACCATGGAAGTTCTCTTCCTGCTTATTGTAAAGAGGTTTCTATGCAATTTAAAGACATGTTTGATGCATTTAATGTTGACTATAAGCATTTTGTGAGAACCAGTGATGACAAGCACAAAAGAACAGTTGAAACATTTTGGGTAAGTATAATTTAATTTAATATATTTTCCATTTCATTCTATTACTAATGGATGCCCGAATTATATTTCTAGAATAACTTGGTTTCAAAAGGTTATATATACACTGGAAGTTACAGTGGTTGGTATTGTGATGCCGATGAAGCTTTTTTAACAGAAAATCAAATAGCAACTTTGGTTAAAGATGGGAAAGAAACTAAGGTATGCAGTGAGTCTGGGAGGCCAGTTCACTGGGTTGAAGAAAATAATTATAAGTTTAAATTATCTCTATTTCAAGAAGATGTGTGCAAATGGTTAAAACAAGGTAATACTTTTTTTATTGCTGTATGTTTCTAACATTAAATATTTACATAGTATTTCAATAAAATTATTGGTGTTCATGTTAACGTAGAACATCAGTCTAAGTGAAAGCAGTACATTTCTTTTACATGAACTACTCAGGACTTAACACTCCACTCCTAAACTCCCTTTCCCTTAGTCGATTTTGATTGAAAGGAGAGGTGCATCTGGTCTAAATACAAATTTCAACATTTAGGAAGGTCGTTTTAGAGTTATTTGAGATACATATGTATACATGTACTGACTTCATGCCAAAATTTGTCAAAATGAGTTCAGGGAGGGACAAAACAGATACATCTTTTCTTTGAAATGTGAAAACTAAAATTTTTTGCAATTACAATGTTTTCTTTATTTTGTACAAAAGCTGTATTACTACTCTTTTTCTTACTATATACTTCATTATATTTTATTCAGTGGGTGAAGCATTTCCTGAAAAAATATTATTACTGATATCATCATAATTTTTGTTGTCCCTTCTTTCAATTGAATGTCTTTGATGTTTTCAGATGATTCTATCCACCCTGAAAAATTTAAAAATCAACTGCTCACATGGATTAATGAAGGGCTGATGCAAAATGATATATCAGTATCTAGACCTGCCAGTAGAGTTCACTGGGGTATACCTGTTCCTTGCGACGAAAAACAAACTGTATATGTTTGGCTTGATGCTTTAGTAAATTATTTAACAAATTCTGACTACCCACAATTATCAATATGGCCTCCGTCGGTTCAGGTCATTGGAAAGGATATTCTAAAGTATGCTATTCTTTTATATATTTACACTTTTTTCTAAGTCTTAAAAGTAGGTCTGTGCATGATATTTGGTATGTCGGTTTGCAGCGTAGAAATCAAAATATCTTTGTTATTATGATTCAGATGAAAAAGTTATAGAAATAATCTTGTTAAATTATTGATGTTCAGCAATTATTGTTCTATGCATACTTTCTTGTTTTCACAGTTTCTACCTTTTTCGATCTGATTCATAATAACAGAGATATTTTAATTTTTCGAATTTCTCCCCTCTAAACTATTCCTCTCCCCAGTCTGCTTTCAATGAACTTGATCTTAAGTTTTACCTAAAATGCATATATATTGAGTTTGGTAACAGTTAAATAAAAATTGCGACTACCAGAGCTATTTTACAAAAGTGAAAGTGATTGGGATTCATTTTCATCATCCTAGATAGAACTGAACGGCATTTGATTGAATTTTTGGAAAATTGTGTCATGAGTACAACCTCCGTAGTTAGGGAAATCTGCAAAAATATTATTAAACTAAGCAAATTAAAAGTTATTTTCACTCTCCTCATTATTACAGTCCATAACTTAAATCCTTATGGAATACATCATTGGCCTACTTGGCTATTTTATGAAGTCTTTAGTTTAGTTTACTGAACATGTTCTACCAAATAATCATTTAATTGAATTATTTTTAATTGTTTATAGATTTCATGGAATTTACTGGCCAGCCTTTTTATTAGCAAATGATTTAGAACTTCCCAGAATGCTTTTTGTGCATTCCCATTGGACAGTGGATGGAGATAAAATGTCCAAATCTCTTGGAAATGTTATTTGTCCTTTTGAAGCTGCAAACAAGTTCACTTCTGAAGGACTTCGATATTTTCTTCTAAGAGAGGGAACACCACATACTGACAGTAGTAAGTTCATAAAATAATATTCTATTTTTCTACTAATTTCTGAAATTATTGATGTGTTAACGAAAACCATAATTCAGAATATGGGGCCTGATTATGGCAGTATACTATAAGTGTGCATTGCCATAAGTGTGTTTATTTTGTCTACATTTACTTTTTTTTCTAGGCCTCTGAATCATATTTGAATTCAGAAAGTCAAATCTACTTGGCAGAAAATGAAATACTATTCTTGCTTAAAAATGTTGTTCAGTTTAAGTTGCTGTGAGTATTGGAATAAATATTTATTGAATTTAGATTGAGTTCAGATTAACTTAATCTTCAGAAACTCAGTATGTTTTATAAACTAGTACACCATGAAAAATATGGATAAACTTCTCAGGCAACAGCTATTGAGCTCATAATCAAAGGCAGTTTCTAAAAACCTTCAAATGTCCACTGTCCCTGCATAGTGGAGGTGTGTCTCACTCAAATATATGAACAGGGTGGTTCAAAAGTCTGTGCACTTTTTTCATTTTATTTTTTGGCATATTTTTTATTTATGGTCACCTGCTCTTCAAAATATAAACCATCATTTTCTATCACTTAAAGTCACTTTCGTGACAAACGTTTAATGCCATTCTGGGACCATGAAACCTGTGATGCAAAAACTGTTTACACTAATTTTTCACTTCTTTAAATGTTTCCAAACACTTACCACAGATGAGTACAGCATGGGCTGAACTAGTAGGTAAAGCGAAGGTGAAATATTCGGATTATAGGTTGTATGAAGAAGAAGATTGATTTTTAACTCGTCGATTTTTGCTGTGGTAATCTAATTTTGGATGACTGGAGTGTTGTCATCATCTTGTGTAGGTAATCCAGAACATTGTTTTGTTGCAAAACAACTTGCTTCCTATTCGCCAGTTCCGCCTAATGCAAGAACTGTATGTACTCTTTCAAGTTCGGCACAACAAACCTCTGAGGTAATTGTTCTTCAGAGACTATCACAAAGTGGATGATAACCTCAAAATTCCACCTCACACAGACCATAACTTTTTATCGAATTCCTCACTTTTGGGATGCAGAGAGCTGGTTGTACTCGTTAGTACACCACTGATCTTAGTTACTATGGTTTTGAAATATAAACTCCTTTTTTTTTGTCAAAAATCAAAATTTCTTTGGTAAAACAAATGTCTTGTAAGTTTTCAGAAGATTTTTTCTTCTTCAAATTTTCTCCCTTCATTCTGCCTTCTGAGACATTAAAAATGGCGTGGAACACTTCTGCAGCTTCTGGGTTTGAAGCCACTTTTGTGGAAGTAAGAAAATTATACTTTCGCTTCCTCCTATTTCTGAGTTTTTGTCCGTAGATCTTTTTAGCAAGTAAAACCTCCACTCCCACTCATCTCATATTAGTTATAAACTGTTATATCATGAAACACTTCATTACAAGGTTATATGCCAAATATAGGTTTCACTGAATTTTTACTTTGTGAGATATATGCAAATAAGTTCTGTTGACCCCCCCCCTTCTTCTGTTCTTGGATTACTAAAATTTGAATGATTGAGATTAGTCTGACACATTATAAATTACAGCACTAGCTTTAGTAAATAGTTTTCAATAAAATTAATACATTATATTCAAATATATTTCATTAATGGCTTTTCTTTCCAGTCGAGAATATTTCTATCTATCTATTCAGCTCTCCGAGGTTTGCTGGCCTGTTTATTTAGAATTAAGACACTTTCCATTTTAGAGATTATTAACTTCTAAATTTACTGAAAGATTTTTCATTACCGTTTGAATTAATTCACTGCTGTACGGTGGTATTTTCAGTATGTAGATTTATATATTGTAAACCTTCGCTTGGGAAATCTGCTTAGTTTACGCAGCCCCTGGGTGATGGACTTTTCTACACGTTCTCCTGAATCAAGAGATCTACTCACTGCAATAATTGCATTCAAGAATAAAATCTCCTTCCTTGAATTCATTTTTAATGTTTTTACAGGCCATAGTAGTCACTTTCTATCATTTTTTAAAATAGTCCCCCAGAATTGAGGGAGAACTAGAGAATGTAATTTCCATCTGTGATGGTATGACACACAGATGTCATAATTTGTATGTCATTCCTGCCCGTTGGGAATTTACGTAGCTTATATAGTCCATGTTTAGTGGAGTTATTACTTCCTTTTGAATTATATAAAACTATCAATTTTTTATATTGTATCCAATAAAAGTTGTTTTAAAAACTCAAATGGTATTGAATATATACTTTTTGATTTTAGATTATAGTGAAACCAAGGCACTAAGGATACTAAACTCAGAATTGGCAGACACTTTAGGAAACTTATTAAATAGGTGTTGTGCGAAATCAATAAATGTTAAACAAGAGTTTCCAGAATTCGATATGGAAAGCTATGAAAGGTACTGTAAGGAAGCAGCAACTGATTTGGTTCTTGCTGTAAACATGTTGCAGGGTAAGTACTTTATATTGAATCATTTTCTTGTTTTCTATATTTTATTTTTTTTTCCCTGAACATTTATTAAAATTCTCCCGCTAGGTGATTTTTTAAAGATATTTATTTTCTTTAAAAAGTAAATTAATTTTCTTTGAAATTTTATACATAATTATATTGCTGAAATAGAAATAAAAGGCATTCATAAATTGAATGTCTAAACACTTTTTATGCCAGGTTGGTAGACTGCAGATAGTTGTCCCGATTTACCTCAGTTGAGTTTAGAGGGGGTTATTTATTTATTTATTTTTTTGTGTCAAACACTTCAAATTGAATCATTGTGATTTTTTTTTTATTTT
Source organism: Riptortus pedestris (assembly GCA_019009955.1). Classification (NCBI taxonomy): domain Eukaryota; kingdom Metazoa; phylum Arthropoda; class Insecta; order Hemiptera; family Alydidae; genus Riptortus; species Riptortus pedestris. Next base: position 25,063,170 of record CM032230.1, on the reverse strand, counting down.
ATTTTATGTCCACTTTATGCTACTAGGCTAATTGGGACGGGTTATCTACAGGTTACCATCCTTTTCTAGCCAGGGTGGGCCTAAGGAGTTTATTTAATGAGTCCGTCATTAAATAAATTTCTATTGCCCAGGACGGGATTCGAATCCGCTACTTAGGTCTACCACGCAAGATTAGGACCAACGACCTAACTCGGACGGCCAACCCGAGCCCCTTCATTGTAATTTCTCACAGCAACTAAAAATAAATGTTAGATATATTCATGGTCACTCCATGACTGCTTCCAGGGCTGCTTTTCAAATCTAAAATCTCACCGCTAGTTATCCTATATAGCCTCCAGTTGAGTACACTCATACCTCTAAAGTTGAGGCACATGAGAAGTTACAGATATTCTTTCCTTAACATATATTATAATAACTGATTTAATCAAGTTCAAGAAATAATTGTACATGGATTGGTCAGCTAAAAATGACAATAGTGCAGTATCACTTGGGTTTAGTGATTACCGAGAAGTTTTTGCTATAAAAATATACTATCTACTTCTTGAATTATTTATTCATTAATATATACAAATTAGTTTAAATAAAAATGCAACAGTTATTTATCCCATGCAACAAAATATTACTAAACTATTATTTTTTTTGGATATTTTTTAGATGAAGTGAAGCACCACTACCTAGATTTTAACTTTTACAGAGGGATTTCCATAATTATTTCTACACTCCATGCTGCCAATAAATTTTTTGAATTTAGTAGGCCTTGGGAACTAAAAAAGGTTGAGGCATCCAAGGAGCACCTGGACTGTGTACTTCATCTGACAATGGAAACTTTGAGAATTTGTGGAATAACATTACAACCTATAATTCCACAACTATCCACACTTCTTTTGGATAAGCTCTCTATACCCCCTTCATCCAGAAAATGGTGTGATTTGACGCCCAGTTGGCTTACAAATTCTTCAAAATGTAAACCTCTAAATTCTGAAAAGGTTGTTTTATACAAGAGAATTTACCAATGAAACTAAATTAGATTTGGTAGGGTAATAAATGTAATTTGGAAGGTAATAAATAAAATTTAACACCTTCATAAACTGCAAAGAAAATTGTGAGGAGAAAGAAGTAATTTAAAATACTTTCTAGGCTTATTGAGTGGAATTTAGAAAAAAGGTGGACATATTCTCTGAGTTAGGTAGACACATTGTAAAGAAATTTGGACAACTATTTTGAAGAAATTGATAATGAAATATAAAACTATCTATGGTTTTATATAACTGATTGAGTTGGGTTGGTAATTTCAAGCCACATATTGAATAAAATATGGCTCTCGAACTTCCAAGAACTGTGGTTTAATTTAACTTCCAAACAACTGGTTTACTTTTGAAGATTGAAGATCAGATCTTTCAATTTCTCTGGAAATTTTGGACACCGGTCCTAAAGATATATTTCTTCCCAATGGGAAGCTTTTTTGTAAAAAGTATTTAGAAAATTTTAATGTTTTTTTTTCGCCACTTCTTGGATTATTTTATAACATTCACTCAAATACTGGTGGTGAATAATTGTAAGTTACCTAAATCAAACAGTGGATTTGGAAAAATATAAAATGACATCTTATCTCTGTGATTTAAAATATAAAGCTAAAATATAGTTTCAGTAGTTTTATATTCTCCTAATATACCCTTATAATATTTTCTTAAATTATTTATTAAACTTCTCATGATTATTATTATATAATTAAAAGTACCATTACTTTTATATATGTGAGGTGTGTGTGTGTGTGTGTGTGTGTGTGTGTGTGTGTGTGTGTGTGCGCGTGCGTGCGTGCGTGTGTATTTATTGACAGAGGAGGAAGGGCATGTATAATATTGTTCCGAAAGTAAGTAACAGTATAGTGCCGTGTTTAAGATAGTGCAGTGCCGTTAACTTCGCAAAGTAAAAGACAAGGCAGTGCCATGTTTTTGGTGAACTTTAGTGATAGTGAGTGAATTATTGGACTGTGTAATTTGAAGAGCAGTGAAGCTATCAGTGCATACTGTGAGTAGTAATTAAGAATAGTTAATCAAGTTTGTAGTGCATTGTTAAATAAATTGTGCAGTGATAAAAACTGTAAAGCGTGTGTGTGTTTAATTTTGCAATCCAAAAGAATGCTAATAAACAATGTTTATTACTGATTTTGTTATAAAACATAACAATATAATATAATATATAATAATAGAGAGGAAAAAAGGGCAGTGAGGTATGAAAATGACAATTTCAGACATCTTGTTATGTTCGCAAATAACTTATTTTTATTAGCTTAGACACTTTTTACTTTTTAACGTCAAACACTTATATTAACCTCCTTTTTCTCATTCATTCCTTAACCTTGCAATAACACATATTCTATAAAACATCTGATCTACAACATCTCCCACCTTAGATGATCTTCTTCTGCCAGTACCTTCCTTCTACTTCAACCATCCAAGTGTTCTGTCCTAGTATCTTCTGGATCACCCTGGGCTTCTAGAACTCATCCCTTGCCTGTAGTATAGACTAACTCTTTCCGCCTGAAATTTTTGACGGCATTTCTTCTTCCTTCTTCCACGGATTTCCTCCTGTTCTCATTTATATTTTTGTATGCTTCTTATTGTTTCTTTGTTGTTCTTTAACGAAACAGTTAATTTAAAATAAACACACTTTTCATTCCAGTATACCATTTGAAGGGCTGCTTGAACTGAGCAGATTTGCTTAGTACTGGAATGACGCAACTAGTGATCTCAACTCACCAAATATTTTCTGTGTCTAAGTAAAATTCAGATGTGTAGAAGTCGGCTTTCACTAATGCTGAATGAAACGGTTAAATATCGACTATGGTATAGATCAAACTGAATAAATTTTCAAGCCAAGAACGTAAAATCTGCATTGATGATGTCATCAAACACTGTGTGGCGCATGTATCCCATGTGTACATTTAATATTTACATATAATACATTCCCTAATATATTAATATATACCATGCATAAAAATATTTCTTATTTAAGCTTGAAATTAGACATTTCATGATACATATGATTACTGTTAAATGCAATTGAAATGGGGGTTTATTGAAGGCTGAAAAATTTATAAAATGCAAATATGTCTGTTAATATTGATGATAGAGAAAAAGTGCATATAATATTTATAGAAAATTAAAGTTGCAATAAGGTTGGTTATATAAACCTTATTTAATTTTAAAGCTCAGATAATAAAATTGTTTTATTACTGATGGGGAGCAATATTGATTTCAAGCATGCAATCACTGTAACGATACTATTCCAAATACATTTATATATTTGAATAATATATTTGTTTGTGTTGTTACTTAACAGAAATTACAGTTTACATAAATGCTAAAAAGGTAACTGTTATTTAGTGCTAAAGTTAATACATTATTTGTATTTCGAAGCTAAAAAATTGTATTTTAACCCGTCAAAGAAGCGTCACACGTTTATAGACTAATAAGCGCCTTAAAAGAAAAACTGACTAAATATTTCTTTTTCCACTTAAAACATTAATCAATCTCAAGGGTTTCAATCCCTAAATCAACTTCTTCCTTTTGGTAGGAGCCATTATTTCGTTTATTTTCATCGCTCACTAATTTCAGCTTTTCTTCAAACCAGTTTTCTCTTGACTTAAACAGATTTGTCCAATATTCTGAAAAATAAAAAAAAACAAAGCATTATTACCAACAACAAAAATAAAAACATTTTTGGATGATTTGATTTGTTAACAAGTTAGAAACCTAATATAAAATTCAAAAGTCAAAGGTTAGCCAATATGATACAATTGTATTAGAAGGCTCTGTTGGAAGTCGATGAAATCTTTGGTGTGAGGGAGCTCATATCTCATCCTGAATACTTATTCACAAAAATTAATACTTTTTAAGCAGATTTCCCTTGAGGGAAATCGGCTACTGAGGTAGAACCCATGACGCAATTTTTGACAAATTTCTTCAAATGTCCATCAATCCTACCTAGTAGATGACGAAAATGAGGTCCATTCAGTTCAGAATATGTCTGTTACCGGTCAAGTGGTCACAATTTTTGTCTTATCGTTACCAAACTCAATATATAAGCATTTTATGCAAAAAGTTCGCCCTTCTTCGTTAACGGCTGAAATCGGATGGGGGGAAGAGAGGGACATTTCGAAAATTTGAAATATCTCCGTTATTATGCGTCGGACTGAAAAATTGTATATAATCAATCTTTTTGCAAATGTAATAATCTAAAAATGTTGTTACTTACATTTTTTCTTTATATTGAACATTAACCGAGATATTTCCAGATTTTAGTTTTCAGTGATCCATAAACCCCCACTCCTACTAATGTCATACTATCAATATGCTGTTATATAATGAACCACTTTATTTGAAAGCTGAATACTAGGTATTGTTCTTAATGAATTTTACTTTTTGAGATAAATGCAAATATGGACGGGGGAAATCTGCTTAGTTAACGCAGCCTGGACTTTTATACTATAATATCCCTTGGTAGGGATCGAACATTCACCTACTCACCTTCAGCGTACTGATCGTAATGGTAGATATATTACGCAATCTTATTACAAATTTAATATCCTATAAAGGTTACAATGAGTTGGATTGAAAAAGTTTACGTGTACATAACTAATGTTGGAATTTTACTTTTTACTGAATACTTTTTTATTTATCTCGAATATTAAGGGAGTTATATGTATTTTTATGTATTCAGCCTCAGAACCCGCTTATAATCGTCTGATTTTTAGTATAAATAACTGAGTACCTTTCATATTCCGTTTACAATGGCTTCTTACAACGGAGAAATAGGAAGTAGATAGTGAGATGAAATGACCATTGTGCCATAGCAGCACGTGGGGAAACACGCTTAGTTTACGCGTGACGGGCTTTTTAACTTTGATAGAAAATTCACGTGAGGTCAGCAAGCTGCTTGTTTTTATTTAACCGTTTCAGAAAGTTAATGTATAAATATATCGCTTTTCATTCAGATTTTTTTTTTCGGTTGGCATTATAGCCCCTAATATCCATAGCCGCCCCCCGAGCGAGGCCTAAGGGAATCGTAATCAGAGTTTTTACTCTCATCAACTAAACCTCCGTTATCCAAGGAGGACCTGGAATGAGTTGTCTCCAGTAGACTGACGGGCCCCATTCCACCAGAGGGTCTGTGGCCAGTCCACGCAGTCAGCTTGCCTGAAATGGGAGCTAAGAGCCGTCCCGAGGTGTGCATAATCTTTAGACTCCCGCTGATCCATAAGCACTGCGACACTAGCGCGCTCTGTTAGCGAACTAATGTTCTCCCTTGGCAGGGATCGAACCGGCACCCCTTTTCATTCAGATTAGTCTCATGATCTTGGCGTTAAATTACCATTTATGAATACCCTTATAAATACTGAAAAATTAGTTTAATGTGTTCATAGATTTAAAAATTCATTACCATCTAATTCCTTGAGGGACGTTCCTCCGCCATTGAATTCAGACGGAATCATGTTCATAGGCAAAGTTTCTGACAGTTTTTTGTCATCTCTGTAGAATATTATCTGGAAAATAAGTACACATTACTCTAGTTAATTGAGTAGACATATGTGTGGAATCTATTTACAACACTATCGTCGTTTGGCGGTTCCGCCAAAAACTTCCGAGTGTCTCTTTGCATGCGCTATTTTCGAAATAATAAAACCTTTTTTTTTTTATTCAACTTAAATTTTTTCCAACCGTATTTAATTCATTTGAATAAAAATAAACCATTGTAAAATTTAATTGAAACCATTATTTATGAATTATTTTATTTCAACTTGAATAGAAGCTACTTTCAGTGACGACTGATAGATATTTATACAATTAGGGGTAATATTCTGACTGATAGTCAAGCAGCCTGATGGGCTCTGGCAAGTTCAACAATAAGTTCCAGGATTATGGAGGAGTGTGCTGTGAGGCTGGAAAATGGCTTAACGAAAGGGAGACAATATAATGGGTCCAGGACATCAGAGTCACTCAGGAAATTAAAATACAGACAAATTGGCCAGGAGAGGGTCAAGTGTAACCCACATCGGAGTAGCTTCAACATTTCTTAAGAACTCCATAAAGAATGTGGCCAGGAAGAAATTCACAGTATGGAACAACAGGAAGAAGGTTACCCATACGAAGGCCCTCATTGGTTCCGAGGAGAGCAGAAACAGGGAGATTCACCTTAGTCCCCACAAGAAGGAACTCAGAGATGTAATGGGAGGGATCTCAGGGGGCACTGGAAGATGAAGAAACACATGATAACTATCAAACTCCAATATGCGGGTGCCGTGAAGAAGAGGAGACTTAAGAGTACTTAGGAGGTGCTTAGGAGCACGTTGTACTTGAATGTGGAATGTTAGAGAATTTAAGATTCAGGTACTTCGGACGTAGAGATACTGAATTAGGTAAGATATACCTTGACTTTATAAGGAATATAAAGCCATTCTGAATTGATATGTAAGGCTAGCACAATATAACCTCAAGAAACGCAATGCACTCCCTGAAATCAGGGGGGATTAAGCTACAAGCAATCTAACTACTAGGGGTAAAACAAATTTATAATAATACAAGTTGAAATCTAAAAAGAAAAACTATATTTGCTAAAATCCCTTCAATTTTAAATATAACCATTAATTATTGACTGCCCTTCTATTATAATACTTTATGTTTGTTTTCCACTAAAATTGGGGTTACTTACTCTTTCGTTTAATTTCTTCGTGAGAACGCTCCGAAGAACTGCCATAATAGTATATAACCCTGGAGGCGAATTAAAGAAACAATACTTCTTCATTTTTATTGGAAGAGCTTTCTGAAAAAAAAATAAAATAAAATTTAGCACATACGTAAATATTGACGGTGTTTGGATCTAAGGATGTCACCTATCAAATTACTTAGATTTCAGTTCGCGTCCCAAAAAAAATTACAAGGACCACATATTTCAAGCTCCGCAGTGGCCTCAAATTCAACATATTTAGGACTTTCACAGGGGAGATTATAGTCCAGAATAGAAGATGGGTAAGACTGTTTTATACCCGTCAAAGACCACTCCAGATGGCGCATTAAATACAGCACCGTACAAATGGGGTTCGAACATTATATTCACTATCGAAGAGGTTACATACAGAGTTACGAAGGGCTTAAGTATAGTGGCTCACTCCAGCCTGTTAGGGCATGTGGGAATAGTGAACTCTTTCAGATTGGCAAATAATATGTTACGTGCTGCATTCTGAAGAAGAAGTAGACCTAGGCAAAGATGGTCCGGCGACATGGAGAAGTGCAGGCACAGATGCAATCCGAAATAGGGAATCCTAGATGAGAACAGCAACGAATGGTCAGCAGTTATTTGTTCCAGTGAAAACCATTTTCAAAAAGTAATTTATTTATAACTACAAAAACTGAATATTCAAATTAACAAAATAATAAGTTTAGAGTTAGTTGCAAGGGGTTAAATAAGCTTGCGGAAAAGTTTTTAGAACCGCACATAACTCAAGGTAATTAGCCAGTTGGTCCTGGATATTCAATTACATTTAGACTACTTATGTACGTCATTATTTTATCTCAAAAATGAATTAATAATTTTGTCTAGTATGCCGGAAGTGGGGTTTACAGTTATAAATTCGGGAATGGAAAAAAAACAGTCTTCCCACTGTGTTGTCATTCCAAATGGTCTTTCTGAAGGGTTTGGGAAAATGATTAAGCAGATAACTTTGGATAAAAACTTCTATTTGAAAAGGCAGTTACAATACAAGACAATGTGGCGGTAGACTACAACAATTTCCGCCAGAGTGCTCTCTCTGTTCCCAGGACCAATGCCTGCTATATTTGATTGGAAATATTGATCACTAAATAACCAACACTTCCCCTTGAGCGATATTTCCAAAAACAATACAATTTACTTTGTAAAACAATACAATTTACTTTGTAAAACAATACAATTTACTTTATAAGTCCAAAACACTTGAAAAAATATTCATGTTTTTCCCTACTTAAAGGTTTCGTCAAAATATCAGAGAGCATTTCTTCAGTGGGCATATGCTCCAGCACAATATTTTTATTGTTGACATGTGTTCTCAAAAAATGATGTCTAACATCTATATGTTTAGACCTTTGACTTGTTATTTTTCTTCTTTGTAGATTTCTTCTCCTTTTTATCATTTTTCTTCTTTGTGGATTTCCTTTTCTTTTTGTCATTTTTCTTCTTCGGAGATTTCTTTTTCTTCTTTGGAGATTTCTTTTTCTTTTTGTCATTTTTCTTCTTGGTTGATTTCTTTTTCTTTTTGTCATTTTTCTTCTTTGGAGATTTCTTTTTTCTTCCTTTTGTCATTTTTCTTCTTAGGAGATTTCTTTTTATTTTTATTTTTCTTAAACGAATTCAGTTCGTCTTCCATCGCCAATCTCCATTGCTTGGAGTACGGACCTTTGAGCGCCTCATCTGCGGTCAATGGTTCTTCAATGGGGTTCAGTGCAGCTAGATATGTAACGAAATCACTCATATCTTTTGGTTTCGGCACACGTCTGGATCGTCGAACCTGTGGTGAGTTCTCCTCCTGGATATCTGGCTCGCTAGAGACAGATCCTGGCACTGAATCATCAGAATCAGTCTGATGGTCGTATCCTGATTCCGTATTCTCATCAGAAACGTCCTCTTGTGAATTGGTTGTATCCTGGAGAGCAGGCGGCTCATCCACATCTAAAAATACTGACGTAGTAGGCAGCTGTCGAGGCTTATGTCTTTCTTGGTTTGAAGTTTCAAGAAAAACAACATCTCGACTCATAGTAACCTTCTTCGTTTCAGGATCAATTAATCGATATCCTTTGATTTCCTCTGAGTATCCGACAAAAATGTATTTTGCCGATTTAGGATCCCATTTTCTTCGGATTTCCTTGGGAACCTGTGCCATAGCCGGACATCCAAAAATCCTCAAGTGAGACATATCAGGCCTCTTACCATACCACGCTTCATATGGAGTCCTCCCGACAACAGCCTTTGTCGGTGCGCGATTGTTGAGGTAAACGGCTGTAGAAACAGCTTCTGCCCAATAGCTTTTGGGCAAACCAGCATCCTGTAACATAGTGCGAGCCTTTTCCACAATGGATCTGTTGGCTCGTTCAGCCACTCCGTTACTCTGAGGCGAGTACCTAACGGTCAGTTGATGCTTGATTCCTGCAGAAATAAGTCCAGCTTTGAATTTTGAGTTGACGAACTCAGTCCCATTGTCAGACCTCACACACTTGATTTTCTTCCCTGTCTGAGTTTCAACCAGAGCCCGAAATTCAGCAAAAATATCACTCACTTTGTTCTTTTCTGAAAGAAAATACACGAATGTGTAACGAGAGAAGTCGTCAATTAAGGTGAAAAAATATTTACTTCCACCTATGGATAAATTTTCCATGGGTCCACATAAATCCATATGTAGAACTTCCAAGATCTCCTTTGCTCGGCTCTTACTGGCTCTGAAGGGTAGTCGAGCATGCTTCCCTAATAAGCAGACTTCACATGGATCATCATTAGGTGTTATTTTATCAATACCTGTACACATGTCTTGAAGTAGGTTCATCCTCTTCCTGGAAAGATGTCCTAAACGTCGATGCATTAGGGAACCTGCATCTTCAGCGAAATAGGTAGGTAATATTCTGTCCTTCATGGTATCAAGCTTGTAGATCCCATTCTTCCTTTTAGCTGTGGCTAATACTTCACCATTAGGGTCAATAATCTTTCCCATTTCTTTGGTGAATATGACCGAATGTCCCTTATCAGTAATTTTGCTGACTGATAATAGGTTAGCACCTATACCTGGCACGTAATGTACATCATGCGCTACAACGCTATCAGCCTGTCCATTAACTATCAGTGAAATGTTGGTTGTACCAACAGCCTGAGCAGATAAATTTACATTATTTATTGTCGTAATTTTTAAATCTGAATCACGAGATACATTGTCTAGTATATTTATGTCATTGACTAGGTGTGAACTGCAACCTGAGTCAAGAAAAAAATCTACACTGTTGCTAGTGTCATTAGGTCTAGACTTGTAAGCAAAAAGTGCTTTACCTTTGGGTTTTCCTTGATTTGAATTTTCAGTAGAATCTTGTTTCTTACGATCTTGGGTCCCCATCTTCTTGGTACGGCACTGTGAAGCATAATGTCCCCTTTTGTGACATGCATAACACTCAATTTTATGTTTTCCTTTGCCTTTGGAACCCTTCCCCTGGGAGAACAATGCTGTCTCACTACTGGGTGTATGTGAATGTGCGGGAGTCTTCACATCCTGGAGAATTTTTACTTTAATCGAGTCTCCTGTGATTTTCAGTCCCGAGCTCTCTAAACCCATGATCATTGGCTTGTATTCATCAGACAAGCCCGCCAATAAAATTGTCCCGAGCCACTCATCATCCACTTTGAAGCCAATATCAGTGAGCCTCTGTGATGTTGACATAATTTTATTGACATATTCTTCAACTGAAGAACAGTTTTCTAGTCTGGTCGTTATCAATGATCTCAAAAGACCTACCTTCCTGGTAAGACCATTGTCCTCGAATGCAGTCTTCAAGTTGTCCCAAGCCTCCTTGGCTGTAGATGCACTTTCTATGTGTGGGAACACAATTGGATCGGTAATAAGTACTATTTTTGAAAAAGCTTTCCGATCTTTTGCTAAAATGTTCTCTTCTTTCTGCGTCGTAGCAGTGCCTTCTAACTTGGGAACAACGATTGATCCATCGACCACACGCCACAAATCGTCAAGATTCAAATATGCCTTAGCTGCAAATTTCCACGAAGCGTAATTTTGTCTGCCGAGAAGTTTCTCAACCGGTGGAGGGTGGTTTGATGCCATGATGAAGGAAATTCAGCGAAAAAATCAACTGTTCACAACCTAACCTCACTGCACGTGGGGACAACACACGAGATTTACACTTTTCATGAAGTTTTTCGATCGAATCTATACTTTTTCTCGATAGAAAACGATTTAAGCAATCACTGGGCCCATAACCTGAAGGGTTTGGGAAAATGATTAAGCAGATAACTTTGGATAAAAACTTCTATTTGAAAAGGCAGTTACAATACAAGACAATGTGGCGGTAGACTACTACAATTTCCGCCAGAGTGCTCTCTCTGTTCCCAGGACCAATGCCTGCTATATTTGATTGGAAATATTGATCACAAAATAACCAACACTTTCAGCATGTGATGTCATTTCCAAAAATTAAACAAATAACAATGGGTTAATACTAACATGATATTGGATTTATTTACTGCAAAAATTTGAGGTTGCTGTATGATGTAATGGTTTCCTATACAGGGCTAGAATTTATAGTGCTAAAGTATGAATCCTTATATTTAGTAGTACATGAGAATGGCATGGATTTGCTTAAAGGCCTCGCGCAATAAAAAATAAATAAAAATAAAAACATCTTCGTGGGAAAACTGTTTTTTTTTTTTAATTCCTTAATCAATAACCATTAAAAACTATGTTTATTATAATTAAAAATATAAATCTGAATCATTTGGAATAAGAGGCTATTTATGTATAATGTATCCTTGAACATACCATGCCAATACAAATCCTACAATGGATTTATGTCTTGCCAATATGATAATTAGTAAACCATTCGTTTTGTGCCAATTTGAATACTAATGGCAGGCGGTATAGCAAGTTTTCATAGTTTCACTGTCTAATGATTTTTTAAAAGAAAATGTTAAGTTTTATTGATTTTTGAATCTGAATTTCTTCATTGCATTAAAATCTGCTTTTGATCATAATCCAGTGTTTTGATTTCGTTCCAAGTGACGGACCTCAACAGACAGTCGAGACAATGTGAATTATGGCTAGGAAGGGAAATATTCAAAACTTTTCCAAGATTTATTTCATTTCGTAAAGACGTAACATATTGAACACCGGATAATGGTTCCACCAACCGTTTATTATCCCAGTAATGTTCATAATATCAGATTCAAAAATAATCAGTAAACATTTCAATGAAATAAATACATAATTTTGGATTTCACTCCTTGTGCCGTTATGACAACATCTACCGATATATTTGACAATAGCATTGTCTCTACTTGGAGAAACAACTCAGTACTTGTTGCCGTAAATTGTTCTAATATAGAACATTTGCTTGATCATCCAAATAACGCGTGCCAGCATTGATAACAAATCAGTGCTTGTATTGTTTACAAGCCGAATTGTCAGTTGCATTGTACTAATTATATAACTCCACACACGTGGAGATAAATTCAAACAGCCAAATAACTCATCCCACCACGTCTAAAAATATTTAACGTTTTCAAACTAATGCACTTATGGAATATTGTTATGGGTTTTGGGGAAGAGAATTATTTGGGATAGTAGAAATATGCTGAATTTAGGAAGTTAGGCTTGATTAAGGTTAATTTGAAGGATTCAAAGAGAAGTTTCCTTAAGAGATACATACCCTAAGTTTTACATAAAACGTTTCAATATTTAGCTTGATAAAGATCAAACAAAAATTCAATCATTAATGAGGACGTTCTCCATTATTAACTAAAGAGTGGACAATGGCTTAGAAAATATTCGGATTTTTTATAATTATACCTACATAGGCTGTGTGTGCGATATGATAGAAGAGCACACACAACCCAAAAAAAAAAAACGTTTAGCGTTGAAACTGCCAAAAACAATGTAAGTAAATGTTCCGTTAAATTTAGAATACAAAATTGGAAATTCAGGTAGATACTGGCCAAATTTCCACTATGTCCATTTATTAGAGCGACAAAGTGCTTTCTAAGCAGAGCATTATAGTCAGTGCCCTCACTTCCTGGATGCTAAGCAATCAACCTGCAGTACAAGCATTACCACCTGACAGAAATCAACTTTGAATTTGAAAATTTTCTCTTTTTTAAAAAGCGAGGAAAAGAGCGGTTATTTTTTTTAAAAAAATATGAAGGTAGTAATGGCGTTTTTTGAAAAAAAAAAAAAAAATACAAGATCGCTCATTCCTCAAATCTAGTTATCTAAAATGAAGACTGTCTTAAGTGTCTAGCCACAGATACGTGGTGATACGGTGAAAATTTCTCTAATTCATGGTTAAGTACAGTAAAACGCAGCTCTGAGACCGAGGCATTTTTTTGAGATACCCAATCCGTTCGCTAAGAGAATATATATATATATATATATATATATATATATATATATATATATATAATTGTGCTGATGTTTTAGACCAGGTTGTATTTATATGTGGTGTGTTGTTTTTTTCGGAGTTTTGGTCAATGTTGGTGAAATGAATCTTTGTTTATGCCGATATTTCGAGAATCTTTATTTTCTCTTCCTCAGGGCAAGACTAAATACATCTATAGACTATTATACATTCTTATTGCACTATGACTAGGGTTATTGAAGGGTTTGGGAAAATGATTAAGCAGATAACTTTGGATAAAAACTTCTATATTGAAAAAGCAGTTACAATACAAGGCAATGTGGCGGTAGACTACAACAATTCCCGCCAGAGTGCTCTCTCTGTTCCCAGGACCAATGCCTGCTATATTTGATTGGAAATATTGATCACTAAATAACCAACACTTCCCCTTGAGCGATATTTCCAAAAACAATACAATTTACTTTGTAAAACAATACAATTTACTTTGTAAAACAATACAATTTACTTTATAAGTCCAAAACACTTGAAAAAATATTCATGTTTTTCCCTACTTAAAGGTTTCGTCAAAATATCAGAGAGCATTTCTTCAGTGGGCATATGCTCCAGCACAATATTTTTATTGTTGGAAAGTTGTAACAATTTGGCTCAATTTCATTCATTAAAACTTTTCTTCTTTGGAGATTTCTTTTTCTTTTTATCATTTTTCTTCTTTGGAGATTTCTTTTTCTTCTTTGTAGACTTCTTTTTCTTTTTGTCATTTTTCTTCTTTTCTTTTTGACATTTTTCTTCTTTGTAGGTAACTTTACCCAGTCATATGTCTTGTTTTTCTTAAACGAATTCAGTTCGTCTTCCATCGCCAATCTCCATTGCTTGGAGTACGGACCTTTGAGCGCCTCATCTGCGGTCAATGGTTCTTCAATGGGGTTCAGTGCAGCTAGATATGTAACGAAATCACTCATATCTTTTGGTTTCGGCACACGTCTGGATCGTCGAACCTGTGGTGAGTTCTCCTCCTGGATATCTGGCTCGCTAGAGACAGATCCTGGCACTGAATCATCAGAATCAGTCTGATGGTCGTATCCTGATTCCGTATTCTCATCAGAAACGTCCTCTTGTGAATTGGTTGTATCCTGGAGAGCAGGCGGCTCATCCACATCTAAAAATACTGACGTAGTAGGCAGCTGTCGAGGCTTATGTCTTTCTTGGTTTGAAGTTTCAAGAAAAACAACATCTCGACTCATAGTAACCTTCTTCGTTTCAGGGTCAATTAATCGATACCCTTTGATTTCCTCTGAGTATCCGACAAAAATGTATTTTGCCGATTTAGGATCCCATTTTCTTCGGATTTCCTTGGGAACCTGTGCCATAGCTGGACATCCAAAAATCCTCAAGTGAGACATATCAGGCCTCTTACCATACCACGCTTCATATGGAGTCCTCCCGACAACAGCCTTTGTCGGTGCGCGATTGTTGAGGTAAACGGCTGTAGAAACAGCTTCTGCCCAATAGCTTTTGGGCAAACCAGCATCCTGTAACATAGTGCGAGCCTTCTCCACAATGGATCTGTTGGCTCGTTCAGCCACTCCGTTACTCTGTGGCGAGTACCTAACGGTCAGTTGATGCCTGATTCCTGCAGAAATAAGTCCAGCTTTGAACTTTGAGTTGACGAACTCAGTCCCATTGTCAGACCTCACACACTTGATTTTCTTCCCTGTCTGAGTTTCAACCAGAGCCCGAAATTCAGCAAAAATATCACTCACTTTGTTCTTTTCTGAAAGAAAATATACGAATGTGTAACGAGAGAAGTCGTCAATTAAGGTGAAAAAATATTTACTTCCACCTATGGATAAATTTTCCATGGGTCCACATAAATCCATATGTAGAACTTCCAAGATCTCCTTTGCTCGGCTCTTACTGGCTCTGAAGGGTAGTCGAGCATGCTTCCCTAATAAGCAGACTTCACATGGATCATCATTAGGTGTTATTTTATCAATACCTGTACACATGTCTTGAAGTAGGTTCATCCTCTTCCTGGAAAGATGTCCTAAACGTCGATGCATTAGGGAACCTGCATCTTCAGCGAAATAGGTAGGTAATATTCTGTCCTTCATGGTATCAAGCTTGTAGATCCCATTCTTCCTTTTAGCTGTGGCTAATACTTCACCATTAGGGTCAATGACCTTTCCCATTTCTTTGGTGAATATGACCGAATGTCCCTTATCAGTAATTTTGCTGACTGATAATAGGTTAGCACCTATACCTGGCACGTAATGTACATCATGCGCTACAACGCTATCAGCCTGTCCATTAACCTTCAGTGAAATGTTGGTTGTACCAACAGCCTGAGCAGATAAATTTACATTATTTATTGTCGTAATTTTTAAATCTGAATCACCAGATACATTGTCTAGTATATCTATGTCATTGACTAGGTGAGAACTGCAACCTGAGTCAAGAAAAAAATCTACACTGTTGCTAGTGTCATTAGGTCTAGACTTGTAAGCAAAAAGTGCTTTACCTTTGGGTTTTCCTTGATTTGAATTTTCAGTAGAATCTTGTTTCTTACGTTCTTGGGTCTCCATCTTCTTGGTACGGCACTGTGAAGCATAATGTCCCCTTTTGTGACATGCATAACACTCAATTTTATGTTTTCCTTTGCCTTTGGAACCCTTCCCCTGGGAGAACAATGCTGTCTCACTACTGGGTGTATGTGAATGTGCGGGAGTCTTCACATCCTGGAGAATTTTTACTTTAATCGAGTCTCCTGTGATTTTCAGTCCCGAGCTCTCTAAACCCATGATCATTGGCTTGTATTCATCAGACAAGCCCGCCAATAAAATTGTCCCGAGCCACTCATCATCCACTTTGAAGCCAATATCAGTGAGCCTCTGTGATGTTGACATAATTTTATTGACATATTCTTCAACTGAAGAACAATTTTCTAGTCTGGTCGTTATCAATGATCTCAAAAGACCTACCTTCCTGGTAAGACCATTGTCCTCGAATGCAGTCTTCAAGTTGTCCCAAGCCTCCTTGGCTGTAGATGCACTTTCTATGTGTGGGAACACAATTGGATCGGTAATAAGTACTATTTTTGAAAAAGCTTTCCGATCTTTTGCTAAAATGTTCTCTTCTTTCTGCGTCGTAGCAGCGCCTTCTAACTTGGGAACAACGATTGATCCATCGACCACATGCCACAAATCGTCAAGATTCAAATATGCCTTAGCTGCAAATTTCCACGAAGCGTAATTTTGTCTGCCGAGAAGTTTCTCAACCGGTGGAGGGTGGTTTGATGCCATGATGAACAAAATTCAGCGAAAAAATCAACTGTTCACAACCTAACCTCACTGCACGTGGGGACAACACACGAGATTTACACTTTTCATGAAGTTTTTCGATCGAATCTATACTTTTTCTCGATAGAAAACGATTTAAGCAATCACTGGGCCCATAACCTGAAGGGTTTGGGAAAATGATTAAGCAGATAACTTTGGATAAAAAACTTCTATTTGAAAAAGCAGTTACAATACAAGGCAATGTGGCGGTAGACTACAACAATTCCCGCCAGAGTGCTCTCTCTGTTCCCAGGACCAATGCCTGCTATATTTGATTGGAAATATTGATCACTAAATAACCAACAGTTATGTTATAACCCTATTGAGAGATTCAGCCAATAACAGATGTGTTTGTGCTCTATAGGACAATATCATTTGGATAGAATTATCAAAAATACTCGGAATGTAACCCTTTTTCAAAAATTGTTATAAAACCTATGAGAGAGGAAGAGGGGAGTCATAAATTTGTGAATTTATACATTTCTACCAGAAATATAGAAGTTATGTATGTGCAGGTCCTAATATATATTACAAAATGGTCTACGAATTACGTCCAATAATAATTGTTGATAAAAGCATAATAATAGAGACATTAACTATTTAAGTTTTGAAATTCCCTAGCAACCCCCTCCCCCCAACTCGAGGATGGCTATATATCCAACAAACTGCAAATATATTACTACTTATTAAGAAAGCTTATTGCCAAGTTTCATTTGAGTCTAAATTTGTAGCTGTTACATTGCTATCAACGAATTTCCTTATAAATATTAATCAGGTTAGTTACAGCGAGACGCTTACTAGTTTGGAACCGCATAATGTTATAGCTTACCCTTAACAATTTGCTGAGTCCTTTGATGTGCCTTAAATTTATTGTTTTTATTCCACTATTGGGCATATACTTGAGGTCTTGAACCAGAACGTATGACGCGTCAGTCGGCCAAAGTGACAGTCCTATTTCTATGATGAATAGCGACTTGAGCAAATGGCAACCGCTGTTATAATCCTCGCCTTCCTTGTTCCAAGATGATGAGAAAAGTACTCTATAGCCTTCTGGTGTCGTCCCTGGAAGGACGCCCATACCACTAAAAACAAAAAAAAAAAGTCCATCACGCAGGGGCTGCGTAAACTAAGCAGATTTCCCATGTGAAGTTTTACAATAGAGAAATCTGCCTAATAACAAAAGTAGTAGTAATGAATCTCTAAACCTATTCACGAGGGACGGTCAGTGACGAAAACGGCCGCCCTAGCTCTCGGCGAATGTCCCGAACATAGCCGACTCCTGCCGACCACACATACAATACAAATGCAAATATTTCGATTAATATTCAAGATAGATAAAAAATGTATATGACAATATTTATAGTAAATTTAAGTTGCAATAAGATTGGTTCTGTACAATTTTTCAATCCGACGTATAGTAACGGATATATTTAGAATTTTCGAAAATCCTCCCCTCTAAACCACCCCTCCCACTAGTCCGATTTCAGCCGTTAACGAACTAGATTAACGACTTTTTACATAAAATGACTAAATATCGAGTTTGGTAACGATTAAACAAAAATTGCGACGGCTAGAGCGGTAACAGACAAATATATATATATATATATATATATATATATATATACAAATTTGAACGGAACTCATTTTCGTCATCTACTAGGTAGAATCGATGGACATTTGAAAAAAAATTTCGAAAATTCCGTCATGAGTATAACCTGAATAGCTGATTTCCCTTAAGGGAAATCTGCTAAAAGTCCCTCATGCATAATTGACCTACTGATAGCACAATCTCACTTTCCAATCCCTATTTCTCTCTTAATTCCTGAGTCCTCTGTAAAACAGATGAGAAATTTAAGAGGAGCTTTAGGTGCAGAGGGATTCAATAGCATAATGTGAGTAGAAGTGGAGGCTTAACTGAAGGCTGAAACACAAAAGTACAAATGTCTCATAATTATTGAGTTCGAGAATAATGTACAGGGAGATAGAGGGTGGGAAATCCGATGTCATAATGTTGTTCAACAAATTTAACCAAAAGATGAGATTGGAATAAGAGATTAGAACATTTACCTAATAAACATCATTGAAAGATTCGGTGCAAAGTGTCGTTGACCTCGGATCCAGTAGTACTGTAAATAGAAGAGTTGTTTTAAAGAGATTTACCTTGAGAGAAATCTGTACTGAGGTTGCACTCATATCGCGATTTTTGAAAACTTTCTTCAAATGGCCATCGATCCTACTTACGAGATGACGAAGGTATGATTCGTTCAAAACTATATATATATATTATATATATATATATATATCTATATATATATATATATGTTAACGCACTAGCGGTCGCAATTGAACCCCCACTTCTACTCATCGGGTTTTTATTTAGAAATCGAAAATATATGGCTAGAATAGAGTAATAGTCATACCAGTATGTGTTAAATTTAAATAAGTGGCGGATTTTTTGTAATGTATGGGTGTCCAAATGAATTTGTCCATGGCCACGTAGGGGAATAGCATGTTCGCTAAAACGAAATTTTGAGCTCTCAGAAGGCATAAATGTTAAGGCGTGGGTTATAGTGCTCTTGAAAAACGTAGAGTAGTGGATAATATGAATCTGTTTAGTGACGAACTAACTGAATAATAATCTTATTCATACTCTGGCTAGAAAATGACAATTAGCTGTAAATAAACCTTAGGAACGAAATAAAGTGAATCTTAATAAATAACATTTTTATGTTGTGGCTTCCTAAATTCTGAATATTTTAAATATGTAATCGTGATTTAGCCTCTAGGTCATTTATGACATTACGAAGAACTGAAGGTTGCTGCTGGCCAAGGAAAGAATACCTTTAAGAAAAATGTCCATAACGCAGGATTTACTTAACTCCAGGCCTAAATTGCATAGAATTTAGGGATTATATTTAAGTTTAAAACCATATTGACTGAGATCCGACACAAAGTCGAAACAAAGCTGTTTTGTCTCTGTGAAGACTTTCAAATACTTCGACATGCTACAGCTAGAGAATTGGCATAAGATTGCTGATAAGATTTTATTGCTTTATTTAGCATTAGTTTATGTAAACTAAGAGATCGTAGTGATCTATAACTGTAACGATAAAATAGGGCATGAGCTGTGGCACGATTATTAAACCAGCAGATATATCTTTAAAAATAGATGAACTCATTGGATCACTCCTCATCAAGGCCACTCGCTAAGGTTTCATTCTCGTTGCACGGCTTAATGAGGAAGTGGTACATTCTTAACCAGTTTTCAATGTTAAAATAACAGGTTTATCCGGGCCTTTTAAAACAAGTCCTCACTTTGACATGAACTAACACAAGTAGATATACTATTTGGCTCAGGATATACTGAACATTAAACCAAAATCTCTGACGAGCACACGATACGACTTGCTTGTACTCCTATTAATCGAAATCAACAAAACCTCATTTAAAATTATTTCATTTGGAAGTCATATACGATATCTCCTTTCCAATGCATCAGATCAAAAATGTCATTGAACATAATGTATTGAATTTGTATAATAAATAAAAAAGGTCCTTTACATATCTTTCGTAGCTCTAACTGGGACACATTCATTCATTCAATGTTTCGCATTCATTTTCAATGTTTTATGTACCAGGCAACATTTTACCAAACGTCAGAACTCCGTGCCTCTTTTCGGCCGCTGCAGCACTGGTTTTATTGTAACCGAAATTATATTTTCGTTTGATTGGTACCGATTGGTGCCAATTTAACAAAATAACACAAAATCATCCCAGTAGGTCAATGTTTCCACCCAGTGACCTATATTTCGGTAATGTAAACCAAAATTGCTACGGGCGAACCAAAATATGAGTTGTTAAGAATAGAATTACCAACTTAGGGAACACGGGGAACTATGCCCCACTTGGGGTTGTCTTTCACTGATTGTGAATCCTGTTCCATGTAATATTTTAATTATTGTTTTTGTTAATATTATGCAACTTTTAAATATCACGTTTACAAATATGTGAAACTATACGTACTGAACCGTTTGTAATCTGTATCATCATTATTATTTATTAACGTCTACTTTTTGCAACTACGGCTGATTGGAACGGGGTTTCTACAGGTTACCACCCTTTTCTAGCTAGGATAGGACTAAGGATTATATTTAATGAGTTCGTCACTAAATAATTTCCTATTTGCCCAAGAACCCAGCTCTTTGGACTTGGGCTGCTCCTACTTTACTCATTGAGCTTTCTACGGTTTAAGACAGCTTACTTATCATTTTTACTTTTTTTGTTCTATTTAACTAAACAGACCTTGAAGATCCCTCCCTAGCTGTCATTACCTCAGGCTTTCCAGTCCATAATGCCAAACTCCGTAGAATCCTTCTTTATTATGTCAACGCATTTCATCTGCTGACACTACCCAACACTATCGCATTCATTATCTTGTGTTGGGAGCTTCTTGAGTGACATCTTGGCAAATGACCCACCCATTATAACTTCATAACTTCTATAGTATGAAATGGATTTTTCCGATTCATTTGTGGAAGGGTGGCTCTCTTGAGTCTTAAGTCAACATTCCATTGTAGGCCTATTATGGCTTTAAGAAACTTACGTTCAAACCTTTCAACATCTTCTACCGCAAAATACAATACTAATAAGCAATAATGAAGAAATTAGGTACATTTTAAGTACTCACACTCGCTGACAATGGTCGTGGAATGCCTTAGTATTCGGTCCAATCTTGTCAAAGGTCCTGAGGACACCGGTCCTTATTGTGAAGTAGGCATCAATCTTCATCATCGCCTTCTCTAAACTGTTCGTCCCGTAGACAAAATTATAGAAGTATTCATCTCCTGAAACCATTATAGTTGTCAATAAAACACAATTGTCTAATCCATGGCCAGTATATTATAGAAATATTGATACCCTTAATTTAACACGAGTATGCCCTGTAAATTGTGTACTGAATATTGGTGGCTCAATTACTCACCTTCTGCAATCTGCCTACTTGTCTATCCTACTATTACTATGTTCATTTATGACATATTGTCAAACATCAGTATTTCTGTTATGTGTCATGTTCAAGATTTCTTCATTGTAAACTAATTTGAAAACCTAACTTAGTGGAATGACCAAGTATTATCCCTGTGCAGATATAATTATGTATAAAAAAGAAAATTGATCAGTTATTGAGTGCAAATAAAGTCTAGATATTATATTCTTTAAAATAAAAGAATCCAAGCAGAATGTAAGGCAGATGATAATGAAATGACGTTTTTATGGCATGCTAATGAGCGAAAACGGACAAGAATAACTGTTTTGATTGTTGTCCTGTTGTATTAGTGTATTTATTGGGGTTTAGTGATATTTGTTTTTGTAGATAATTTTAGTTATTCTAATTGGGTTTTGAGGATGGGACTGTCGTAGGGAAATGGCAAGGACTCTGGATATATTTAGTTTTCCGAGTGAAGAGTGAAAATTTGGTAGGCTGGAGTAAGTTGGTTTAGTGTTCTAGTCAGAAATGAAGGTTGAATCATGCTGTCTGGTGAGGTGTGTGTCGAGGTAAGGAAGTGTGTTTACCTCTTTCTACCTCGTGTGAATTGGAAGCGTGGATGATAGGAAATAGGATGATAGGTTTTAAGTATTTATGGGAGTTGAGCGGAATTTATGACGAAGCTCAGAGGAATGAAATATTTTTCAAGTTTTTGAAGGTTTCCATCAGCTGGCTCTCACCGAGGAGTCTTCGCGGAAGTGCTGTTTTGCTCCACCGTTTGGTGTCTTCAGCTAGCCTAGTGCTACCTTAAGGTGTGTCAAATGCATCTGAAGAGTTTTAGGAGGCTGTCGAAAAGTATTTTGGTAATATCGAAAATGTTCAAATTTGAATTAATGATATTCTGGTATTCGGAGAGTCTAAGGAAGCTCATGATATTGCGGTGGGAAAGGTAATAATAATAATAATTACATTGTCATATAATTTCAAGTCTGATATCTATCGTAAAAAATTATGAACACTACCTTAAAATACACTACTTTTAAACGTGGCCCGCGAATGTCTTTGCACACTAAAGTTTGGCCCACAATATGTCAAAGGTTGTCGTACCTGCTCTACGATTTGTCAGTCTCGAATGACATATTTAACATGTCTGAAGGCGAATATTAGTAAATAAGGGACAGGCGTTAAAGAGATTTAGTAGTTTCTTTTATTTATAAAAACACCCAAGATATCTATGATTCCTCAATAATAACCCCAATTCAAGCAATACATAAGTTAAGTAATTATATAAAAAATAATCTAAAGTTTTTTTGTTTTTTTTTAAAAATCTGCATTTGAATGTCTACAGAAGGTTTGGCTGAAACTTGGTCTTACTACATTTTAACAATGAACATGACCTGTCTCTTATTCTTTGTCTAGCACTGTGCGTGTGTGTGTGTGTGTGTGTGTGTGTCTGTGTGTGTGTGTGCGTGTGCGTGTGTGTGTGCGCGCGCGTGCGTGCGTGAGTGCACATATTATTTATGAAAAAGGTACTCCTTAATTAAAATACAAAAAGTTACTTACCTATATTTTGAGGTAGATGTAGCTGCGATGAATACCAATCTTTCAGAGACTTTACGTCTGCCTCCAAGTCTCTCTCGGCACTACTCTAAGCAAACAAAAATAAATATATTTACATAAACTCCTTACAATTTCACTTCTAAATATTTTATTTCAAATGAAGAAACATTAATTCACCAAATTTCTAACTGTAACTAAAATACACAGTTGATGGATATTACTGGGGGTGAAGGACAATCAATTGAAGGATGAAGTTTGCCATTCCTCCACGATCTTTTAATTTTTTACAATTTTTCCCCCACTTCAACGACTCGGTAAACCTTATTTTATTTTAAAAATCACAATTATGAAATAGTCAAGTCAGTGTGGCTTATGTAATTTATTTATATATATTCTATTTTTCAGGCTCCATCGCTAGAAAATATTTCATTGTGAGGAGCTCGGCCATCTGCTCTAGTGGTTTGAATTTTTATTGGTTTGTGAATTTCCAATGAAAATGCGTCCATTTTCGTCAGACAGTGTTTTTAATTTGTTTAGCTACTTGATTAAATCGTGAGTATTGGATTTTTTATAATGGATTTCCAAGTTTCGGAGAGTATGACGCTGACCACGCCGTTGTTGTATTTGTTCTCGGGTTAATTTCTAGAGCTTCTTGTACTAATCTTCAACCAAGGTGGTTTTCTCTAAGCTGAATTTTTGTCTTGTCGAACTTAATTTCGTGAGGACAATAATAAAAAAAAAAATATAAATTCAAACCGCTGGATCAAATAGCCGAACTCCTCACAGTTAATATATATATATATATATATATATATATATATATATATATATATATATATATATATATATATTTTACCGTGAAAGACCAAAATCTGGTGTTTATGAATGTCAAAATACACCAAATACCCTCACCGGTGTATGTCGACAATCACATAGGTGAATTTCTCTAGTAGATTTTCACCGAACTTTCTCTAGATTTCGGTCTTCCACCGTAACACACACACACTCACATATATATATATATATATATATATATATATATATATATATAAAATTTATTAATGACCGTCCCCTAAATTGATATTTAAAAATTTTCTTTAAAACTAAAGATGGAGTTCCTTAATGGTTGAAAACAGATTAAGTACAGAGAGAAGAGCAGTATCAAAAATTTAAAAAATCTGGGTTATTATGAGCCGATTGAAAAATGTTCTACAATCAATCTATTTAAATATATATCGTTCTAAAATTTATGTTCTATACTTGTTTTTTTTTTTTTTTATTTAACTCGATAATTAGCGAACTTATTAGTATTCATTGGTTTTCTGTTTTCAATAAGCCCTCACATTTCACTTCAAAGCCAATATAATATTAAACGTCAATGCTTAAATACGACGTGAACTAATTTATCAGATAAACAAGGTATGGAAATATACATGAAAACTAGCCATTGACACGAGGAATAAGATAAGGGAGTAATTGGCACGAGTATTAAGATAAAGGAGAATTTGAGGCCAAGGTCAAGATCAAGCTAAGCGACACTTGAATGATTTCTGCATTTGCTTAGGTTTTATATATATATATATATATATATATATATATATATATATATATAGAGAGAGAGAGAGAGAGAGAGAGAGAGAGAGAGAGCACTTTCTTACGAAAAACTAATATTATCTCATTGCCGAAAATCTTGATTTTTAATTACTAAGAGTACTTCTCAGAATGTAAAATGGATCGAAATGACTCATTCGCCCTCGAATAAACATTGCTGGCTCTTTCACAAACTACTAATGAACAACAAATTAAAAGTATTCTTATTATAAGTAAGGAGACTACTCAGAAATGTTTTAATAATGGTATCCCATTCAAAATCCGCAAAGAGATAACGCCTAAGGGCATAAATGCAAAAAGAATTGCTGAGATACACAGAATGCCACAAAATAAAGATGAGTTGTGCAAAGTTTTTCACACAAGATGACAACAGAATGAATTTATGTAAAGGGCTAGCTGAGAGTCGGGACATCGAAGTTACACCAAATGAATATTGAGAGAATTGTGCAATGGATGTTTTGCAAAGATCAGAAGTAATGGCATGTTGAATCTCACTGTTCTTGTTCGGACATTTATTTGTCCTTCCCCTTCGATATTTTATTTATAAAATGAAAATACAAATATTAGTGGGGGGGGTACCCTAAAATAAGCTACCTATTAATCATTTATTTATTTAGGTGTCGCAATTTAAGCGATTCATACTTTTTCTTATTATAACATTAATATAGTTTTGGTAAAGCCACCTTATAAAATCAAAACAAATAAAAAGGTTAAAAAATCTACAGTCCTAGGTAAAAGCAAGGTTATTTATTTTATTTTTTTCTCCAGTGGACATTGTTCTAAGCGAAAATCTAATTCAATAAGTCTAATTTTTAATTATTTAATGTTAAATCTGGTTGTAATGTTGTGTTTCTTTGAGGTGTTTCATGACTGTTTTATGGTACCGGCTCTTGTCGAGTAGTATTTCTGATAGTTTGGTGGGTAAGGTCTTTTCGGTTATTAGTCTCCAGTCTGTAAGTGTGTCTGTCTTCCAGAAGTAGCTACAAAGTTTTCAAACTTAGTTGTTTTTTTTAAGTATCTGATAACTTCTTACATTTCAGTACAAATTGATCGTTTTCGTATGTACATAGTCTCACCATTTCTATTATATTTATCAAACATTGCGAAGAATCTTCATCTGAAGGTTTACCAGTGTAAATATTTCTAAGCGCGCAGTTCTCGTTTTCAATGTAGGGATTGCATGCATTGAAGTGTTGCTCATAAGAACCAATGATCATTTCGATCGATCACTTGCATTTGAAAATAAAACGATTCCACTATGCTTATCTATAAGTAGTGATTTCGTAACGCTATTTCCTACTTCATCTTCTATTTCAGAGAGGCCAGCTAGTTGCTGCGCCAATAATATTACAAGGCTCTTCATTTTTAACAGATTTCCCTTAAGGGAAATCAGCTATTGAGGTCGTACTCATGACCTGATTTTGGAAATATTTTCTCAAATGCCCATCTGAATCCATTTCTACTACCTAGGAGTTGAAAATGAAATATGTTCAAAATTTTTTATATATATATATATATATATATATATATATATATATATATATATATATTAGCTCAGATACCCGGCTTCGCTCGGGAATTCACTTGAGGCTGAATGGTGATGGTATATTTTTGGCAAGGCTTTACTTTGCACAATATTTTGACATTTACCCGTCCCAGTGTTTAGGGTTAACACCCGTCGTTTCTGTGGATTTGTTAATAAAATTAATTTCTTATGTAAGACTTCACTGTCCTGCATATTGTCATATTTTCCGTTTCCTGTGCATTATTCATAGATTTGAATTATTAAGGAGAAAATATTGACATACATTTGAATTAATTTTTTAAGGTGAGGTACCTGGTAGTTCATATTGAAAAGAAGTGTTGAGCAAATTTCTCTAAATAACAAAATAAACAACTTTTTTTATGTGCATATTTGCCGAAACCCCAATAGGAAATCACTATTATTAATTTCAGGCCTCCCTTATAACCCCCACTCCTGCCCGTCCCTAGAAATGTTAGTATGGCTTATTATAAGGAAGGCGTTAGTACTAATTCACATACCGAGTTTGGTTTAGTTCGGTTGAGTCTTTTGTGCCAAATAAAATTGTTGACTCCTGCTATAATTTTTAGCGTATAACGCCTTTATACTTCGGTATACGACGATAGTGTATATAAAAAAAGTTTCTCTAAATAACAAAATAAACAACTTTTGTTATGTGCATATTTGCCGAAAAAGCAATATTATTATTATTTATTAACGTCCACTTTTTGCAACTTAGGCTAATCGGGACGGGTTATCTACAGGTTACCACCCTTCTCTAGCCAGGGTGGGATTTTAGGATGTTATTTAATGAATTTCGTCACTAAATAATCTCCTTTGACCAGGCGAGAATCAAACTCGCCACTCTAGGTTTACCATGTGAGATAAAGGTCAACGCTTTAACTCGCATGGCCAACCAAAAAGCAATTGGAAACGAAATATCGCTATTTTTAATTTCAGGCCTCCCTTATAACCCACACTCCTGCCCGTCCCTAGAAACGTTAGTATGGCTTATTATAAGGAAGTCGTTAGTACTAATTCACATACCGAGTTTGGTTTAGTTCGGTTGAGTCTTTTGTGCCAAATGAAATTGTGGACTCCCGCTATAGTTTTTAGCGTATAACTCATTTATACTTCCGTATACGGCAAAAGTGCATATAACAAAAGTTACTCTAAATTACAAAGTAAACAACTTTTGTTATGTGCATATTTGCTGAAAAAGCAATAGGAAACGAAATATCGCTATTTTTAATTTCAGGCCTCCCTTATAACCCCCACTCCTGTTTGTCTTAGAGAATAATGATATAGCCTAAAGTCTATGTTGGGCTAGTAGTAATATACATACCAAGTTTCATAAAATTCGGTTCAGCCGTTTATGCGTGAAAAGGTAACAAACAAACAAACAAATAAACAAACAAACAAACAAACAGACACGAAAGAAACAAAATGCAGTTATGGTGTCTATGACATGTGAAACGAAAAGTTACCGAGAAATTTTGCGAAAAAAATCAATGTACAGACAGAGGTTACAATTTTATATATATATATATATATATATATATATATATATATATATATATATATATATATATATATACATATATATATAGAGAGAGAGAGAGAGAGAGAGAGATAGATAGATTCAAATATTTTTCTATTAACGCTCTATTATTATTTATTTGAGATGCCGCTACAATGGCGATTCATCTTTTGACATATTTGAATATAATTTTACAAACATTATTAACGTTCTAGCAGTCATAATTTTTGTTTGATCACCAAACTTGATATTTAAACATTTTTTAAAAAAAAATAAAGATCAAGTTCGTTAATGGCTGAAATCGGACTGGGGAAAGGGGATTCAGAGGTGGTAATTTAGGAAATTCTTAATATCTCCATATTATGCGTCGGATCCAAGAATTGTATACAACCAATCTTATTGCAAATGTAATGTTTTATTTTATGTAGGTTATTCACTATCTTTAATACTAACCTCTACCACTCATGCCTTTAAAATTAAGCTGTTATATTCTGAAACACTTTATTTGAAGCCTAAATATCAGATATAGTTCTCATTGAACTTTTACGCCTTGATATAAATGCATATACGTGACGCACGTAGAAAATCTGCTTAGTTAACGCGGCCCCTGCATGACGGGCATTTTTAAGTATCTTACTTCAATTCGAACCATTTAGAAACCGATTCAAGGATACAATGTCTCTAATTCGCTCGAAAAACATTGTTTAAAGCTGCATCGCTAGATTTTGTACAAAAAAGCTCGACATTTAGTTAATCCATACCTAAGTGTCGAGCGGTTATTGATTTTACCATAAACTATGAAAAGAAAAATTTTGAAAATCGCATCATGAGTACGACCTCAATAGCTGATTTCCCTTAAGGGAAATCTGCTAAAAGTCCGTCACGCAGGGGCTGCGTAAACTAAGCAGATTTCCCGCGTGAAGTTTTACAATAGTGAAATCTGCATACTTACAACAGTTGTAGTAATGAATCACTAAACCAATTCACGAGGGACGAACAGTTACGGAAACGGCCGAACTAGCTTTCGGCGGAAAGTCCCGAATAGAACAGACTTTATCAGACACTAACTTAATAAAAATGCAAATATCTTGGTTAATATTCAAGATAAAGAATAAATGTATGTAACATTATTTATAGTAAATTTAATTTTCAATAAGATTGGTTCTATACAATTTTTCGATCCGACATATTGTAACGGAGATATTTCGAATTTTCGAAATTCCTCCCCCCCCCCTTCCCACTAGTCCGATTTCAGCCGTTAATGATTGATCTTCCTTTCTTCTTAAAATTAAATACCGAGTTTGGTGACGAATAACAAAAATTGCGACCGCTAGAGTGTTAACAGATATATATATATATATATATATATATATATATATATATATATAGAGAGAGAGAGAGAGAGAGAGAGATTTGAACGGACCTCATTTTCGTCATCTGGGTAGGATCGATGGACATTTTTGGGAATTTCCGAAGAAATTTTTTGAAAATCGCGTTATGAGTACGACCTCAATAGCTGATTTCCCTTAAGTTAAATTTGCTAAAAAGAGATGGTAAATTGTAGCCATGGCAACTGACTAAGCGAACTTTGCCACAATTGTTGATTCAGTCCTGCAAATCTATATCAAATTGTTATAAATTGTTTAATTTTGTGAAAATTACGAATTTATACAAAGAAATTTAACTACAAGTTGTCTTATATCTTCGTTTATATTGTTAAAATGGCGATATGGATGAGGATACCAAAACCTGAGTTATAGATATTACAAGGCGATAATAACCTGGTAGTTTTTCGCCCTAAAACTCTACGGACCAAACAAACAAACATATCAAATCGCCACTCAAAGGCTTTTTCTTACAAAAAATTACAACTAAATTATATTTCGTTGTGTAATTGTATTAATATTGACGAGCAAAATAAAAAAATATTGATAATTTCTATTTTTTTTAGATGAACTATTTTAAAATTTGCTTATACGTATCAATTTTTTTTTTCATTTTTTTGTTTTTTTAGTTTAAATATTGTTCCAATGCATTTGTTCTGTCCATTTACTTGCTATCTCCCTCCATTTACAAAAAAAAAAAAAAAAAAAACTCCCTGACAACATCCAGAATCATATTCTGCAAGCTTTTATGAGTTCAAAACCGTTTACAGAACGTGGTCCTCATATTTTGTATACTCAACTTCCTGCATACCCTCTGGTTCCTGCAATATATGGCCTGCTTAAAATTAATATGTCGTTTATATAATCTCCCTTTTACGAGGGAATCTGTAATCACTTGTCAATGCAGTAAAAGAGAAATCTGGTTAATTTCCGCATCAGATGACGGACTTATAGTCTTCAATTTGTATTCTAATGTTTGAAGACAAAGGTAATAAAATTAAATACAGCTAGCTTTAAATATGCCTGTTGAAAGTTGTTAGTAATTAATTATGTTTCTGAAGAGTCTCACCATGTTTAAGGTTGGCTCTTATTTGGGCGGGCTAATCAAAATGCATCGGCCTTCGCCATTACAAATAGACGACAGACTCAGCTGGTATTGTACACGAACAGACAGGGACAGCACAAAGGCTAGGCTTGTAGTAGGAGACTGATTGTCGAATCGCATATTTCTCCCCACCATCAAACTGCTGACGTACTGCACCTTATCGGCTGAGGTGCGGTTCAACAGGTTTATAAAACATTCCACTACAGTGCTGCGTATGCCACTACACTATCACGGATTAAAGGGAAGATTCAATAGTCATTAGGAAATTGTAAGGGATGATTCGTAGTCATTACCGGATTATAAGGAATTATTCAATAGACATTGTAGGAACGTAAGGGGTGATCCAAGTCATTAGGAGATTGCTGGTGATGATCCAAGAGTCATAAGGAGATTGGTAGGGATGATTCAAGTCATTAGGAGAATGTTAGGAATGATCCAACAGTCATTAGGAAATTGGAAGGGATGATTCAAGTCATTAGATTGTTATATAGTTATAGGAGATCCAACAGTCATTATCGGATAATAAGGAATGATTTAATAGCCATTGCCGGAGCATAAGGAGTGATACAAGTCATTAGGAGATTCTTAGGGATGATCAAACAGTCGTTATCGGATTATAAGGAATGATTCAGTACTTATTACCGGATTATACGGAATGATTCAATAGACATTGCAGTATCATAAGGAGTGATCCACGTTATTGCGGGATTGAAAAGATGATCCAACAGTCATTATCGGGTTATAAGAAATAATTCACTTGACATTGCCGGACTATAAGGGGTGATTCAAGTCATTTGAAGATTGTTAGGGTTGATCAAAAAGTCATTATCGGGTTATAAGAAATAATTCAATTGACATTGTCCGACCATAAGGGGTGATTCAAGTCATGAGAAGATTGCTAGGGGAGATCCAACAGTCATTATCGGGTTATAAGGAATGATTCAATTGACATTGCCGGACTATAGGGGTGATTCAAGTCATTTGAAGATTGTTAGGGTTGATCAAAAAGTCATTATCGTGTTATAAGAAATAATTCAATTGACATTGTCCGACCATAAGGGGTGATTCAAGTCATGAGAAGATTGCTAGGGGAGATCCAACAGTCATTATCGGGTTATAAGGAATGATTCAATTGACATTGCCGGACTATAGGGGTGATTCAAGTCATTTGAAGATTGTTAGGGTTGATCAAAAAGTCATTATCGGGTTATAAGAAATAATTCAATTGACATTGTCCGACCATAAGGGGTGATTCAAGTCATGAGAAGATTGCTAGGGGAGATCCAACAGTCATTATCGGGTTATAAGGAATGATTCAATTGACATTGCCGGACTATAGGGGTGATTCAAGTCATTAGGAGATTGTTAGCGGTGATTCAAGTCATTATGAGATTGGTAGGGGAGATCCAACAGTCATTTGAAGATTGTTAGGGTTGATCAAAAAGTCATTATCGGGTTATAAGAAATAATTCAATTGACATTGTCCGACCATAAGGGGTGATTCAAGTCACTAGGAGAGGAGATCCAACAGTCATTAGAAGATTGTTAGGGGTAATCCAACATACATTAGGAGATTGATAGAGGAGATCCAACATTCATTAGGAGATTGATAGAGGAGATATAGAGGAGATCCAACAGTCATTAGAAGATTGTTAGGGGTAATCCAGCATTCATTAGGAGATTGATAGAGGAGATCCAACAGTCATTAGGAGATTGTTAGGGGTAATCCAACATTCATTAGGAGATTGATAGAGGAGATCCAACAGTCATTAGGAAATTGTTAGGGGTAATCCAACATTCATTAGGAGATTGATAGAGGAGATCCAACAGTCATTAGAAGATTGTTAGGGGTAATCCAACAGTCATTAGGAGATTGTTAGGGGAGATCCAACATTCATTAGGAGATTGATAGAGGAGATCCAACAGTTATTAGGAGATTGTTAGGGGAGATCCAACAGACATTATCGGGTTAAAAGTAGTGCTTCAATAGCCATTGCCAGGTCATAAAGGGTGAATCAAGTCATTGCGTTAACTAAGATGGTTCCATAAGTGCGCCGCGTATTTGCATTTATCTCAATAAGTAAAAGTTCAACGAGAACAATATTTTGTATTTAAGCTTCAAATAAAGTTCTTCGTGATATAACAGCTTATTGTTAATATGGCATGAATAGGAGTGGGGTTTACTGAAGGCCAAAAACTAAACAATGCAAATATCTCGGTTAATAATCGTGATAGTGAAAAAAAACGCAGATTACCACATTTATAAAATATTACGTTTCCATTAAAATTTGTTCTATACATTTTTTCAGGCCGACGCATAATAACGGAGATATTAAGAATTTTCGAAATTCCGTTCATCTAAACCCCCGTTCCGCTGGTCGATTTCAGCCGTTTACGAACTTGATATTTAATTTTACATAAAACGCTTAAATATCGAGTTTGGTAACGATCAAACAAACATTTCGACCGCTAGACCGTTAAAAGACATATATAATTTTGAACGGACCTCCTTGGCAGGATCGATAGACATTTCCGGAATTGTTTCGAAAATCTTTATTTCGCCATGAATACGACTTCAATAGCTGATTTCTCTTTAGGGAAATCTGCTAAAAATCTTTGGTTCGACAGCCGATAAAGTACCCAGGGCAGCAATACGGCTTTGGTGGGATGCGAGCCAAAGCATTCCCGGCCAGTCGTCGTAGCATTGCTCGATTTCCTCGCGATGATGATTGCAAAAATAAATTATTCATAGAATATGATGCCGGGGTTTAAAATTGGTGCCTCTAGCAGAGTGGTAATAGTAAAAACACCCTTCACGTAGTTGGATTTGTAAACTGATCAGAATTCCCATCTGCTGCCATGATAGCTGAAATGCCATCCTACCTTCCCCTCTCTATCCTACCTTCCCCTATCTAAGCCTGTGAAAACAGGAGTTAAATTTAATCTGGATGCATTGGTGTTTCTGATACAGCTGCTTTATCAAATAATCGCATAAATAGAAGTCGAGGGTCAATGGAAGCTGAAAACTAAAAAGTACCAATAACTCGGTTAATATCGGACTTAAGAACAAAATACAGGTTGAGGCAGCATAACTTCCTATTTTTAAAACTTAATCCATCGAAAATTTTTAATTATTTTTACTCTTCTTATTCTGAGCCCAATATTTTTATATGTCCTTCATACCTGTAGTTTCAAGGCAAGGGTCGCCAATTACAACATTTTTTTCACGCAACCTTTATTGATACTGCCTTACATACCACCTCTTCAAGTACTATCCATTTCTGAAGAGCTTGTACGTTGTGACTGTCTCTTCCTCACTGGGGAGGTCATTGTTTTTTATAATATAGATACATGCATAAAGTTTTGAAGACCAAATCAGGTAGGTGGAACTTTCGATTGCCCCCCAATTGAGATGAAGCATTGTGGAAAGAGTTCCCTCAAAAGCACCATCGATCCTCTTGCAGTGTGTACCATAGCAGGGTCTAGTTGGAACCAAGTGTCCCCTAAGTCCAATTCATCTAGCAGTGGGGGGAAAAAAATCCTTACCATGTTCACATACCGGTCCGAATTCACTGGCTCTGACTTCAACCAGGGACCTATAATTCTACCCGAGGAATTGCATATCACACTGTGACTTTAGGTGATTGCAATGGCCTTTGATGCAATTCTCGAGAACGGGTGCCGGCCCAGTAGCACATATTTTGTTTGTTGACAGATTTACACAAATGAAAATGGGCTTCATTACTAACAAAAACAATAACGCCCTTAGGAACGACTACCAGAAGAACATCACACATATTCCTCCAAGAATTGAAGTCACATTCAGAACTGTGTCGGGACAAAACTTTATTGTCCTGCCTCTCAAACGAGATGACTGCGACATCAACCGACTGAATGATGCACATTTAAAAAAAAAAGTCCGTCACGCAGGGGCTGCGTAAACTAAGCAGATTTCTTTCGTGAAGTTTAGTAATAGATAAATATACATACTGGTAACACAACACCGTGAGTAAATACAAACGGAAATAAGAATTGTTTCATCCAATTTCAATAACCTGCCGACAGTAAGCGTTAGGTTAGAAATGTAAACAAACAGGTTTGCCCCCCTCACACCGGAAATAAAAACAATTACTGAAATATGTCAGAATATAACACATTAATTTTATTGAGAACTATTTACTATATCTTGTACTGTAATTAATAATGAGTCAGAATAATTGTTATCTCAATCAATAAAATTTTAGTAGTCCAAAACTTTAAGATGGGGGGGGGGAGTCACCAGGGCATATTAGGATGTATCTCGTATAATAAAGGTCTCTTGAATACAATTTTTGTTATTTAGACTTCCAATAATGTGATTTATTATGTAGCAGAGTATTGTTTACGTAACATGAGTAGAAGTGGCGGTTTGCTGAAAACTGAAAAATACAAATATCTTGGTTAATATTCAAGATAGAGAATAAACGTATATAACAATATTTAGAGTAAATTTTATTTGCAATAAGATTGGTTATATACAATTTTTCGATCCGATGCATAATAACGGAGATATTTGGAATTTTAGAAAATCCTCCCCTCTAAACCCCCCCTCCCACTGGTCCGATTTCCGCCGTTAACGAACTTGATCTTTCTTTTTACATAAAACGGTTAAATATCGAGTTTCGTAACGATTAAATAAATATTGCGACCGCTAGAGCGGTAACAAACAAATATATATATATATATATATATATATATATATATATATATATATATACACACACACACACACATATATATATATATATATATATATATATACACACACTCACACACCTGAATATGAACAGACAACCTCATTTCATCTTCAAGGTAGGATCGATGGACATTTGATACCATTTTTCGAAAATCGGGTCTTGAATACAACTTTATTAGCTGGTTTACCTTAAGGGGATGCCAATAGCATACTCTTGCTACCATTTCAAAACTGCATACACGCACACTCTAGGTTGGCCCTTACTTTTCAGGTTATTTAAAAAATACCTCCAATCATATATCTTTATTTCGATATACAAAAAAGATAAGGTCCTAATATGTGATTGATCATTATTATAGTCCATATTGAAGCATTTCAGTGAAATTCATCTTCATTAATTGCTGGGTTTAGAGTGGATGAAACTTAAAAGTTTGAAATCACTCCGTTATTATGAGTTGAATCAAAAAATGCTATATAACCAATCCTTTAGTGATATTTAATATTTCCTATTCAATATTTAATTTCCTACAATTATTGTTCTATTCAATTCTCCTTTAACTCGAACATTAACTGAAATACTTATATTTTTTAGTTTTTAGCGTAAACACCCACTCCTGATCATTTCATATTGACAATAAACCAATGTATCATGAAATGTTTCATTCCAAGCTTAAATACCAAATATTTTTTCATTTGACCTTCTTTGTGTTTGGGGTAAATGCAGATATTTTGATGTGATGTCAGCTATTTTTAGAAAGGAATTAATTACTCTCTACTCAATGCTAATTTTTACTTAAATGAATATTTATAGACATTAAAAATACTTCCTTAATTCTTAAGTTCAGAGGAATTATTGATTTCTTGGAAAATTATGTTGAAAATTTAAGACAAATACCTGAACAAAATTTAGACTCTATTGGTAAAAAATTTTTAATTATTCCAGGCTGCATTGCATTCGGATGTGTAGAATTACTGTTAAACTAGAGGATGATAAGAACATAAAGTTACACCAAAAACCGAAAACCTTTAATTACAAGGCTATAAGCAAAGCTTGTTTTCTGATCTGTATAAATTATAAATAGAAAAATTCAGCCTTGAGTCAAATAGAAAAATTGTGCCTGCTTCAAAAAAAAAAGTGTTATAATTGGAAGCTTGCTAATTTTACTACAAAATCCGTCGGAGGCTGCCTTTATAGTTAATTGCCAAGTAAATCGGACAATTGTGTTTTGCTACTGGTTGGTTACATCTATTATTTATTTTTTAATGGTACACCAATATTGCTGCCTCCTTTACTGATATACAGGGAAGCTGGATGAAATTGGACATTGGGGTCATTTCACTTTTCAGACGAAAATGAATGTTCATGGAGCATACCCAAAATGTGTACGAATTCCAAACCAAAGAATATTAAAGATATAAGTTAAATTAAACTGGGGCTCAGATTAGCCATATGAGTTAAAGTGTTGGCCTTAATCTCACATGGTAAACCTTAGATTGGCGAGTTCGATTCCTGACGACAGTAGGAATTTATTTAACTACGAACTCATTAAATAAATTCCTTAGTCCCACCTTGGCCAGAAAAGGGAGGTAACCTGTAGATAACCCATCCCAATTAGCCATAGTACAAAAAAGTGGACATTAATAATAATAATAAAAAAAAAGAAAGTTAAACCGGTTACTCAGGTAAAAAAAGACAGTTTAGTTTAGACACTGGGGAAAAAGCAAATCACTAACTACTTGTTTGCAAATAACATAACTTTTTTTTTTTTTGTAGAAAAGAAAGGATCATACAAAAATAACAAAGAGAAAAATGGATCTTTTAGTCCCATTAATATAAACCACACTTAACTCTGAAAAGAAAGTTCTAAAATCCTGGCCATTTTCCGAATAATATGATTTTTGGATTAAGAAAGAGCAATGGAAAGGACACAAAATAATAAATTTTTAAAATAAAAAAAAAATGTATTTATATTTTATAACAAATATTTTACAAAAATAATTGTAAATAAATATAATTTTGGTTAGCATATTTGCTGATGGTAAGGATGTAATATCAGATTTAGGTTGAAATCAATCATTCCATTTAATGATTCCTCCTAATGTTTTTATTTTCACCATTAAGTGGTTTCAATAAGCAGCTTCTCTTCTGAAATCTGAGATGTTAGCAATCTGAAATCTGATGATGTTTCCGTAGCAATGAAAATATATATATATATTGGGAGTAACTGCATAGTGGACTATTGATCTCGACCTAAATTTGATAGACTAATTAGAGTTATTTAAAAATAATATACAAAGTGGAGCTTAAATATACTGTATATACACTTTATCACAATGTTTCATTTTTAAATGACTAACACTTAATACTTAAAATCATAATTACCACAAATTTTAAATAACTACATGTTAGATGATATTTGCAGGAAGTCCTGAGGAAGTGTTAGTGTTTGAGTTTCTTCTTCATTGGTTACAAGTTCTATGGTGCCAATATCAACCAATGAATCTCCCTGAAAATAAAATGTATTCATATTAAATGACTTATTATCTGAGAGAATTATAAATGTTCTTTATTAATCAAAGCAAAAGCTTTCCCATGTAAAATCAAAAAAACAAATTCTCTAGAAGCAAGTAAGTTACTGGGAATAAACAACTAAATAGATAACTTTTGGAGGTTCAAATCGCTTATAATACAAAACTGTGAAGGAGAGACTAATCAATCAGCAACATTTAACTCACTTTAAGGGAACATTGGTAATCTGGCTGTTCCCAACACATGCAAGAATAAAAAAAAATCATTTATGTCCAGTATAATAAACTCTAAAAGCCCAACATGTTAATAGTGAAGTATGTTTCAATATTCCCCTTTTTAAAGAGGAATTAGTCACTAAGGGTTAATTTAATAAATCCCCCTCCTATATAACACAATCCTAAATATGAAATTTCATTCTAAGGCTAGCCGTTTTTGAGTGATACTAGATCCATATGTACAGGTGTCATACCAAAACTAGTCAATATGGGCTCAGGGTTGGTCAAAAAGGATAATTCCACTGAAATCTCAAACCTTGAAATTTACGTAATAATATTATCTCTTTTACTTCATACAAGGAAGTAACAATACTTCCCCAAGTAACACAACCCATTGTACAATGAACATATGTACCAAATTTTAAGTCAATCTAATCTTTCCTGTTGGCACTCTCAAAGAACAAATCCACAGGCACATAAATAGAAGTTCCTTTCTTCATCAACTAAACAATGATGAAAAACCAAGAAGACTGGTAATGACTTTTATCCATATATTTTGGGTTTATAGGTTTTTTTCTAATTTATATATTTTCACGAAATGTAAAGTGTTAACTTTTATTTATTATATTTCATATACACTTTTTGATACTCAGTATTTTATTAAAAATCTTATAATGGACCAAGTTTTAGGGGGAAATATCATCCTCATGGAGGGACAGAAAATGAAGAGTAATAGCAGTAATATCCTCCAGAAATTTTTAAAATTAAGCAATATTTCGTTTAAGAATGATACAATTTTAAATATTAGGAACTTTAAAAATAAATTGAGGTAAAATCATAAAAATATACTAACTATAGATGGAATAACGACAGGAGTGAGCTCAGGAGAGATAGTTTCACCAGAGTCTGTAGTCAGCCTCACGGGGATAGTCTGGCCATCTGCAGTTTGGACCTCCAGGGATTTACCATCACGTGTAGTCACCTGGAAATAAAAAACATATCAAAACTGAGGGCAGCGGAAAGTAAAGTGATATAGGCTAGTCTTGGGGTTTTACTCCTACTTTGATATAATCCTGTTCCTGAGAAATGATTTATAAAAAAATGAATGGTACCAATGAAGTACTTTACTATATCTGGTATCATATGACATAATAGCTATATATGCCTCATACATATTTGTTAGTCTTCAGTATCAATTAAGGTTTTCTAACAGTGTTCTCCCCATGTATATTATAACTAGAGTGGCTTCAAAATCTGATAATATCTATCACCATTAGTGGAATGACATTACCTAACTTTAGTAAAGCCACCTCATAAATAGACACGTCTATTTGGAAAAAAAATATTCAACCACCCCCTTTACAATCCTCGCCTCTACTAAAGAATGTTTATTCTGAACTCCATATTTTCTCAATGTCCCATTCATGTATGAATGGTCAGCCAAAAGCTTACTAGCTAAGGAGACATATTTGTAAGGTCTGTCACACAGCATTCTCTATATCTAAATAAACATCCAATGAGTAAAAGAGGGGGTTTGCTGAAGGCTGAAAACAAGAAAGTAAGTCAGATTAGATGCAAGTAGGTAGAAAAAAAAGGTCTTTCTTTTTCATAACAGTTTATTCAGCACTTTCGAAAGCACCTGCTTCTATCTTCTGAACTGTTTAACAAGAGAACTAACAAACAACAGTCCTCTATAACAAATTATTGAAAACATGTTAAAATAATAATAAATATGTGTAAGGAACACCTGATAAAAATAATTTACATTAACAGAATTGTTATGTTCATTTTTTAACATTTATTATACCTTCTATTTTAGCATCAGCAGACCTGTATTTTGCTTGTTATTGCATGTTTCTTAAAAATATTTTTGCATGTGTTATAATTAAAAAAAATTAACTAAGAAGAGTGTGTTAAGAAGGCCAATTATATTTATAAAGGACTCTTTATGTATATTTATTTTAATAAGTTTTGACTAAGTTGTTTCAGAGGTCTGGTGGTACTGTTTCACAGTTAAGAAGGTGGAAGGAGCTTTTGAAAGCTTATAGTTCTGAATCAATTGTTGTGAAGGAGAAAGACCTTTTTTTTCTATCTACTTGCATCAGGTGTCCTTCACTTCAAGTGCATTCAAGTGTTATTTCAGATCAGATGTCTCTAGAATAAATACAGCTAAGGAATAATACTCAAAGAATAGTCAAGACTACATACTTGTAGTTGAGTGCCATCTTGGAAAGTAAACTTCAGGGGATTTCCCATCTCATCCATCACTTGCATCATCATAACTTCGTCATTTGCTCCTTGATCCGCCTTGCTCTCAACAATAAACTTTTCTGATACCTAAAAGAAGCAAAATAATGAAAAAATGCTTAAGTTCAAATTTTAATTACATCCTTTTAGAAGTAGAAAAGTTATTAATTCAATATACCAAATCACTTTTGAAGAAAAAGTTTTGAATATAGAATCAAGATGAAATTATCACTTGAAATCAACAGTCTTTAAAATGGAAATTCAGTCACAGTATTCAAAGTCCTGTGCTATTGCTACCATCATCATACATGATTCACATGTGCGTCAAATTACTCTCCTTCCATCTCTTACCTTGTGGTTTCATTCTATCAAAATAACCCAAGGGTGGAGCTCTACCCTTCTCAACAGCTTAGAAATATCAGGTCTTCAGAACAAATTAATCATTTTGGCATTTTTTGTACACTAAAAAAATGCTGCTCTAAACCAATTCTTTTAGTACTAAAAAAAGTTGCTCTAAACCAATTTTAAAATTCATCACATTCTTTTTCCCAAAATAAGAAGTAATTTATTATACATTCTAAAGAGTTTAAATTGTATAGACTAGCAGGAGTCCAGTGTATAAATTGGTTTTCCTGGAACAACATTACAACTATGTGAATTTCTCCAAAAGCAAGCAATTTTTCTCATAAATACTCATAGTTACATTTTCTCAAGATTAATTTAAAGTGCTAAACTGGTACGCTTAAAATATCTGTTTCTCTTCTCACGACTATTTCACATTAATTCTAAGTTTATGCAATATTAATTTTTTTTTTCATATTAAATCTGAGGCTTACAAACTGCTGCCCCTTTGGGTAGAGGTTACATGTCACTCTTTTCTAACTGAACTAGAAAACATAGATCAGGGCTCCAGTTAGGAGTAAGGTACTGGTAATATTACTGATGGGGCTAAGAGTAGAAGAACTGCATTTGGTGCCAGTCCAAAACCTGGGTAAAAGGGGAAAGTTGACCATGAGAGTGCCATATTCTCACCTCTATACAATCACCAACCACTTGGCCTATAATCTGTGAGACGCATTATTCTGTGTAAAATTAAAATATAGTACAATACTTAACAAGGAGGGAGGGATCCCAATCAAAATGATGTTATGAAGTGTAGAAAGGCAAATAAAGAAAAAAAAAACAGACTAGAAAGGTGTCAAACATACTGCAACCAAGAGTGAGTAGGATCAATATAACACATATGCATTGACCTGCACGTCAAAGATGTGAATATTTTTGTTTTATGCTAGAAATGCTCGTTCCAATGATATTCCTGAATCTGATAAACTACTCTCCGTTTAGAGCTTCCAGAAACTTCATGGTGTTCATACAACCAAACACTCATTGGAAGTGTCAATAAAGAGGTGGCCCGTAT
Source organism: Riptortus pedestris (assembly GCA_019009955.1). NCBI lineage: Eukaryota > Metazoa > Arthropoda > Insecta > Hemiptera > Alydidae > Riptortus > Riptortus pedestris. The sequence continues at coordinate 25,021,833 of CM032230.1, read as the reverse complement.
ATATATATATATATAAAAACATTGTAACCTCTGTCTGTACATTGATTTTTTTCGCGAATTTTCACGATAACTTTTCGTTTCACATGACACCATAACTGCATTTTGTTTCTTTCGTGTGTGTTTGTTTATTTGTTTGTTTGTAACCTTTTCACACATAAATGGCTGAACCGAATTTTATGAAACTTGGTATGTACATTACTACTAACCCAACTTAGACTTTAGGCTATATTAATATCCTCTGAGATGAACAGGAGTGGGGGTTTCAACGGAAGCCTGAAATTAAAAATAGTGATATTTCGTTTCCTATTGGGATTTCGGCAAATATGTACATAACAAAAGTTGTTTATTTTGTTATTTAGAGTAACTTTTGTGATATTCATTTTTGCCTTTTAACAATGTATAAACAAGATATACACTATAAACTAAAGCGGGAGTCAACTATTTTATTGGGCGCTAACGATTGAACCGAACTTAACAAAACACGTTATGTCAATTAGCATTAATTCTTCCATGATTATAAGCTATATTAAAATGTATAGGTTAGAACGGGAGTGGGGGTTATAAGGGAGGCCTGAAATAAAAATTCATGATATTTCATTGTCTATTTGTTTTTCGACAAACATGCACATAACAAAAGTTGTTTACTTTGTTATTTAGATTAACTTTTTTTTTTATACATTTCTCCAGGAACAATGTGTGGAGCAAGTAATTTGCGTAGAAATATTGGTATGCTCAACAATTCATTCCTATTTGAACTATCAGGTACCTGACATGGAAAAATTAATTCAAATCAATGTTAATATTTTGTCCTTAATAGCTAAAATCTATGCATAATGCACTGGAGACGGGAAATATGACAATTTGTAGTGAAATTAATAATAGTGATATTTCGTTTCTTATTGTGGTTTCGGCAAAAGTTGTTTATTTTGTTATTTAGGGAAATTTGTTCAACAATTCTCTTCAATATAACTACCTGGTACCTTACCAGGATAAATAAATTCAAAATGTATGTTAATATTTTGTACTTAATAATTCAAATCTATGCATAGTGCACAGGAAACGGGAAATATGACGGTATGCAGGACAGTGAAGTTTTACATAAAAAAATAATTTTATTATTAACAAATCCACAAAAACGACGGGTATTAACGCTAAACACTGGGACGGGTAAATGTCAAAATATTGTGCAAAGTAAAGCTTTGCCAAAAAAAAATTCCATCGCCATTCAGCCTCAAATGAGTTCCTGGGCGAAGCCGGGTTTCTGAGCTAGTATATATATATATATATATATATATATATATATATATATATATATATATATATATAAATGGCAACAAGTAGGATATTATAAAAAGTTGGAAGACGTGTAATGCTTTCTGACTAGCAATTTTATAAATTGCACATTCTATAAATCAAGACAATTATGGCCTCCTGGGACTTCAAAACTCTGTAAAACTTTCGGAATTCATAATGCTGTATGTCCCTATCACTTTTTAACATAATTATTGGACATACCTCAGAAGTAGGGTTTAATGGGTCTGTGTAACTCAAGTAAACTATTTGCTCTTCACCATCTTCTTCTGATAATCTTCCTTTTAGATGAGATTTCTTATGTTTTGTCAAATTTGAGCAATCAGAAAATGCCTTATCACACAAGTTGCACCTAAAAACAGTTTGAAAACGAAATTAAAAATTATAATCTTGAGAGTAAAAGAACATGAAAAAACTGAAGTAGAATACAAATATATTCAGATAAGTTTAAGATAACAGTAGAAGCCCAAATCCTTCAACAACCACAGGTAATTTCAAACTGATAAAATTTCACAATTGGCACTAATAAAAGAAAAAGAAAGAAAAACATATGTGGAAATATGGCATCAAAATTAAAAATAGTATTACTAAAACTAAAAGTTAAGTAAAATAACTTTATTAAAAAGTATGATAAAAAATTAATTACAACTGACAAAAATTACAAATCGGCGCCAGAAAAATTGTTAAAAAGGTGACACAACGAACATTCAGGACAGAGGAAATAAAACCGCCTATTATATTTTTAAAAATGAGCACAGCTTCAATTATCGATTGTAAAATTCTTGATCAAGTGAAAAGATCACCAAGCAGGAAATAAAAGAAAATATACAAATAATGAAAAATTAAGGAGTTTGTAAATTAAACATTTAAATTCGATTTTTTAAAAATTGAATCCCAACACTCTCAATATTTAGTAGGAAAATAAAAACTGTGATGAAAACTCTGTACATGAATAATTATACAGATTTAATCTGTATTTAAGAAGTACGATGTAGATGAAAGGAACCGACCGATGGAAGGACCAGGAAAGAATGTCGTTGGCAATACCCATCTGGATCTGGTCTTGTTTCGATCCTTTCTTTTGATCATATCGCCCTTCTATAAAAGCGACCCATCGAGTTTAGTTTGTTCTCAGTTCTCTTCAAGTGGATAACAGTGCGTTCAGTGCAACTTTAGTGAACAGTGCATTTTAGTTGCAGTGCAGTAAAGTGTTTTATGTGAAGAACAGTGTTTATGTAAAGTACAGTGCACTGGCGAGTTATTTGTAAAGATCAGTGCAGTGCCGTATTTCTGTGAACTTCAGTGATCGTGTTATTGTTTATTGATTTATTTGAGCTTCGCAGCTTTGGCGAGTTTGCTCTAAAATAAAGCTTAAAACACAAAACTTAAACGAAAACAAAACAATACAAAAAAATAACAAAATTAAACAAAACACAAAAGGAACAAAAAACATAAAAGGAACATAGAATACAAAAGGAACACAAAACATAAAATGAACATAGAACACAAAACATAAAAGGAACATAGAACACAAAAGGAACACAACACAAAAGGAACACAAAACATAAAAGGAACATAGAACACAAAAGGAACACAAAACATAAAAGGAACATAGAACACAAAACATGAAAGGAACATAGAACACAAAAGGAACACAAAACATGAAAGGAACATAGAACACAAAACATTAAAGGAACATAGAACACAAAACATAAAAGGACCATAGAACACAAAAGGAACACAAAACATTAAAGGAACATAGAACACAAAACATAAAAGGACCATAGAACACAAAAGGAACACAAAACATAAAAGGAACATAGAACACAAAACATAAAAGGACCATAGAACACAAAAGGAACACAAAACATAAAAGGACCATAGAACACAAAAGGAACACAAAACATAAAAGGAACATAGAACATGTTATTGTACTGTGTAATAGTTAAGAATAATTGACCAAGTGTGTAGTGCATTTTCAAATAAATTGTGCAGTGGTAAAAACTCTGAAGCTTGTGTGTTAAATTTTGCAATCCAAAAGTACTCTAATAAACAATGTTTATTACAGTTTTTATAATAATGGTAACAATAGATTACTTGTAAGGCTTTTCGCCAGTATGGGTTCGAATATGCTTCTTGAGGGCCCACAGCTCGGGGAAGTTCCTTCCACATGTCTCACAATCATAAGGTTTCTCTCCTTTATGCCTGAAAACAGAAATTTATTAACAATCAATTTTTATTTCTTAGGTATTTATGCACTCAATAAACAAAGGTTAATTGTGGCAGTAAATTTTGGAGCAAATGATTTTATTTGATGACCTTACAACCGAAGAAAAAAGTCTGTCACACAGGCGCTGCGTAAACTAAGCAGATTTCACACGCGAAGAGGTTTACAATAGATAAATATACATACAGACAACACTACCATGAATGTTAAGTGAATAAATACAAACGGTAATGAGAAATCTTTCAGTCAATTTACAATACGAGTTAATAATCTCTACAACGGAAAACGGCTGAATTGTAAACAAACAGGCCAGTCAACCTTGTAGCTCTGAAAAGATAGATAGACTGGAAAGACAAACAATTAATGAAATATATCTGAATGTACAATATTAATTTTATTGAAAAAAATTTACTAAAGCTAGACTTGTCATTTGTAATAATCAGAATCAATTTTATCCAAATCACTCAAATTTTAGTAATCAAAGAACAAAAGAAGGTGGGGGGGGGGTCAAAAGAACGTATTTGCATGTATCTCAAAAAGTAAAAGTTCAATGAAAATAATATTTGGTATTTAACCTTGTAATGAAGTGGGTCATGATACATCAGCGTATTATTAATATGACACTAGTAGGAGAGGGGGTTTGCTGAAAGCGTAAACTAAAAAATCCAAATATCTCGGTTAATAATCAAGATATTGACAATAAGTACATAACAACATATATAAATATTTGCAATATGAAGAGTTCTATACAATTTTTCAGTCCGGCCAATAATAACAGAGATATTTCGCATTTTCAAAATTCCTCCCTTCTAAACCACCACTCCCTCTTGCCCAATTTCAGCCGTTAATGAACTTGATCTTTCTTTTTATATAAAACTACTAAACATCGAGTTCGGTAATGATTAAACAATAATTGCAACCGCTAGAGCAGTAACAGAAATATATATACACATACATACAGGTTTGAACAGACCTCATTTTCATCATTTCCTAAGTAGCATCGAAAATTTCATGAGTACGACCTCAATAGCTGATTTCCCTTAAGGGAAATCTGCTAAAATCAATGTCCATGTCACCAATAGAATCCAATTAAAATAGTTTTATATATATGTATTATCAGATTTCCCTTAATAGAAATCAGCCTCAAAGAGAGAGGTCTGTTCAAAATTTTATATATATACTCCTTTGTTACCGCTCAAGTGGTAGCATTTTTGTCTTGGCTTTACCAAACTCAATATGTAGACATTTTACGAGAAATGAAAGATTAAGTTAATTAATTCATTAACGGCTAAAATCAGACTGGGGGAAGAGGGGGTCTAAAGGGGGACTTCGAAAATTCAAAATGTCTCTGTCATTATAGAATCAAGAATTGTGTATAACTGATCTTATTCCAAACTTAATTACCCATCAATTAGTTGTTATATACTTACTTTCCCTTTCATGAATATTAATCGAGATATTTGCATTATTTAGTTTTCAGCCTTCAGTAAACCCCCCACTCCAACTCATGTTATATTAACAACTAGTTGTAAAATCATGAACCATTTTATTCGAAGCTTTAATACCAAATATTTTTTTCATCGAACTTTTACATTCAGATACGTGCAAATAAGTTGTGTGTGTGATGATGTCCTCATTTAAGATTTTACATTCTTTACTCGAAAAAGTTTGTTTGTTCTATACTGTACTCGATATATAAATGTTTCATTCAACACTAAAGATCATATTAGTTATAGGGTGAAATCAGACCCAAAATGGGGGGAGGGGAGGTTTATCTGAAAGGATCTGAGAAGGGGAATCTGAAAATTTAAAATATCTCTGCTATTATGAGTTGATTAAAAAAATGTTAAAGAACCAATCTTGTTAAAATTTTGACTTAGAAATAGAGAATGTATAGGGAGATAGTGGTGGATGAAATTACTAGTGCATCACACTAGCGCAAGGGAAATATGTTTAGTTTACACAGGTCCTTTGTGACAGACTTTTTTTTAAATTGGAACAATTTTTTTTTCCTTCTATGAACTTTGAATGTCAAACAGTTTATAAGAAGCCGAGTATTTTCAAGGCTCTATTGCCAGTAAGTCAGGGCACCACAGAGACTAATATCATATAAATAAAATATTCCTTAAGAAGAAAAAGTCATTAAATTATTAACTACCATCGATTGAATTGCTATTTACTGCTGTTACATGAATATTATTGAAGTTTACTATGTAAATTCTAATGGTATACATCTTTTGAGATTAAAACGTGCACTCTCACACATTCGAAAAAATATATTATTTAGTATTTAGCAGTAGTATTTATCAAATCCAAGGCAACTATATTTTAAAACAATAAACTGATTTCAAGATAAAAGCTATTAAAAATTAGAAAGAAATTCTAATCCATAGAAATAATAAAGTATGAAGTAAACTATAAGGATTACCTTCTGATGTGACAGCGCCATGTTGCCTTATTGAGGAAGGATTTCCCACACAAAGTGCAAAACCAAGGTCGTTCCCCAGAATGCCTCTTCAAATGTAATTTGCACTGCGATGACGTAGTGAATCTTCTATTGCACAAATGACACACAAACGGTTTCTCTCCTGGAAGCAAAGAAATGTTATTGCCTGTTCAGTGATTTTTTAAACAAAATTTAAAAAAAAAAAAAATGCTAGTAATATATCTTATTCCTTTTAGCAGATTACCATTAAGAAAAATCAGTTAATGAGGTGTCATGACAGGTTTTTTGAACAATTTCCACTAATGTTCATCAATCCTACCTAGAGGATGCCAAAAATGAGGTCCTTTTAAAATTATATTTACATTTATATATATATATATATTTGTCTGTTACCACTCTAGCAGTCACAATTTTTGTTTGATCGATACCAAACTCGATATTTAAATATTTTATGCAAAACTAAAAATCAAGTTCATTAACGACTAAAATGGGACCAGTGGGAGGTGGTGGGGTTATAGAGGGGAGGAATTTCAAAAATTTAAAATCTTATTATTATTCGCCATCGTATTGAAAAATTGTATAGAAACAATATTATCCCAAATGTAATGTTCTATAAATGAGCTCACGAGCTTCGGTCAAAAGCCAAGCATTAGCTGATCCCAACATAGTGATAACAGGTTTAGTATTGATTGGTTTATGATAATGCGAATAATCACAAGTTAACAATAATTTCTCAATAACTTACAATGCTTCAAATCCAGCTTACAGTGGCTTAAAAAAGTAAAATATTTACTGAAAACTTATACTAATAGCCATTAACAAATATTTAACTAGGGCAGTTGATAATTCGCCATTAGTTTTAATATTGAGGTCCTTTAGTTATAAAAAAGGCAGACTCTCGTCAATGGGTCAATTTACTCTATTTGACATTTTTACACTTCAGTTTAGAGACCATCAATAAAATTTCATTTTATTAACTCTTCCACTATTCGAGAAAATAGATTCGGGAGGCCGCATAAGAGATGGACATACACAATCAGAAATCCAAGCTTCAAGTAATGTGTTCAAATTACCTGTATGAATCCTAATGTGTTCTTGAAGATTTCCTTTCTGGGTGAATCGTTTTTGACAAATGTGGCATTCAAAAGGTTTTTCACCATTATGCCAGCGGGTATGGAGGTTGAGAGAGGTTTTGTGAGCAAACAGCTGGCCACAGAGCTCACAGAAGTATTTCTTTTGTCCAGTATGGATCGTTGAATGGTTTATGAGGTTCCCTTTCGTCTTAAAACTTGCACCACAATCCTGGCAGTTATAAGATCTATTCAGAAATAAAACTAATTAACTTCAATACTGACACATTGATGGTTCTATTAACTATGGGCTGACAAGGCTTTTCAAGGTGACAAGTACTAAGGAACTATTGCATTGATTTTGTGTGAGCTATTAACATTCAAATAATAAAAAAAACAAAAAAACTATTCATTATGGAATATATCCTAGGCATTAGTCATTTATATAAAAGCGCTCATAAAAATATTTGGGTCCTAACATCTATTTAACCATATATCCTGAATTCTAAAAAGTCTGGGGGAGGGGTTGGAGTAAATATGTGAAGATTGGGTGGTACCAAATATTTAAAGCACTAGAAGAGCCTACCCAAGGAAATATGAAGAAATGATCGAGAGTGGGGAAAACACATTTGAAAGTTCAACAATTCAAGTGAAAAAAAACTATTGATAAATTCAAATTAACAAATCTGTTTTTAGCAGATTTCCTTTAAGGGAAATCAGTTATTGAGGTCATACTCATGATGCAATTTTCGAAAAATTTCTTCAAATGTCCATTGATCCTACCCAGGAGATGACGAAAATGAGGTCCGTTCAAAATTGTATATACGGGGTGTGGCTATTAAATAACGAGACTGACGCTGCTACAGAAGAAGTGCGCATGCGTCAAACGCCAGCAACTAACAGCAGTTATCGTGAAGCTTCCTCTTTCGAATATAGTGCCTCTCGCTTCTGTAAACAAATCAGTACAGCCGTAGCCTTCGTTCGCATTAGAGTTGTTTTTTTGTTTCGCCAGAAAAATGTTAAGTGTAACAGTAGAGCAACGAATTGTTGTGAAATTTCATGTGAAACTTGGAAAAACCGCTACTGAAACTTATAATTTATTGAAAGAAGTGTATGGCAATGAATGTTTATCGCGTGCACGTGTTTTTGAGTGGTTTAAGCGTTTTCAAGATGGCCGAGAAGACGTTCAAGATGATTCACGCCCGGGTCGCCCTTCCACGTCGAAAACGGATGACAATATCAAAAAAATCGGTAATCTGATTCGATCTGACCGTCGGTTAAGTATTCGTGCGATTGCTGAAACTGTACGAATTGATAAAGAATCCATACGGCAAATATTAAATAACAATTTTAACATGCAAAAAGTGTGTGCCAAAATGGTGCCTAAAATTCTCACATTTGAACACCTGGAAGCTCACAAAAATGTTTGTACTGACACTTTGAAAGCCATTGAAAATGACCCAAACTTACTGGAAAGGATAATAACATGTGACGAATCATGGCTTTTTATGTATGATCCTGAAACCCTGAAGCTATGAAAGAGAAAGCGACACGCGTCCTGAAGTAGCTGACAGAAAAAGACTTCCAGCACTGTTTCGAACAATGGAAGGTTCACATGGAGAGTTTTAGGGATAAAGGAGGGATGTATATTGAAGGTGATAACAAGTAAAACTGTATGAAATAAAAATAAAATGTTTTACAGCGTCAGTCTCATTATTTAATAGCCACACCCCGTATATATTTGTCTGTTAACGCTCTAGCATTCGCAATTTTTGTTTGTCGTTACGAAACTCGATATTTAACTGTTTTAAGTAAAAAGACAGATCAAGTTCGTTAATGGCTGAAATCGGACTAGAGGGAGGGGATTTTCGAAAACTCAAAATATCTACGTTATTATGTATCGGATCGAAAAATTATATAGAACCAATCTTATTGCAAATTAAATTTACTATAAATATTGTTATATACATTTATTCTCTATCTTGAATATAACCGAGATATTTGGAAGTTTATGAAGTCTGTGGTCGGGTATAGTTCGGATTAGGTCGGCTGTAACTACTCGTCTCAGGTGGAAGCTTCTTCTAACCTTACCTTACCTTCGTTACTTTGTGAGATTTATGGAAATACGTTCTGTTCATCCGCCCCCCCCCCTTCTTTAGTTCTTGGACTACTAAAATTTGAGTTATTAAAATATAAATTATTCCTACAATTCAGAAGCCGTTTCAGTTGGGAATTTATTTGAATTAACTGAAAGATTTCTCATTACCCTTTGTATTTAATCAGGGTGGTGTTGTGTTACCAGTAAGCAGATTTCTCTATTGTATAACTTAACATGGGAAATCTGCTTTGTTTACACAGTCCCTGTGTGATGGACTTTTAAGTAAGTGAAAAAAACTTGCCATATTTGGAGGGCAATTTTCTCAGATAAATATACATAATAAATATGAATAGAAACATAGCATTAGATTCTAATTTTTCAATATTATTATAACATTTACTCAAATAAAATTTAGACTATATTGACCAAGGTCTTAAAAGACTACAATGTAAGACATTTCAACAAAGCTCTTAAGCTTATATACTTATAATTTATGGAAACATAGTGTACAGGATGTTATAATACATACCTGACAGAGCTATGAACCAGCTGGTGCCTTCGCAGCAGCTGACGATGCTTGAATGCACGAGGGCACTGATAACAAAGGTATCTCCTACCATCATTGTGCTCGGTTTCCTACATCACGGGAAATTACCATTAGTACATACATAAATTAAAATATTATTACTATTAAGTCATTCTAATTTATCATAATATACTATTCAGTATAAAAAGGGATGTATATATGAATCTGAAGCCCTCCACAAAATCTATTCCACTTCTCCAATCAATGCAGAATTTTATATTTATTGGAAATATGTGTGTTCATTGCATGAACAATAAATATTAATTCACTGTACTAATGAAATAGCACATAGCCTAATGGCGACTCCTTTAACTGGGGGTCTACCACGGCTATTTTATAACATTTTGTATATTTTGCCAACCTTGTCTTTTCATTTAGTCTAGAAATTTTACATGTTACAATACATAGTATAAAACACAGTCTTAGATATTAGTAAATATGTAAATATATATATATATCAGAGATATTTGACACCTTAAATTTCATCCATTCTTCAAACTCTAACACCTTCTGTTACATTTTGGACATTATGAACTTATACTTTTACATAAAACTTCTAAATATTAAGTAAAGAAGAAGCCAAAATGCCATTTCTGTAAATAAAAACTTCAGTACACACTAATATATACACTAATATTAGCAATAAAAAGCCTGATACATCTTCATCATTCAATAAAACTAAACATCAAATGAGAGTATGTGATATAATAGTCCTCTGACATCCACGTATGTAAATCTATGCTCAATTCAAAATTAATTCCTTCTAATGATGATTGGTTCATTTTGACATACAGATTCATTTTATAGAAGTTTTTGAAGAAATAAATATTGAAATTTTAATTGGCCACTGATATAATCCATACGAGCATACAAAAAGATTAATATGCACAGTTCCCATAATGGTAATAGTTTATAGCTAACCTTGTGATAAGACAATGATGAGTAGTGCTTAAACTTCTTATCACATGAATCACATTCATGGGAGACACCATCCTTCTTTTCGCACTGATCTTTCTTTGAATTATTCACTCCAGGGGCCTAAAATAACAAGAGTTGTAATGCTTCCGGTAACAAATGCTTCCGGTGGAGCTATTCGGATAAAAGTTAGAACAAGCAGAAAAACAAAACTAACTTGAGTTTTCGATGCAGAACAGGATTCTTTAGCATGTAGTCGCTGGTGTTCTAAAAATTTAGGTTCTTGTGTAAAGATCTGGAAAAGAAGAAATAAATCTATATTAGGTAGTGGGAGGGAAATTATTACCTTATAAAAGCAAATCATAAATATGATGATAGTAAAAACCAAAAAAAAAAAACATTTAAATTAATAATTTGAAACAATTTCATTATAGGAAGAAGGCTTTCTTCAATTCATCTAGTTTTGCTATCAGATTTTAATTACCACCCATTTCTGGAAATCTTAATTATATTTTGTTTTAATGAATATTTTTACAGAATTTTTGCAACCTCTACTTAAACCCACTTTATTCACAAAATGAAAAGCACTTCCCTAGGATTGAAAAGCATTAGACCAAGCAGTGATCTTGCGCTTTTAAATCCATTTCATTCGAGGCGGCTGATTAACCATTGATAGACTTCTACTAGGAATGTTTTTTTATTATTATACTAAGTTTTATATTTTACTGATATGTTCTTTATAAAACAATAAAACCAGGGGGAAAAGAAAATACCTCATATTAGTTATCTAAAGGTTGATGTAGCTTCAACTCAATAAAAAACATACTTACATTTATGTAATATAAAGCACTATAAACATATAGGATTAGAGCTGACAACCAGAAATATATTAAACATAGAAATATGTTTATTTTTAGCATTTTATTATATCATTGATACTAAAACTAGTAATAGACTTTAGTAGAGAAAGAAATGAATACTCTCCAACTTGCTCCTGAATTAAATGGAGGCTGGAGTTCCAATTCTTTTACTCCACAACCACCTTCCTCACCTAATATACTCATATAATTTCATGTTGTCATTCGCCGCATGAATTTCCTTCTGGCAAACTGTTTATGCTAATTTTTATTTATTTTTTTCCCAAGGCAAATTAATTAAAGAACAACTGCACAGATAGTATCTACATAACGGGGAAACTGTTGTCATTAGTGACATCGAAAATAGTAGTTGGAAAAGAGTATCTAATCTTTAGGTCTTAACAGATACCCCGACATTGTGATGACTTCACTTTATTAAATTTCAGAACTGAATATAATATATCCATTTGAGAAAATTTGTTGCACCTGCCAGGGGTCCAACTTATTCAGGTTGGACTACTGTGTAAGTTAGACTACTAGACGAGTACTCTAACAACAGAGTTAAAGTATGACTTCAAGCCTGTATGAAAAATACTCTTCTTTTCTAGTCAAACCCACAAATTTGACACCCCGCCCCGAAGACACCTAATGAAGAAACTGCTTTTAGGTCACTAGGCCCCTGAGTATCTCTATGACTGTGATGACCGCCGGAGCAAAAAGCCAGCGCATGTCAGAAGGAACATTTGCCTAGCGAGAAAGCCTACAAAATTATATATTGAGTTTTTAGAAAATGTAAGTACCTGATTACAAGTCTCACATCGATAATTTGTATGTTGTCTATTCACTTCCTCAGCTGATTGAAGTACCATCACATCACCAAGATCCTCTCCATTTAATGTTTCTACTTTTCCAATGACAGTCGAATCTGAAAGCAGATTAATTTGGAATAGTTTAAACCAAATTTAAAATAAAATACTCATAAAAAATTTACCTGTTGAGAAAGAATAATGAAAAGCACCTTGAACAATGGTCATTAGAAACTCAATTGATAGGTAAACTTCCATCTATTTAATTGTCAAATTTATTCTAGAGACTTCTACAAGTAGCTATTTTATATGTCATTCATTACAACATCTGAAGCCATTAAAAATCCTAAACTATTCCCAGAATTACAACACCAATGAGAGAACATTCAAAGATGGATGAAACAGTATATTCTAAAATAGAATATTGTTGAGTATAAGGATGCAGACAAAAATCCCTCTGTGCCTGTCTTATAAAGAAGTACATACAATGCCATACCAAACTACGATCCCATGCAATTTTGATTTCTGGGGAGGTAGTGTGGTTAGCACCAACTAGACAGCTTAGAAAAAAAAGACAGAATGAATAATGATGATTTTTTGAAATTATGAACAATCTAATGAATATAATCATATTCACAGAAAATCAAGGATATAAACAGAATGTTTCCTCGAAATGATGGCCACAAATAAACATGGCTGATAAGCCCAGGTGGTCAAACCCTGACCAAATAAACCATATTTTGTCAATGCTAGACATTACTCGAATGTTTCAGAAGTACAAATCTCATATGAGGAGGAGTGGGGGTTACGTATGGTTCATCTTATCTTTACCTGTGTACAGTAAGCACCAGCCTTGAGGAGAATAAATGAGGCAAAGTTGTTCTTTGAAAATAAACTAAAAAAAAAAATAAACTTGGTGTCAGCATAGGAGTACATAAGACTTGTTAGTGGTGAAACATGGGGAACCAGTATATGATCAAAGGCGTGGTAAGTGAGATGCTGGGAAACAGTGGTGAAAGAATCCTTGCTAAACTGATGATTGCGAGAATGAGGAAATGCTTTACAATAAAACAGGTAACATGCACATTATATACTCCAAAATCAGAAGCAATAAAACTTGTTTTCAGGCAGGAGAGAATAATTCAGTCTACAAAGGTATTTAATTCCTAGACTGGGATTTAGTCAAAACAAGGGAAACCTCCTCACAGTGAGAGTGATCAGATATGCTAAACATACAGGACTCATTTTATAGAATTCCAATGGCTGGGGCAATTTTACTATAAAAACAAAGGAAGCTGACCCTTCAGGAAAGAAGAAAGTAATTTTGTCCCAAAAAAAGAAAGCAAACTTTTTGGACTTGCCAACATTTCCAAATGGGTTTATAGGCTTAAAATATGTATCCAAAAGACTGGCTATATAATAATCGCCAGACAGATCAGGGGGATTGGGGAGTATACTTTTGGAATAGTAACTTTACAGAATAACAATAAAACACTGTATAATATGAACACTTGAAGGGCTCAGTCCATTCTAAATTCTGCTATTTGCCAGGTCTAGAAGATGTTTGTCGCTAGAATGTATTTTAATAAACACATATAATTTCAGGAAAATAAATTTCCAAGGATTTTCTTTAGATTTTTAATACCTTATAAAAGTGTTGTTTAAAATTACACAATTAAGTTAAGTAAGTATTATTATACATTTTATACAAGCATTTCAAATGGTGATATCCCCTTACCAGCTGATATACTAGTGACCTTTGTATCATCTTCAGGAATACCAACATCTCTGTATACCTTCTCCAATTCCTTTCCTTGAAGTGTTGAACTGAACCTAAAAAATAAAATATGATTGTTATATAATCCCACTTGTATTCTTACATTTGATAAAAAAATTTCAATTCCCGCAAGTCATATCGCTTTTGCAAAACTACTATTAAGTAACAAATTTTAAAATTAAAAACATAACATTTTTAATATATCTAGGAATGTATTCATAATAGCTTTTAGGCTTTAACATGAAGTATAATCATAGAACAAAACAATTTCTTTCCAAAAATATGAATTAGTATGTGGTATAAATAATAGTCTAAAATGTAAAAAAAATATAAACTGAGAACAACATTAAATGATCCCTTCAATACTTTAATTCTTCTGAAATGTAATTTGAAATTTTCTTTTTAATCCAATGACGAAATAATGTTTACGAGTGTGAGGATGCAATTGATAAACAGGAATTTCATTTCAACTCATTTAAAAAAAAAAAAAAAAAAAAATAGCTCATCACTTGTTTATAAAACTTGTGAAATTGGGAGATTTACCTACTAGGGAGTTTTCTCTTTCTTCTAGACTTGCCAAATTGGTCTTGTGGCTCTGGAGTAGACGGAATCAAAGGACAATCTTCTACAGCAGAAGCCGGTGGTTGGTGAACTTCAGCTGGAGGGGCCAATGACTCCTTCTTTGGCCTCCCCCGCCCTCTCTTATGGTGGTTTTTGATTCCTGAAATTATTAATGTAATTTTAAAAATATTCATTATGAAATAACTCATTCATAATTTCCTCATTCAGATTTTCATTTAACTTTCCTACCATTTATTGAGTGATCTACAGCGAGAGTTCACTACTACCAACATAGTACCTCTTAATGCTGTTGTGTTCCAGTGGAATTGAGGTTTATTAACATAACCTACTCATTATACTGCTGCAGATAATTAATGTTGTGACAAACTAAATTCAAACTCTTATATTAGTCTATAGTGCTGTCACAACAATAACAGCCCCAACTATAAATGAAGTGAACAAATAATTACTGGAAAAGGGTCATGATTAGGTAAATATACTAGTCCAAATACACAGGAAAATATAAAAATACTGATAAAATATTTAAAAGAAAAACTCTGAAAATATAATAAATAAATTTATTTATAAACATCCACTTGGAGGCTACTATTGCTAATTGGGATAGATGAACTACTTGTTTCTAGCCAGTGTTGGACAAAGGATTTGAGTTAGTGAGTTTAACGCTAACAAAATTCCTATTTCCCACATGTGAATCATACATACACCTCTAGGTTAATGACAAGCATTAAATATTAGAAATATGAGAATATATTAAAAATAGATATGTCTTATTTTAATAATGATTTGTTAAATTAAAAATAGGCTGATAAAGTTACTATATTTTAAATGTAAAACATTGATTTAATGATTTGGTTCAAATCTAGAGGTTTTATAAAAGCCTAAAAAATTACACCTCTAGACTAATGTGAAGTTTTTTTGAGAAATGATATATCACTGAATATAAAGTGTTATTAATTTATCTTTTAATATTATCTACTGTACTAAGCAGTGTTATAGATAAAAAAAACATTTTTGTAGAGTGATGTCGCCTTTTGTTCCCGATATTTAATAGAAAATTATCAGGAGACAAAATGTGACATCACTCTATAAAACCACACCAGTCTCCTCGATAGCAACAAAAAACAATAAAAAAAATTTAAGCCGTTATTCTGGCAGGTGGAGGAAAAATGGTCACACTTCAGCAGTAACAATTTATTAAAGTTGCAAAAAGTGGACGTTAATAAATAATAATAATAACAATTTATTAAAGCGACAGAGAGCTTTCGATACAGTGCATCATCGTCAGTGGCCAAACGTCCTGGACATCAACATTCAGTCTGATCCTAAGGCCTGTCAAACCAATATCCAGGACATTTGGGAGCTGACAACTGCAACGAAAGTGCTGTCGCTTTAATAAATTGTTAGTGTGGAAGTGTGGCCATTTTCCCTCTACCTCCAATAAAAAAATTATTTTTAAGGATGAAAAGGGGCAATATGCTGCTGACTTACAAACATTTGTTTTTAACTGTAAATAGGCATAATATTTCAATTCATTAAAAGTCAACATTCACATGAAATTCTTCAAAAGTAAACATAACACACATAATAAACAGATTTTTACCTTGGTCAGAAGAAGGGAGTGTGTTGTCGACAATATTGAATGTAGAACCTTCTGTTGTGACTTTTTGAGGAAATGCAAGCTGAAGCAACTTCTTCTGACCTTCATCGAGGATATTGAAGAAGGATATGGTGGCATGTAATTGAATGTGGCAATTTGAGCAAATTGTCTGAGGTAGTTTCCCATCATTTTCAACCTGAGAAAATCATATATAAAAAGAGTTGTTGCGATCAAAGCGAAATTACAAACAGAAGACATGTAAAGGTGTTAACAATATATACTTCTTCACTAGTGATGAATGCAAGAGTGACTGGTTGTTGCTAGAGGTTACAATAGTACTGAAATATTTGAAGTTTCTACTTTCAAAAAGGTTTGGTCCACTACACCGAGGTTAATTTTCCGTGTGTAGTTTATGGTTTACTATCATGTACCTTTTCTTGGCCTACCAGCAAGCCTGATCAGATACGACATTTCCATTATTTTGGTTTTAAAGCATATATCTAAATGTAGGAGCACTAGTCCTGGGTTATACCTTTTTTCTTTCAAATTCTCACTCTTATGAATGCCAAGTAATGTTCTTTTGTACTTTGAATGAAGCCTTTTTCTTAAACGTTTATTTTCTTTGTAATGGTTGACAACATACAGAGCAGTGAAGTGGAACTTGTTCACCATTATTTGAATATTTCACAACGAATGGCCTTTTCCTTTCAAATTACTTATAAAAGTGAAAATTCTTTTGATTCTCCCTTTACAAGGAAGCAAAACTTTATATCGTGTCAAGTATCTTTCTCAACTCCATTACTAACTAAATATTTATAGTTACAAGAGAGTATGGAAACTTTTTTAACCTGCAATTATGCAATATTTTCCCCCCATTTGAAGTTCTAATTTAAACAGTTACAAGTCATAACTTCTCTTCGCATATCATTAATTTGTCCTATTGCTCAGTTATATAATAATAATAAATTACTGATCTTAGAATCAGATATCGTCTGTAGCCAAAGCATCATAGTATCGTAGCATGTATAGAAACATTATTTCTCTTTCATACACTTTATAATATCTCTACATGTTTCATGTTCGTTAAATCAATGCTTCATCAGGGGAGTACAATATACTTCCTAACCCCTTTTCTTAATTCACCCGTGGCCTAGAGAAAGAATGATCCTCTAGGCCATGGGTGACTTCTTTTAAAGGAGGCTACAAGTGATATCAAATTAGTGTTGTTGGATCAATGGCATATCAGTAATTGGTGAATGTAAATATGCTGGATAATTGCTTAGAAATTTCAACAAAGTGCATGCAACTTATTATTGTCTCTGTATACACTTTTAATTATATTAAAAATTGTATAGTATCAATTGCAAATGTATGTTCTATACATGTGCTGTCGATGGACATTTGTAGGAACTAAACATTTCCCGAATAAGCATAATACTGAAATTATTGACAGTACAACCTCAGCTAATAGAACAAAGGTTAAGGAAAGGCTGTTATTTTACTTAATTAATTTATCTCTATAATGGTACTAATCGTAATTGGAAAGGGTTATGAGTGGTTAGGTCGAAAAACAAAAAAGTAGATTTGTAACATGACAGATTTATTCGATAAGACCCTGTAACATTTATTATTTCCTGATTTAAGTTTCCCCGTGACAAAGTCAACTATCAGGCAAGTAAAAC
The DNA here is from genome assembly GCA_019009955.1 of Riptortus pedestris. NCBI lineage: Eukaryota > Metazoa > Arthropoda > Insecta > Hemiptera > Alydidae > Riptortus > Riptortus pedestris. The sequence goes on along the minus strand of CM032230.1, from coordinate 25,003,879 downwards.
AAACTAATCAATGAGAATTTTAATCAATAATTAATAGAAATAAAATTAACTTGAAGAAATTAAATAGAAAGATGAAGGAGCCATTTTTACCAGCTGATTTCAGAAAAGATTAAAAAAAAAAAAAAAACTCTGAAATGTATTAACAATAAAAAGGTAATTTTATTATTTCTTAATCATAGAAAAGGGAATTAATTCTTTTAATTAATGCATTAAAACTAAAAAAATTAAAGTTCATAAATAAAACAAGAATAACCTAAACTAGTTGTAATTTCAAAAATATGAAATGTAGTACGTTCAACATGAAATGATAAAATAAGGAATGAATTCAAGGCAAGTGAATGTTAAGTTTTGACAGTATTTTGACATGAGTAGTAAACAAATAGGAAACAACTAGAATCAATGGTGAAGTCAAAAGCAATACTTGTTTGTCTAGAAGTAGAATGCTACTCACCTTAACTGGGAGATATTTATTTATACTAATGCTTAGATTTTCAGGAGATGTTGATCCTTTGAAAATAAATATTCCAGACTGTCGACAATCCTCACAACAAAGCCTACAAAAGGTTGAATTGTACAATTCTATTGTTGATCCCATCTCAATAGATGGCCACCATCTTGCGTCGATCGATTAGCCCGCCAAAACGTAATTGTTTTGAATGATTCCATTCTAAAAGAATGTAATGAAGTTTGGTTTTAACTTCTAAGAGAATACTCCATCTGGGAAATGCGCTATAACCGTAGGTGTGCCAAACCCAGGTTAGAATAATTAGGATAATGATAATTTCTATTTTTCATGACTGTCATTGGTCAACTTAGGTATAACTCTCGAGGGTTCACAGGTATAACTATGAATTCATGTCCCCATTAAAGATCCCCCCCCCCTTCTTCCTGATATGTTTATTGTCGTATGGTTTCTTGCATAATGCAATGAGGGTCCAGTGCGTCATGCCTGCCAACTTGGGAAAAAAGAAAATCAGAACTTCCTGTTCTAGTGAAATACAACCGGATGTAAGAACAAGAAAATCATTTCAATATTATTTCAAACCTCTTTGTGCCCTGGGTTTTCTTTTTATTACCAAATCGAGAAGCAATTTATTTTATTCACTTTTGCTTTAACAAATCAGATAACTCAGAATTGTAGTGAGGGAAATGGAGTGGGGATTCAACACATCACTAAGAATTCCAGGGAGTGGATTAGAGAAAAAACAAAATTCTTTTACATAGCGTGGATCATCGATAAGAGAAAATGGAAATGGGCAAGGCACCTGGTGAGGGAGACTAAAGGTAAATGATCTAAAAATCATATCAACTGGTACCCTCGTACTACAAGAGGAAGACCACCTACCCCATAGGACTTACATGGGGCAGGGCAACATGGCAGAGAATTGCTGAACAAAGAAGAGACTTGGGGAAGCTCAATACGTGGCCAGGATTAAACCTGAAATAAATTAGCATATCTTCGCGCACGCAGAGTAATAATGAACTCAAAAGACCTCAACTTCAAGTTGAATTTGTACTAGAAGTATTGAAAAGTAAAATATGTACTGTATCTTCTTGATCTGTAATATTTATGTATGTACAAATAAAGGTTTTATTTTTTACTTTACACCGTAGGTGTGCCAAACCCAGGTTAGAATAATTAGGATAATGATAATTTCTATTTTTCATGACTGTCATTGGTCAACTTAGGTATAACTCTCGAGGGTTCACAGGTATAACTATGAATTCATATCCCCATTAAAGATCCCCCCCCCCTTCGTCCGGGTAGGTTTATTGTTGTATGGTTTCTAGCAAAATGCAATTAGGGGCCAGTGCGTCATGCCTGCCAACTTGGGAAAAAAGAAAATCAGAACTTCCTGTTCTAGTGAAATACAACCGGATGTAAATACAAGAAAATCAATTCAATATTATTTCAAACCTCTTTGTGCCCTGGGTTTTCTTTTTATTACCAAATCGAGAAGCAATTTATTTTATTCACTTTTGCTTTAACAAATCAGATAACTCAGAATTGTAGTGAGGGAAATGGAGTGGGGATTCTACACATCACTAAGAATTGCAGGGAATGGATTAGAGAAAAAACAAAATTCTTTGACATAGCGTGGATCATCAATAAGAGAAAATGGAAAAGGGCAGGGCACCTGGTGAGGGAGACTAAAGGTAAATGATCTAAAAATAATATCAACTGGTACCCTCGTACTACAAGAGGAAGACCACCTACCCCATAGGACTTACATGGGGCAGGGCAACATGGCAGAGAATTGCTGAACAAAGAAGAGACTTGGGGAAGCTCAATACGTGGCCAGGATTAAACCTGAAATAAATTAGCATATCTTCGCGCACGCAGAGTAATAATGAACTCAAAAGACCTCAACTTCAAGTTGAATTTGTACTAGAAACGAAAAATAGAAATAGAATATTGAAACGAAAAATATGTACTGTATCTTCTTGATCTGTAATATTTATGTATGTACAAATAAAGGTTTTATTTTAATTATTTTTTACTTTAACAAGGGTTTCCATGTATCCAGGTTTTCCTTGGTCTTCTTAAACATTACAGTTTTTTTGGAGTTAAGGCGTTGGTCTTAATCTCGCGTGGTAGACCTAGGGTGGCGGGTTCGATCCCCCCCCCCCCCCCGGGCAGTAGAAATGTATTTAGTGACGGACTCATTAAATAAACTCCTTGAGCCCACCCTGGCTATAAAAGGGTGGTAATCTGTAGATAACCCGTCCCGATTAGCCATAGTAGTATAAAGTGGACGTAAATATTAAAATAATTAAAATGTGACAGTCCGGGCTTTTTATTTCCACTTCCGGTTCAGTAGGTTACTATTACTAGCTCAACTTTGTGTAGTTTTCCCAATTGAATAGAGTTCCTAATGCAATTACTTCTTTGTTTCGGCAGATTTTCCTTGGAGGAAATCAGCTATTGAGGTTGACTCATGATGAGATTTTCCAAAAATTTCTACAAATGTCCATCGATCCTGCTCAGGAGGTAACAAAAAAGTCCGTCACGCAGGGGCTGCATAAACTATGCAGATTTTCCACCTGTGTCACACATTTGCACCACCGTGAATATTAAGCGAATAAATACAAACGTTAATAAATCTTTCATTCAATTTTAATAACATCGCGACGAGAAGCGTCTCAAATGTAAACAAACACGTCTGCCAACCTCTACAGGAAAGGAAAACAATTACTGAAATATATCAGAATATAAAACTTTAATTTTATTAAAACTATTTACTACATCTAGTACTGTAATTTATAATGAATCAGAATAATTTGTATGTTGTTTCCTAATTAATATCCTTTTGGGGGCAATATATAAGGTATTGGCTTCCCATTCTGAGTTGAATTGTCAATTTTGTAACTACTTGTTAAATATAATTTGTTTTTTTTCACCCCTAAAAACCAATGCATGATTTCTTGGAAGTTATTGAAGAAAAGCATACACTTTTAGCAGATTTTTCTTATATTTGTTCAAGAGAGTAACGCTGCATTGGCAGTCTACACTTTCGCAGGTTTGTTAATGTTAGTTGCAATCGTAGCGGAACTTACAGCAACATTGAACTCTCCAGCGCTACCAACATTACATTACTTAACTTTTCCTTGGTAGTTCCGTAGAAAAGTGAGTCAGTGTACTGCAGTGGTCTCGAACGTACCGATTTCTCGGTATTTCTACCGAAATGGACTCTGTACTACCGAAATGCAATGTTTTTTCCACGATTTCAGAAAATACATGGAAATTCTTCTGATTTTTCTACCGATTTCACAATTTTGTGATGGCAACCCTTTTCATTTATGTTTAATGTTACGGGGAATCACCTTACAGCAAGTATGAACGAGCAGAGTTATGGCTGATTGATACAGAGTGGCGCATTCTAAGAAATTTTGATCAAATGAAAACATTTTCTGATGAAGTAGAACTATTTTGGGATGAAGTAAGTTTGCTAAAGCGTGGCGATGAGACTCAAATGTTTCCCTTGTTAACTGCTTTTATGTTTAATATTTTATCACTCCCCCATTCATCTGCCAATGTTGAGCGCATATTTTCTCAAATTAATATTATGAAAACAAAACAGATAAATAGGCTGTCTACTGAGTCAATCACTAGCCTACTCCATTCAAAACATCTTTTCATGGATGCTAATTTTTATGACTTATAAATTAATTTAAAAATTACTGCAGCTATGGCCAAAGAATATTGGTACGATCCGAAACATTATGAAAAATAATTTAATTTGTTAGATTTCCGTTTTTGGTGTGCAACTTGTTTACTTTCAAAATCTCTAAATTTCCAGTTTTTGTCTAGAAAGACAAAAAAGAAAGAATTAACTTGACGCTGGCAAATTAAAAATTGCCATAATATGATATATTAATATAATAAGTGTGTTAGATGTAAGTTAGTAGATACGCTGATTTTTACGTTATTATATTTTTATGTTGTAAGTAGATTTTTATGTTAAACCTCATACTTTTATGTTGTAAGTTGATTTTTATGTTAAACCTCATATTTTTATGTTGTAAGTTGATTTTTATGTAATTATATTTTTATGTTGAAAATTGATTTTTATGTTATTATAATATAACAATAAGTGGATTTTTTGTTAAATAAACGAATTTGATGGAAAATTGTACTTTTTTTTTTTTTTTTTTTGTCACATACCGATTTTAGGTACAAATGTAACGATTTTAGTTGGTAGCTCTACCGATTTCGCGCATTGACGTTCGAGACCACTGGTGTAGTGTTCCCCTCCGCCATCGAAGGGAGTTCTGTTTCCTGTGTTTGGATCTTTCTCAGGGACTCACATTGTATCCCGCCTTCCTACATTTGCCCGAGTATTCTTGGAAATCAACAGTGAATGCAACACGCAGTATAGGACATTTCCTAGGTAGGATATATACTATTCTGGACATTTTTGCTGAACATAATAACCTGTAGTGTTACCTCCCTTAAGTCGAACAAGACATCGGATTGAACAATGTATAATGCCTTCATCATACAGAATTGTATTAAAGGTAAAATGAATGATGTATGATATGATGAGGTAATGAATTATTTAAATAAAATAATATTCGAACACGTATATTTTGTTGGGAGGCCCATCATCAATAACACAATGACATGATAAATTAATGGAGGGGAAATTTTAAATAAATAGAAGAGGGACGAAAAGAGAAAGGGAATAATGTAACAAAAGAAATTAAAAAATCAGAGAACTAATAAAAACGAAAAAAAATAAAAACAGAAAAAAGGTGAAAGTGTATTTTAGTCTCCCCCTTGGTGGCGCACGATGGCGGCGGCGGCCATTTTGTTTTCTAACTATCTTTTTTAGCACTTTAAAATTTCCAAAATACGCCATCGGTGGTTAAAACCGAGGGTGGGGGTTTTGTTTTTCTAACTTTATATTTTTTAACACTTTAAAATTTCCGAAATACGCCATCGGTGGTTAAAACCGATGGTGGGGGTTTTGTTGTTCTAACTTTATATTTTTTAACACTTTAAAATTTCCAAAATACGCCATCGGTGGTAAAAACCGAGGGTGGGGGTTTTGTTTTTCTAACTTTATATTTTTTAACACTTTAAAATTTCCAAAAAAAAACGCCATCCGTGGTTAAAACCGAGGGTGGGGGGTGTGTTGTTCTAACTATATTTTTTAACACTTTAAAATTTCCCAACCACGCCCGCGGTGGTTAAAACCGCGGGTGGGGGTTTTGTTTTTCTAACTTTATATTTTTTAACACTTTAAAATTTCCAAAAAAAAACGCCATCGGTTGCTAAAACCGAGGGTGGGGGTTTTGTTGTTCTAACTATATTTTTTAACACTTTAAAATTTCCAAAATACGCCATCGGTGGTTAAAACCGAGGGTGGGGGTTTTGTTTTTCTAACTTTATATTTTTTAACACTTTAAAATTTCCAAAATACGCCATCGGTGGTTAAAACCGAGGGTGGGGGTTTTGTTTTTCTAACTTTATATTTTTTAACACTTTAAAATTTCCAAAAAAAAACGCCATCGGTGGTTTAAACCGAGGGTGGGGATTTTGTTGTTCTAACTTTATATTTTTTAACATTTTAAAATTTCTAAAATACGCCATCGGTGGTTTTAAGCGAGGGCGGGGATTATAAAGAAACAAGATGGCGGCGTAGGGGGGGGGGGGACTAAACAGCACTTTAACCCAGAAAAAATATAAAATGATCAGTGGCGGCTCGTAGCTAAAATTAGTGGGGGTGCTGGTCCAGAATATGGTTAGATTTAGCACGCCAGGGTCGGCACTGCGGGAACGACAGTGCTCTCTCTCCCTTGTGGAGCTTCCTGTGTGCGCATGCCCACAGCAGTCAAACACCTCGCCACTGGAACTCTAAAGCTCACAGTTCCATACAAAGATTTCAGTATCTTTTTTTAATAAACTGGGGGATGGTTACTGCAGTCAGCTTAAGGATTATATATTATACAAGTATTAAGAAAGAATTAACGAAAAAGGTTCTTTATATTAAATGTCATTGATAATATCAAGTGGAAATTGGGGTGCTGAAGTTCCACAGTGCCTATACACGAGCCGCCACTGAAAATGATGCAATTTATTAACGTTTACTTTTGCTACTATGGCTAATCGGAATGGGTTATTTACAGGTTACCACCCATTTATAGCCAGAATGGGATTAGGATTTTATTTAATGAGTTCGTCACTAAATAAATTCCTATTGCCCAAGTGGGGATCGAACTCGCCTCTCTAGGTTTACTATTTGTCACACATCTCTTTGAGTATGACCGATTCGAAATTTCGTCCCTGGTCAGAATGGAGTTCTATCGGAACACCGAATGGGTACACCCAATTATTTACAAACGCGTCCACTACCGTTTTGGGCTCCTGGTTTGGAATGATACACTTCGGGCCATTTGCATACCAGATACCAGCATCACTGACAGGGAATGGAACAGCAACATCGATGGCTATCCGCTCGAAAAGGGCACCTGCGTTGTACTGCTGAAGCTTTCCATGACTTCGCTTTGTTCTTGGCCGAAATCGGCTACAGATTGCTGACATCCCACCCAATAAAATCGCTGTTTTATTTTTTCCAGAGTTTTTGTAATGCCCAGATGGCCGCCACTGGGGCCTTTATGGGACTGCTTCATTACCTCATTTATCTTGGAAATTGGCAATTAGGTCCGTTGTGGTTTTGCCATCTGTACTTCCCCAAGATCCGTATAACAGCCATCTACCGATTTTAGGTTATTCCACTGTACCCAGTATGATTTTGCAAGTGGGCTTTTTGCCAATATTTCATTACGGGTTCTGTTTCCCTCCTTAACCGACATAACCTTCGCCAGAATAGGGTCATCTTTCATCGCCTTCGACCAGTCTTTAGCTGAGCCAATAAGGGTAAGTCGAACATCAATGACGCACTCCTGTTTCTCGGCTTTTGTACTCGCATTCTCCGTTGCATGACCGTCTTGAATGGGCATCAGGGTTATTGTGTTTCCCCCCTTTTCTATGCTCAATACTAAAGTTATAGCTTTGCAAACGTTCAATCCAACATGCGAGCTGCCCTTCGAGCTTCTTGAACTGCAGCAACCAACGTAATGCGGAGTGGTCTGTTTTTTAGGTGAAGTGTTGACCATAGATGTATTTGTGATAATGCTTGACGCACTTCAACATTGCCTGTAGCTCCCCTCTTATAATGCAATATTTTCTTTCGGGCTTAGAGAGTACCCTGCTCTAGTAGCCAATGACTTTTTCCGTCCCATCATCCACCTGAGACTGCTGATGTTCTCATATCTAACTTCCAAGGGTATTTCGACCGAGATTGTTTCAGCAAAGGATGATTTAACATTCCAGGATTTCTGCTGTTGTTCCCTTCGGTGCCAAAAATATTTCTATCGCTTTTTCTTGTTATTCAAACATTTTGTACTGGCCACTGGATCAAATTGGAACTTGTAGATATTAAATGGTCCGCTACCATCAAATGGGGGAACTTTATCTTCCTGTCTTGTTGGGTCTCCTCTTTTCCTGAACCCTCTGGAACTTGTAGAATTTATATTTGAAATTTAAGCTCACGAATTTCTTCTTCCATTTTCCTTTTTAGGATAGAAATTTTCTCTTCAACATAATTCTTAATGCCGCAAAGTCTATCATCAAACTCGCTGACTCTCAGCTCTATGACAACCACTCGTTTGTCCATGACTTTCGATATATCGTGGAGCTTTTGGTTTGTTGATCTAGAAGCTAGTGGCGGCTCGTAGCTAAAATTAGTGGGGGTCGGCACTGCGGGAACGACAGTGCTCTCTCTGCCTTGTGGAGCTTCCTGTGCTCCACGCCGACGGAACTGTGAAGCTTACAGTTCCATACAAAGAATATTGTATCTTTTTTCATAAACTGGAGGATGGTTACTGCATTGAGCTTAGGGATTATATATTATACAAGTATAATGAAAGAATTAAAGAAAAAAGGCTCATTATATTAAATGTTATAGATAATATCAAGTGGAAATTGGGGTGCTGCAGTTCCACAGTGCCTATACACGAGCCACCACTGCTAGAAGCTTTCTGAAATATTTGACTGACTTCGGTTAATATTTTCTCAGTTTAATCTAGATGCGTCTTAAAATTTTTCGTCTAGTCTCTCGCAATTAGTTTTAGAAGCTTCTTCTAGTCTCTTGCAATGAACTCTAAAAGATTCCTGTAATTCTTGTCTGACTTCAGCTAAGATTTTTTCGCTCTATGAATATAATGATTACTTTCCATGCGTACAAAAGAGTATGGTTATTATGTTCATAAAATTGATGCCCATCGTTGTGATTTGGACCGCGTTTGGGTATTGAAGTTTTTATTCATACATGGTTCAGAATACTATCGGTGATTATGAATTATACGGCGCATGAAGTTTTTTTAAAAAAGATAACTAAGCATGAGATAGTGTGGATAGTGAAGCCTTCCAGAAAAAATTGTTTTATTGCTAACATATCCCGAGCTACATTGGGTACCTTAGCTAGTATATATTTTGTTACGTTTATTACATGAACAATAAACGTTGTTTATTAGAGATCTCTTAGATTACAAAATTAAATACACAAATTTTAGAGTTTTTATCACTGCTAAATTTATTTAACAATGCATTACACAATTGGTTAATTATTCTTAACTACTACTCATAGTATGCACCGATAGCTTCACTGTTCTTCTTATTACACAGTCCAAAACTGACTCACGACCACTGAAGTTCACAAAAACACGGCACTGCACTAATCTTCTCAAAGATAACGGCACGGCACTGTCCTTTAGTTAAACACGGCACTATATTGTTCTTCACATAAAACACTTTACCACACTGGAACTAAAACGCACTGTTCACTATAGATGCTCTGAACGCACTGTTATTCACTTGAAAAGGGCTGGGAACAAACTCGACTCTCGGGACGAGCTGAGTCGCTTTATAGCCGGGCGTTAGACTTCAAAAGGTAATAGTCTGGACATTTCTAGATCCCGGACGGCTATTGCCGAGGACGGGCTAGATCATCGGTCGGCTCCTTTGATCTACTTCGGACTTCTTAAATATGTGATTACCTCTTTTTAGCAGATTTCCCTTAAGGGAAATCAGCTATTAAGGTCGTACTCATGACGCGACTTTCGAAAAATATCTTCAAATGTCCATCTATCCGACCCAGGAGATGACGAAAGTGAAATCCGTTCAAAATTATATATATATATATATATATATATATATATATATATATATATATATATATGTCTGTTAACGCTCTAGCGGTCGCACTTTTTGTTTGATAGTTACGAAACTCGATATGTTTTATGCAAAGAGGAAGATGAAGTTCTTTAATGCTGAAATAAGACCAGAGGAGGGGGGGGGGTTCAAAAATTCGAAATATCTCCGTTATTATGCATCGGATCGAAAGCTTTAGCTTGTACTTTGTGCGATTTATGCAAATACGTTCTTTTCATCCGCCCCCCCCCTTCTTTAGTTCTTGGACTACTAAAATTTGAGTTATGAAAATATAAATTATTCTGAATCATTATAAATTGCAGTACTAGATATAGTAAACAGTTTACAATAATGTTATTGTTTTATATTCAGATGTTTATCAGTATTTGTTTTTCTGTCCGGTGAAGAATATGTCTATCTATCTGTTCAGCTCTGAGTGGTTGGCAGACCTATGTGTTTAGAATTCAGAAGTCGTTTCCGTTGGAAGTTTATTAGAATTAACTGAAAGATTTCTCATTACCGTTTGTATTTACTCACTATAGTGTTGTGTTACCAGTATGCAGATTTCTCTATTGTAAAACTTCACAAGGGAAATCTGCTTAGTTTACGCAGCCCCTGCGTGACGGACTTTTTTAATTTTTCATATACGCAGTTTTTGCAATGTAATTTTTAACGGACCTCATCACCTTTCTACATCTAGTAGGTAGGATCGATGGACTTCGAAGAGTATAACTTCTTAGCTAATTTCCTGTAAGGGAATTTCGCTTAAATCAAAATCCTTATAGCGAAAAGGGAGGGTGAGGCGAGGGAAGAGTGTCAACCGTAGGGAAGGGATGGTGAGGGAGTTGTGCGCGCCTACCTCCTCAGTCTGTGTCCGGCCTCCGAGGTGTAAGGTGTACTCTCTTCCTCTTATCGTTCACGCGTATTTTATCGACGGAGTGAATCGCTTCATTTCAGCTGGGAGACAAGTCAACAGGTAGGCTCATCGTATTTTATATATGGATAACAACATTTACCCGAAATAAGTAAATTTAAAAATGTCGTGGTCCGTGTAAACCAGACAGATTTTTCTCATGAAATACTCATACAAGTGAAATTAAGTTGTCATCATCTGCACATTATAACTATTCTATTTCTCGCTTTTTGATTACCCTAAGTAAAAAGGCCCGAAAATTAAATTTGTACGACAAATATTTTTCTATATATCCGATAGCTGTATTTCGATTCATCTTAATGTGGAAATTACATTAGAAGAAGTGGAGGCAAATTCAAAACCCAATTCATAATCAATTTAGAGGAAAATGAATAGAAGAACGGCTGTACTTAGTTAGATTATTCAACAATATGTTATATAACATTAATGTTATTTATTTACGTCCTTTTTATGCTACTATGGCTAATCGGGACATGTTATTTACAGTCTACAGGAATCGACCCCACTGCTCTAGGTTTATCAAGTAAGACCAACGCCTTAACTGACATGGCTAACCTGAGCCCCAAATGTTACATTTTGTGGTTATTAATTATCTTTAATTATGATAAGGTCCGTTCAAATTTATATATATATGTCTGTTGGGTCGTAATTTTCTTTTGATTGTTACCAAACATTATATTTATCACTAATCGTCTCATGTTAAACCAAAGTACCTTTTGATCGACCGCAACAGGTACAGGAAAAGAGAAGGTATTTAGAAGAATTTCTAAAACCAACAATCCCAAAACATCTCAGCTAATATATAACATTCTGTGATTATTATTAATAACGAAGATGTTTGTTATTGTACGGTTTAGTACTTTGGAAAATCTCCTCTTTTCCTGGTCCCGTTTCGGACCATAACAAAATAGATGTTCAGTTTTAAAAGAGACATTTAGTGTTAAATATAAAGTTTGGTAACCTTAAAAAAATAATTTTGGCCCTACTGAAAATATATATAAATTTGGTTGAATCTCATTTTTTGTTATCTTTAATAAAAATTCGACCGAAAATTAGAACTATTTTAGAATTCGGGAGGGGAAATTGCTAATATAAGAATAAATGCAACAGATCTTGAGGTTACATTTAATGTTCTGTAATGTTTTAAGTCTAGTGCAAATTATATGATATTATTAAACTGTTTTACGTAGTTGGGTAGCATACATTTTAGCAGATTTCCCTTAAGGGAAATCAGCTATTGAGGTCGTACTCATGACGCGAGTTTCGAAAAATTTCTTCAAATGTCCATCGATCCTACCCAGGAGATGACGAAAATGAGGTCCGTTCAAAATTTTATATATATATCTATATATATATATATATATATATATATATATATATATATATATATATATATATATATTTGTCTGTTAACGCTCTAGCGGTCGTAATTTTTGTTTGATCGTTACCAAACTCGGAATTTAATCGTTTTATGTAAAAAGGAAGATCAAGTTCGTTAATGGCTGAAATCGGTCCAGTGGGAGGGGGGGTTTAGAGGGGGGATTTTTGGAAAATTCGAAATATCTCCGTTACTATGCGTCGGATCGAAAAATTGTATAGAATTAATCTTATTGCAAATTACATTTACTATAAATATTGTTCTATACATTTATTCCCTATCTTGAATATTAACCGAGATATTTGCATTTTTATTAAATTTGGGCCGATACTGGATTTTTGAATTTCCCGCCAAAACCTAGTTCGGCCCTTTGCCGTAACTGTTGGGCTCTTGTATGGAGATTTCTCTATTGTATTACTTCACGTGGGAAATCTGCTTAGTTTACGCAGCCCCTGCGTGACGGACTTTTTATTTATAATCTTAAAAGTTAAAACACTACTACTACGGTTTAACCAGAGAGAATATAGTTTCTCAGAATTTACGATATGGTTCGTATCTGTATAGCTGAATATATTCAGTTTACAATTTTAAAAATGGGAACATTTTTTGCTTGCTTTTCTTGCAGACCTACCAAATGTAATTTTCTAATTCTATTTTTCCAAATATAAACTGCACAAGTAAACAAAACTTTAATGATTTTCTTTGTTGTTGAACATTTTAGTACAGTATTAAAATATAATCTAAACCAGGGGTCTCCAAACTACGGCCCGCGGGCCACATCCGGCCCGCGGACAGATTTTGTCCGGCCCGCGGAGAGCTAGCATACTTGAAAACTCCTTTTAGAGAACATATTTTTTATAGCAAATTAAATTTAGTTTACTGAATTTGAATAATTATTAATATGACATCTACATTGGTATGGTCATGGGCTAACTACTCATAACATTGTTGCAGACTTATTGTTATTGTTTTTGTGATAAGTTGGATAAAGAAACACAGAATTGTAATGAGTAAAGACATGTATAATATGCAGAAAATTTAACTTCAGTATATAATAACTAACAAATTATTGAAATGAATCTAACTAATGTTTTATACATTTTAAATAAAAACATATCTTGTAACAAGCATAATGACATATGAAATACTAATGAGATTTATGTAATTGAGATTTTCCGCTGAAAATAGTTTGTAGTGGACTAATTTTACTTGTACCAATTATTAAAAGTCCGTCACGCAGGGGCTGCGTAAACTAAGCAGATTTCCCACGTGAAGTTTTACAATAGAGAAATTTCACGAGAGTCGAGCAGTAAAGGAAACGGCCGAACTAGCTTTTGGCAGGATAGTCACCCAGCCGTTAGCGGCCCTGATTTAATAAAAATGCAAATATCTCGGTTAATATTCAAGATAGAGAATAAATGTATATGACAATATTTATAGTAAATTTAATTTGCAATAAGATTGATTCTGTACAATATTTCGATACGACTTATAGTCACGGAGATATTTCGAATTTTCGAAAATCCTCCCCTCTAAACCCCCCCCCCTCACACTGGTCCGATTTCAGTCGTTAACGAACTTGATCTTTCTTTTTTAAAACGACTAAATATTCAGTTTGGTAACGATTAAGCAATAATTGCGACCGCTAGAGCGGTAACAGACAAATCTATCTATATCTATCTATATATATATAAAATTGTAACCTCTGTCTGTACATTGATTTTTTTCGCGAAATTTCACGATAACTTTTCGTTTCACATGTCATAGACACCATAACTGCATTTTGTTTCTTTCGTGTATGTTTGTTTGTTTGTTTGTTTGTTTGTTTGTTTGTTTGTTTGTTTGTTTGTTTGTTTGTTTGTTTGTTACCTTTTCACGCATAAACGGCTGAACCGAATTTTATGAAACTTGGTATGTATATTACTACTAACCCAACTTAGACTTTAGGCTATGTCAGTATTCTCTAGGACGAACAGGAGTGGGGGTTATAAGGGAAGCATGAAATTAAAAATAGTGATATTTCGTTTCCTATTGCATTTTCGTCAATTATGCACATGACAAAAGTTGTTTAATTTGTTATTTAGAGTAACTTTTGTTATATACACTTTTGTCGTATACCTAAGTATAAAGGCGTTATACGCTAAAACGATAGCGGAAGTCAACAATTTTCTATGGCACAAAAGACTCAACCGAACCAAACCAAACTCGGTATGTGAATTAGCACTAACGTCTTCCTTATTATAAGCCATACTAACATTTCTAGGGACGGGCAGGAGTGGGGGTTATAAGGGAGGCCTGAAATTAAAAATAGTGATATTTCGTTTCCTATTGGGGTTTTGGCAAATATGCACATAACAAAAGTTGTTTATTTTGTTATTTAGAGAAACTTTTGTTATATACACTTTTGTCGTATACCTAATTAGAAAGGCGTTATACGCCAAAAAGTGATAGCAGAAGTCAACAATTTTATTTGGCACAATAGACTCAACCGAACCAAACCAAACTCGATATGTGAATTATCACTAACGTCTTCCTTATAATAAGCCTTACTAACATTTCTAGGGACGGGCAGGAGTAGGGGTTATAAGGGAGGCCTGAAATGAAACTACCAGGTACCTCACCAGGAAAAATTAATTCAAATGTATGTTAATATTTTGTGCTTAATAATTCAAATCTATACATAATGCACAGGAAACGGGAAATATGACAATATGGATAACAGTGAAGTCTTACATAAAAAAATAATTTTATTATTAACAAATCCACAGAAACGACGGGTATTTAAACTAAACACTGGGACGGGTAAATGTCAAAATATTGTGCAAAGTAAAGCCTTGCCAAAAAAATACCATCACCATTCAGTCTCAAATGAATTCCCGAGCGAAGCCGGGTATCTGAGCTAGTATATATATAAAATTGTAACCTCTGTCTGTACATTGATTTTTTTCGCGAAATTTCACGATAACTTTTCGTTTCACATGTCATAGACACCATATCTGCATTTTGTTTCTTTCGTGTATGTTTGTTTGTTTGTTTGTTTGTTTGTTTGTTACCTTTTCACGCATAAACGGCTAAACCGAATTTTATGAAACTTGGTATGTATATTACTACTAACCCAACTTAGACTTTAGGCTATATTAATTTTCTCTGAGACGAACAGGAGTGGGGGTTATAAGGGAAGCCTGAAATTAAAAATAGCGATATTTCGTTTTCTATTGGTTTTTCGGTAAATGTGCACATAACAAAAGTTGTTTATTTTGATATTTAGAGTAACTTTTGTTATATACACTTTTGTCGTATACCATAGTTTAAATGCGTTATACTCTAAAAATTATAGCGGGAGTCAACAATATTATTTGCCAAAAAAGACTCAACCGAACTAAATAAAACTCGGTATGTGTATTAGCAGTGAGGCCTTCATTATAATAAGCCATACCAACATTTCTATGGACGGGCAGGAGTGGGGGTTATAAGGGAAGCCTGAAATTAAAAATAGCGATATTACGTTTCCTATTGGTTTTTCCGCAAATATAAACATAACAAAAGTTGTTTATTTTGTTATTTGGAGTAACTTTTGTTATATACACTTTTGTCGTATTCCTAAGTATAAATGAGTTATACGTTAAAACTTTAGCGGGCACTAACGGCTGAACCGAACTTAACAAAACTCGGTATGTCAATTAGCATTAATTCTTCCATGATTATAAGTTATATTAAAATTTTTAGGTTCAAACGGGAGGGGGGTAAAAGGGAGGCCTGAAATAAAAATTCACCATATTTACATGTATAAGAGACGGGAAATATAAAAATATCGAAGACTGTGATGCCTTATCGAACAAATAATTCTATTATTAGCAAATCCACGGCAAAGAAGGGTATCAATCCTAAACACTGGGACGGGTAAATGTCAAAGTATTGTGTAATGTAAAGCCTGCTAAAAAATACCATTACCACTCAGCCTCAAATGAATTCCCGGGCGAAGCCGGGTATCTGAGCTAGTCTATATATATATAAAATTGTAACCTCTGTCTGTACATTGATTTTTTTCGCGAAATTTCACGATAACTTTTCGTTTCACATGTCATAGACACCATAACTGCATTTTGTTTCTTTCGTGTATGTTTGTTTGTTTGTTTGTTTGTTTGTTTGTTTGTTTGTTTGTTTGTTACCTTTTCACGCATAAACAGCTGAACCGAATTTTATGAAACTTGGTATGTATATTACTACTAGCCCAACTTAGACTTTAGGCTATATTAATATTCTGTAAGACGAACAGGAGTGGGGGTAATAAGGGAGGCCAGAAATTAAAAATAGCGATATTTAGTTTCCTATTGCTTTTTCAGCAAATATGCACATAACAAAAGTTGTTTATTTTGTTATTTAAAGTAACTTTTGCTAAATACACTTTTGCCGTATACGGAAGTATAAATGAGTTATACGCTAAAAACTATAGCGGGAGTCGACAATTTTATTCTGCACAAAAGAATCAACCGAACAAAATAAAACTCGGTACGTGTATTAGGACTAACGCCTTCATTATAGCAAGCCATACCAACATTTCTAGGGACGGGCAGGAGTGGGGGTTGTAAGGAAGGCCTGGACTATAAAATAGCGATATTTCGTTTCCTATTGCCTTTTCAGCAAATATGCACATAACAAAAGTTGTTTATTTCGTTATTTAGAGTAACTTTTGTTATATTCACTTTTGTCGTATAGAGAAGTATAAACGTGATATACACTAAAATCTAAAACGGGAGTCAACAATTTTGTTGGGCACTAACGATTGAACCGAACTTAGCAAAACTCGGTATGTCAATTAGCATTAAATCTTCCATGATTATAAGCTATATTTAAAATTTTAGGTCCAAACGGGAGTGGGGATTATAAAAGAGGCTGAAAAGCGAGAAGTCTAATGCGGGAGCGGAAGATGACGGCAGCCTTACCAGTTAATTGAGTTTACTTATTTCCCGTCTGGCATTGCTGGAAGTGATTTCCAGTGAGATTCACTATTAAAAATATAATCTTACATATAAAACTTTGCCTGAAGAATTTGAGCTCGGGTAGGCCTTTGAAAGAAAATATGTTCATTATGGATGATATTTAATTGTAATAAATGCTACCCATGATTATGGTTTGAATTATTGAAAAACGGTGAGTCATAAAGTGCAGAAGGATTAATTAGGAACACATTTTCATTTATCCTTCAAAACTAAAATTTCTATTCTATTAATCCCCAAAAGTTACCCTTCAGGGTTGGCTATTTCGGAAAATCATTACGTCGTGGAGGGAAGTGTAATTGTACACATTGAAGTCTTACTATCAAAATACCATCATTAGTCAGTCAACAATAATTTCCCGGGCATCGCCGGGTATCTGAGCTAGTATATATATAAAATTGTAACCTCTGTCTGTACATTGATTTTTTTCGCGAAATTTCACGATAACTTTTCGTTTCACATGTCATAGACACCATATCTGCATTTTGTTTCTTTCGTGTATGTTTGTTTGTTTGTTTGTTTGTTTGTTACCTTTTCACGCATAAACGGCTGAACCGAATTTTATGAAACTTGGTATGTATATTACTACTAACCCAACTTAGACTTTAGGCTATATTAATTTTCTCTGAGGCGAACAGGAGTGGGGGTTATAAGGGAAGCCTGAAATTAAAAATAGCGATATTTCGTTTTCTATTGGTTTTTCGGTAAATATGCACATAACAAAAATTGTTTATTTTGTTATTAGGACTAACTTTTGTTATATACACTTTTGTCGTATACCT
Organism: Riptortus pedestris; assembly: GCA_019009955.1. Classification (NCBI taxonomy): domain Eukaryota; kingdom Metazoa; phylum Arthropoda; class Insecta; order Hemiptera; family Alydidae; genus Riptortus; species Riptortus pedestris. The sequence continues at coordinate 24,986,070 of CM032230.1, read as the reverse complement.
AAGTATAAATGAGTTATACGTTAAAACTTTAGCGGGCACTAACGGCTGAACCGAACTTAACAAAACTCGGTATGTCAATTCGCATTAATTCTTCCATGATTATAAGTTATATTAAGATTTTTAGGTTCGAACGGGAGGGGGGTTATAAGGAAGGCCTGAAATAAAAATTCACCTTATTTACATGTATAAGAGACGGGAAATATAAAAATATCGAAGACAGTGAAGTCTTATCGAACAAATATTCTATTATTAGCAAATCCAAGGCAACGACGGGTATCAATCCTAAACACTGGGACGGGTAAATGTCAAAATATTGTGCAATGTAAAGCCTGCTAAAAAGTACCATCACCATTCAGCCTCAAATGAATTCCCGGGCGAAGCCGGGTATCTGAGCTAGTATATATATATATATATATATATATATATATATATATATATATATATATATATATAAAGTTTTGAACGGACCTCATTTTCGTCATCTACTAAGTAGGCTCGATGGACATTTGAAGAAAAATTTCAAAAATTCCGTCATGAGTACAACCTCAATAGCTGATTTCCCTTAAGGGAAATCTGTTAAAAGAGATTTCAGATGCTCATCAGTTAATTTAGATCTGTAAACATTTTTTGTGTTCTTCATTTTGGAGAAGGTCTTCTTACACAAATAAGTAGTACCAAAGACAGAAAACAGCCCACGAGGTTTTGGCCATCGGAACTTACTGGAGTAATCAGTATGGCCCTAAGGCTGGAAAGTTTGGAGACCCCTAATCTAAAGAATTGAGTTCTAATCTCAAAGGCTCGGCAAGGGTTGAGCTACCGATATATCAGAATAAATTTGTGATTATCTCACGCGATCGTGCAATATAAATTAGAAAATTTAAATTCGGTTCAATGGACAATAAAAAGCAAACGGGCAGAAGGCGTTCACTCTCAGTGCGTCCAAAAAATCCTCAAGTAACTGCTGGTGAGCTTTCAGAACACATCGCAACATCTTATGGACAACTGTGACACCCCGTGAGGAATAGGATAAATGCAGCAAAATATAAGGGTAGAGCGGCAAGAAGCAAAATTTTATAAATGAAAAAAAAAAAACCTGGCAAATGACTGGTGTGACCTAGAGCATGTAAACAAACTTTTTTTTTTTTTTTGTGGAAAAATGTGTTCAAGCATGAAAGCAAATTCAATATATTATATATGTATATTTAAACCAAAAAATCGGCTACCAACTGTGAAGTATGCGGAGGTAATGTTATCATTTGCAGTAGCATGATTGCTAGTGGGGTAGTTGCTTTACGTTATTGATGGGATTATTAATGTTGTAAAGTATGTGAATGTGTTTCGAAGGAAATAATAAAAAAAATGCGCGATAGCTATGAGTTGAAGGCAGTTATTTGTTCCAACACGATAATGACCCCAAATATAGGCCCAAGGAAAGCAATGAATGGTTGCTATTTGTATGTAATGCTCCAAACACTACCACAATCACCGGATCTTTACCCAATCGTGGGGACATTTGTGGGCCTTATTAGAGTTGAAAATCGAAAGTAGATGTATTTCTGGAAAAGAATTCGTTGACCTTCCCCGCAAAAGCTTGGGCCGAAATTGGATCTCAGGAGACCATTGAAGCTGTTAGAATCAATGCCACGGAGATTGCACGCTGTGATAAATTGGGAAGTGTATCCAATAAAGTACTGAAAATAAATCGTGAGTCCTTTCTTTTTGTTTATTAAGTGCATGAATAATTATTTTGCATTGAATAATTTAAGTTTAAATTATTAAAAAAATTGTATTTGTTTCTAATTTTTGCTAATGAATAAAATTAATGTGAATTGGTGTTGCTTATCGCTATCTGTCGTTTTATCTGATTAAAAAAAAATATTTTTGGCGAATAAACTGAGTGTTTGTATAATTTTTTTACCCAAATTTTTTCGAAATGTGATCTAATGTATGGATAAATACAGGGAGTCCTTTCATATAAAAGTAATTATTTTCTTAGACAATTTTTCATCATGGTTAATTTCATCACGCCTTTAAAATATATTTAATAGAAAACGAAAGTCCTCGCATAGAAATAAACATTGAAATAACTATAAGTTGTTAATTTCCTATTATTTGGGAGTGTTATTATTCACTTCATAAGTTAAAATTGCTGGGAATGCTATAGTCATAAATCCTTCAAACCTAAATTTGTTAATGTTTTGTCCCCCAAGGCGATGTAATGATATTATGGAGGTCAGGCTGGATTCGTTGTATTTTATGCAATTTAATATAATTATAAATAAGCCTTTGTATATACAATCATTTTCACTCCGTCATTTACAACCACGGGCAACTTCATGAATATTCTACCCAATAATGTAGCCCTTACAGAAGTATTTTCTTCATTTTATTCTAAAAATGTTCCCTTATTAGTGGTTAAACTAGAGCGAGCCCCGCAATTGTTTAGACACGCTTTCCCTGGTTTCATGTTATCTGGTGAATTTTTAAATAGTTTTTATTGCATAGTGACGGAGAAAAGTCTTCCCACAATATATACACACATTGTGGGAATAGTTTTCTTCATCCTATATTCTCACTTCAGGCATCCTAAGCATTTTTATTATTTTTTTGGCAAATGGATGAGAGAAATCATTAATTTGGCTGATGTACTCTACTACATTATCACTCATGGGGATTTTATATTCTTTAACCGATGTTCAAATTGCAACTGAAATTATTTAAGCTCAGAACTAAATTTACTGATAAAACCCTGGTCGCCCAACCAGGACAATTACTATCCACAAATGTAAATGTAAGAGCATATAAAAACTCTTACTTTTTTAAACTCATTGTAAATGCTAAGACGATACATTTAAAAAATCTATTTAATAATTAATCAAATATAACCCAAATAACTAACATTCAATTAAAAAAAGTAATAAATCGATTAAGTATTTTTAACATGACCTTAAATGTAGTAATAAGAGAAAGTTCATCACGCATGGTCTGCGTTAAATAAGCAGATTTACGACGTGGAGGAATGACAGACTAGTAACGTTTTGCTCGCAATAAAATCTCTATTTCTAAATCAAAATTTGACGAGTATTTGTAGGGGTTTATTATAGGCTGACAACTACAAAATACTAATAAACCACTTAATATTTGAGTTAGTAGAAATTGTTTATAACAACAATAACAATCAACATTGTTTGTAACACTGAATGTAGTTCTATGACATTTTTCGATCATGAGCACAACCTCAGTAGCTGTTTTACATTAAGGGAAATTTACTAAAACCATCAGATTCCACTCTAAATAACAGAATATCTTAGCGTTTGGCACAAGAATTTATATTTAGCATAAAAAAATAAAAGTATGTGCCGACGGTGAGTTGTAAAATAATGAATTGGAATGTTAAGCACTTCAAGCTCTGCAACTCCATTTTTTTTTAGCAGGATAAAAAGCTTTTAGCACTCCTGCAGATAAACGCCTCCGGGCGAATGGTGAGAGGGAGCAGAATGATGGTCTTATGCAGAGTCGTTAAAGACCTCTGCCCTAATTACTCTTGGCTAGGCAACATGGAGTATCCTCAGTGCAGTGCGGTGTTTAGTAACGACACAATAGATTAACCTAGAAATGTGGGTTCGGCTCTCGTTTGTACAACAAGATTTTAATTTATGACAATTTAAATGAACCGAACCTAGATGAAAAAGTCTTCCGCCATTATCATAAAGAGGACTTTAATAAGTAATTTTTTTTTACTTAATTTCAATTTTGGAAACGCGAATACGGTATGTCGCATTGAAAACAAAAAAAACTATCTCGGGACCTAGTTGGGATTCAATTAGTTGAAATTTATATGTTTGTGAACTGACTCAATTTTTGTTTAGTAATGTTTTCTTTATTTGAGTTTAATAATATTTATTTGTGTGTGTCGCAATTTGATGTCGCTTCACACTGTTTCTTATTATAAAAATAAAATAGTTGGCAAAGCCACCTTATTATAAAAAAATATGTTAAAATATCTACGTTTTCTCCAGTAGTCAATAGGGACAGAAAGTCGATTCATTAAGTCTACAGTTCAATCTTTTAGTGTCAAAATTGGTTGAAAAGTTGTGACTCTTGGAGGTGTTCATGATAGTCGCAATGGCTGTTGTATAGTAGTTCTGGAAGGTTGGTAGGTAAGGGTAGGTCTTGTCCGTTATTAGTCTGCAGTCTGTAAGTAAGTGTTTGATAGTCAGTTGTGTATTGCACAGTGTACATAAAAGTGGATCAGTCCTAGTCATGAGGTGTCCGTGTGCTATCCGTGAATGGCCTCAAACGAGCAAGAACTGCTTCTCTTCTAGTGCTCTGATTACTTGACAATCATTCACGAAAAGTGTAATTTATTTCTCGTAGTTTTGTGTGTGTCTGACGTCATTCAACTTCTCATTTTATGCTGACCTCTATGTTAATAAGTTTAAAAGCATCGCGTGCTGTAATATGTCAAGTTGAGTCGCTAATTTTGCATTTTTGTCATCCAAAATATTTTTCGTGATGTCTGAATGTCCTGCTATCCAATGGATAGTTTTTACTAAATTCATTTCTGTTTGTAAGTTTGTTAGTAATTCCTGAAGGCGTCTCGTGAGATGGTGAGTTGAGTAAAGATCAAGTATTGACTGTATACAACTGTAGGACTCAGTAAAGACATGTTGACATGTTTTGCGTTAGTAAGGTGTTGCAATAAGCCTTGTAATTCAGCAGTTTAATAATAAATTAAGTACTGAATAACACATCAAAGAGCTCTAATTGCTCTAATGTTTTTCTCTATGTATTTTCATTATACATATAGCCTCAGGTTTAACAGGAACTCCTTTGTCTAGGATCTAAAATGGAGAAATTTAGTTCCCGCTTCAGTGAATAAATATTTAGAATATAAAAATAAATAAATTAGATGTGGCAGTCATTATTATCACACTGATGTAAATGTCGTCGTGGCCTTTTTGCTATTAGTGTACAGACATTGCTTTGAAGTTTCTCAGGGAAGCTCACTAGTGGGAACCTGCCACTTTTTTCCAATGACTTCTTATGTAATGTTACAGATTTCCATTGTCGGTTTTCCTCAGCTTTTTATATCTGGAAAGTACTGTGTGGTTATCAAAGTCTTAATGAATGAATTTATTGCCTAATTGAAATTTATTATTTAATCCTTTAAACAACCCTCATATTTGGGTTCATTGTACTGAACGAGGTTGAGTTTTGTAATAATTAAGTTTGTCCTTGTTTACTCCTGTTTTCAGTTTCAAACATTATTTTACATCTAAACAATCCCAGCCCTTTTGAGTCGTAGACGCATTATTTACAATTTATTGATATTACTTTGTTAGTGTTTGTATAGGTGTTAATCTCAATCCTCTATGGATACTCTGTGGGATATATGTTTGGGATGTACATAATTATTTTTGCTTGTCTACAGGAAATAAGGCCGACTGAATCAAAAACGTTTCTCTGAGCCCAATCTTGTTATCCCTTGTTTAAGAGATCTGTTTTACGCTGCGTGTTGGAGGGCTTTGTGGTCTCCTACCTATGCTGATTAAAGCCCTTGAATATACATCAAATGTTGTTGGGCTTTTGTATCTATTGCCTTTGTAGCAGTTAACTACACCACAAATTTTAGTGGGATTTGTGAAACCTGATTCATTATAGAGTTAGAAGCCGTAAGTTCATACTAAATGTGATTCCAATTGCTTTAGTATTAGTACCCTAAGTATTATGTATTAAACCGCAATTGTTAAATTGATTACATTCAAAGTTTTACTTCTGCCTATTTTCGCATTAAATATAAATGTTACAAACGCATAATCAAGGTTTTGTTAAAAATAACTCTAGAGAGAAAGTTCAATTTGATTTTAGAGGAAATCGGTTTGTAATTCAGGAATTCTGAGTAAAGCGATATACAGATTTCCTACCATGACTGGAGTTGGCAGAAAATCATGTAACTTGATATGTAGAAAATACGATAGGGTAGTTCCAGGAATATGAACATCCGCCTTCTGTATATGAAAAGTTATTTTCTGCTCTATATCCTGTGTCAATAACAGCTGCTATCTGACTAAGCGAATGTACTATACGATACATTCTATAATGTAATTCAGATTGCCCGTCATTTACGGGATGGCATATATGAAAATGGTTATTGTATTATCGAGCTATAACTCATGCCAGACTAGTCTCTGCCAATCGAAGGGAATTAAACCTTTATTAAGGAAAAACTGGACACCTCATGACTTAATGTACTACTATTAAACTAACTAAACAAAAAGTTAGGTTGCATTTCATTTGACAGTGATACACGATATATCCCTTCCAATGCATTGGATCGAGAAATGTATTAGAACATAATTTATAGACTTTTCATGATAAAGAAAAAAAAGGGCCTATACAAATCTTTTGTATCTCGGATAAGTTCAAAGAATTTGGATTCTTGAGGGAACTCTCCGCCCATAGTCGATTTCAAGCAAAAGAGTAGGTGCACAACTAGATGTTACAACAATCACCTTATATGAACTTCGACATTCAGCTTCAACATAAGATTTTGTGTTACATGTTATATGTACGTCCCAGACATCACGCTAAAACTTGTCAAAATGGGTTCAAGAATAATCAAAACGGGCAATTCCGTTGAAATTTGGAAACCAAAGATTTTCACTATTACAATGTACAAAGGAAAAATAAACAGTTATCAGATAATCATTCACCAAACGAAAAAGATATCGTAAAAGTTTTATCGGATTTTTATTGACGGAAAGATTCTACTCTTTGAACTATCTTCGTTCCGTTACAAAGTTAGCGGCCATAATTTTCGTTTGTTCGTAAACAACTCGACATTCGTTCTATGCAAAACTAAAGGGTGAAGTTCATTAATGGCTAAAATCGCTGCATGAGAACGAAATACCTCCGTGAAATGTGACTATCAAATCATTATATAAAAAATCTTGTTTCATTCTACAGTTCTTTTTTAGCATATTACCCTGATGGAAAACCAGCTGTTGAAGTCGTACTCATGACACGATTTTCAAAAACTTTCCATCGATCCTGCTTTGGGGATGGCGAAAATGAGGTCCGTTCAACATTTTATATATATACTAGACTAACCGGTGTAAGGAGGCTTAGAGGGGAGGAATTTTGAAAATTCGAAATATCTTCGTTATTATAAGTCGTATCGAAGAAGTGTAAAGAAGCAATACTATTGCAAACGTAATTGCCTATTAATGTTCCTATATAAATATTTTCTTTGTCATGAATATTAACCGAGATATTTGGATTTGTTTGTTTTCAGCATTTAGTAAACCTCCTCATGCCATATTAACAATAAGCTATTATATCATGATCTACTCTATTCTAAGCTCAAATACCAAGTATTGTTCTCATTGAACTTTTACTTTAGAAGATAAATGCAAATATGTGGCGCACGTGGGAAATCTGCTTAGATTACGCAGCCCCTGCTTGGCGGACTTTTATTACGGTTTAAGGAAATTTTACTCTTTTTATTCTGACGAATGAGTCTATTTTTATTATTCAATTAATACTTGAATAAACAAATACTTCTTGTGATTTGACAAGTATTATGTTTAATGGTGCCCAATTAAGATACCTGTTTGCGTCAATCGTATATCAGTTTAAACAAAGTGTAATGTCCTCTTGAGATGTAATTCAACCGTATCCAGTATTTTCTTGAAGAAAAAAAACATGGTGATTTGCGACATAGCATGTTATTCATATGCAAATCAGAAAAAAAAAATCAATGAATTCAGTAGAAAATCCGAATTTGTTATTTATTTATTAGCTATTAAGATATCAGTAATTTATTTCCGTTATTATGTCTCGGATCAAAATATTGTATATAATTAATGCTATATAATGTTCTCTAAATGTTGTCATGTGTGTTTTTTCACTATGTTGATGTTAATGAAGATATTGGTAATTTTCAGTTTTCGGCCTTTAGTAACCCCCTCCCCCCCCTCCTACTAATGTCATATTAACAATAAGCTTTTGTATTATGAAGTACTTTATTTGAAGCCTAAATACCAAATATTGTTCTCATTAAAACATTTAATTTTTGAGACAAACGCAATATGTAAAATACATAGTTTACGCAGCCCCTGCGTGATGGACTTCTTTTGAGTTTTTAGTCCTCAGTAAACCCCCACTTCTATTCATGTCACATTTAACATTAAGCAGTTATGTCACGAACCACTTTTATTCCGAGCATAAATTACAAATATTGTTTTCATTGGACATTTACTGTCACTCTCTGACTTAGTCCCTCCATGTCTAGATAAGGGTGGTATCAGATAAATGTTGATAAGCTGTGCTAATTAGCCTTAGTAGACCAAAGTGGACGTTAATAAATAGTATACAGCTACTACATTTTATAACGTCATACAGTAAATAACGTTACTTGTAGCAACCCTGTTACCTTAAAAATACAACATTGATTCATTTGGTACTTGGTTTGGAGTGACTTTATAGTGGTAATTTTCTCGAGGTGGATTTTTCACAATGATTTATGGTAAAGTGACATGAGAATTATTATGGAGTTATTATAATATTGTTGCGTAGGTTAAATATACCAGGAACCACGTGATTGGGGAGTGCGGAGGAGTTCAGAGAAGTGCCGCTAATTGGTGGCGCCCTTACTAGTCACTTCTAGTCCTTCTTGGAAAAGCCTCGACCTCACCCTGCTCTCCATTTAAGCCTGTACAGCTAAATCTAATTATAGCCGTCTCCCTGGAACCTTTAGACCTTTCTCGAACTGGAACCTTCTATGCCTAGACACTTCTACGCGCATTTAAAAGGGAGTCTCACAGTTACCCCACAGTCAGATTTACGGTCAGACGTCTTGATGGTCACATCAGTGCTACAGTGCGACTTAGTGCAGCGCGGTAAAGTGTTTTTATAAGAAGAACAGTGTTGTGCCGTGACTGTAAGTAGCAGTTTAAGTGCCGTGTTTAAGACAGTGCAGTGCCGTGAAGTAAAGGACAGTGGAGTGCCGTCTTTTGTGAATTTCAGTGACCGTGAGTGAATTATTGGACTGTGAAATCTGAAGAACAGTGACACTATCAGTGTAATACTGTGAGTAGTAATAATCAAGAGTATTATGCATTGTGAAATAAATTGTGCAGGAATAAACTGTGAAACTTGTGTGTGTTTAATTTTGCAATCCAAAAGAACTCTTATTAACGTTTATTACTGTTTTTGTAATAAAAACGTAACAATATTTTAGTTTTCAAAGAGTACTACCTGTTGGTCCTTGAAAGAGAATTAGTTCCCAAGTTTTATTCTTATACGATTTAACTTTGAGACATTAAATAGCGATTACCGAATTTATTTCTAAATATTGAAACATTTATACACAATATAAAGTTTGCTGAATGGGAGCTCAGATTTTTATGATGGAGTTTTGTGTTTCACTTTCGTTCTCATATTTTATTCAGGCCTCATTAATATAGATATATTTTCCCCTGTTTCAATTAATTTCTCTCTTGATTACAAATTAATTTCTGTATTTGTATATAATTCCTTTTTGTATGCCAATTTACGGAGCTGATTTATTGACTGTTGACATTTCATTTAGTGGACCATATTCTAATATATAAACATTTATCTCATATAACATAAATTACTGAAACAAAAGCAGATGTTTGATAGCGTATCGGTGGGTTGAGTTGTTTACCTTGAGTTCAGAAATAATCTCCCTACCAGTTAGAGAGTTATCGTTATTTGATTCGGGTCAATTGTTTTAGGAATTCTCTATATTTATATCATAATTCATTCCTTTAAAGCAGTCAAATCGCGTTCATTACTAAAAATAGTTTATTATTATTGTTCTTATGCCCTCTCTTTTAAGCTATGTTAAATGCTTTACAGAGTTTATAAAGAAGCAGTCACTGTTTCCATAAGTGTAGCTAAAAATCGATTGGCCAAAAATGAAACATTCTTTTTTGTCCTAATATTAGCTATCCTTTACTTTTTAATTTGGCTTTAATTTACACACATGGTAAACCTAGAGTGGCGAGTTCGATTCTTGCCTGGGCAAAGGAAATTATTTAGTGACGAAATTCATTAAATAACGCCCTAAAATCCCACCCTGGCTAGAAAATGGTGGTAACCTGTAGATAACCCGTCCCGATTAGCCTAATTTGCAAAAAGTGGACGTTAATAAATAATAATAATAATATTTAATTTACATATAAACGTAGTTAAATATAGAGATAAAGGCTAATAGAGATTTTATTAAAAATACCGTAAATAACCAATTAAAACACAAGCCACATGTAACCTAAGCAGATTTCCGTATATGACTTGCTGATAATTGATATCATCAAATTAGAACGTACAATTTTTAATGATGACATCACACTGAAATTATTTTCATAACTCGCTCAACAGTCAAATGAAAACAATATTTCATATTTACGCTTCGAATAAAGTGGTTCACGGCATAAAAGCTTATTGCTGATATGCGAAGAAGTGGGGTTACTGATGGCTAAAAATGATCGGAAACTGAATTTGCAATTAAAATGGTTCTATAATTTTTGTTTTGGTTTGTATAATAATGGATATGTTTCGAAAGTTCTTCCCTCTAACCAACCCCTCCCTATTCCAGATTCGATTTCAGCCGACGACGAACGAACTTTATCTTTAGTTTTTTTTAAAAAAAGTAACTATCAAACAAAAGCATATATATGTGTAACTATCTAACTATTTATCTTTCTATCTATATATCTATCAATATATATATGTATGTAGTACTTACAGGCTACACCTGGTAATTGGTTATGTGAACTGGTGAACCTGATTTCGATGGAACCGAAAAAGGGAATAAGAGATTCACAAGGAGATGCAGTGGTTTCCCATAGCCGTCTGCACCAGACCATCCAGCAACAAAAGCATCATGAGGGAAATCCCATCTACACCAGTAAAGGCATGAGTTCTTGCCAGAAAATTCTCATTTTCTGGCCTGGGCAAGTTCAAGGCCAGAGTTGTTAGATAGTCATTCCTCGGTAGCCTGCACCCTGCATAAGCTGACTAATGATAGACTATTATCCAGTAAGAGTATGCAGACCACAACTTTAATTATACACACATGCAGGGGACTCAGGTTAGCCATGTGAGGCGTTGAAAGCGTTGACCTTAATCTGACATGGTAAACCTAGAGTGTGGCGAGTTCGAAATCATTAAGTAACATTGAAAGTCCCACCCTGGCTAGAAAAGGGTAGTAACCTGTAGATAAGCCGTCCCAATTAGCCTTAGTTGCAAAAAGTGGACGTTAATAAATAATGATAATAATAAGGACGAACTAAGCAGATTTCCACGTGCTGTTATGACATACTACTGATCTATTCTCACCAGCACATATTATCTATTTTTATGCAAAATGCCGATGAGTAGAAAAGGGGCTTTAATGAAACTGAAAATAAGAAATGCAAATGGCTCACTTACAATTTGAGGTACGAAAAATCCAATGAACGGCAATTATAGCTATCAATAGTTAGTGCTATAAAATTTTACGATCCGAGTCATAACAAAGGTTATATTTAAAACTTTCGCAGCTAAAAATTAAAATCCTAATTGATGATTTCATTACACAGCGTATTTGCATTCATCTCATCTTCCTGAATGATCTTAAAAGACATATTTTCGGTAATAAGCTCTGAATAAGACGTTTCATCATATATTCGCTTATTGTTGACTCATAATGGCGGATTATTGAAGGCTAAAAATTAATATCTCGGTTAATATTCTTGATTTAGAACCAATATGTACAACATTTAGTTTGCAATAAGGTTTGTTCTTTAGAATTTTTTATGTTACAGTTACACAATTAGATTTTTAACGAATATTAAGAAACAATTGATAATTATGCTTTCAATATCTTAAAATTTGTAGCCACTCGAGCGTCATGCCTAACTATTAAAGTCCGTCACGCATTAATTAATGTAACAGCTTATATGAAGCTGAAGGCCGAAAACCAAAAAGTCCGTCTAAGCAGATTTCCCACGTGAAGTTTCACAAAGAGAAATCCGCCAAATAACAACAGTAGTAGTAAGGAATATCTAAACCTATTCACGAGGAACGAATAGTTACCGAAACGGCCCGCACTAACTCTCGGCGGAGAGTCCCGAACATTGCCGACTCCTGCCGACCACACGCATGCATACAAATGCAAATATCTCGGTTAATATTGAAGATACAGAATAAATCTATATAACAATATTTATGGTAAATGTAATTTGCAATAAGACTGATTCTATACAATTTTTCGATCCGACGCATAATAACGGAGATATTTCGAATTTTCCAAAATCCCCTCTTTAAACCCCCCTCCCACTTGTCCGATTTCAGCCATTAACGAACTTGATCTTTCTTTTTACATAAAACGCTTAAATATGAAGTTTGATACCGCTGAATCAAAAATTGCGACCGCTAGATCGTTAATATATATATATATATATATATATATATATATATATATATATATATATATATATATATCATTTTGAACGGACCTCATTTTCGTCATCTCCTGGGTAGGATTGATGGACATTTGAGGAAATTTTTCAAAACTCGCTTCATGAGTACGACCTCAATAGCTGATTTCCCTTAAGGGAAATCTGCTAAAAGGGCAAATATCTCGGTTAATAATCAAGATAATGAAAAAAAGTACACAACAAACATTAATAGAACATTACTATTCCAATAAGATTGTTTTTATACAATTTTTCGATCCGACCCATAATAACGGAGATCTTAAGAATTATTGAAATTCCCCCTTTCTAAACAAACCCCCATTGTCACTCTTCGGATTTCAGCCATTAACGAACTTGATCTTTCTTTTTAGATAAAATAATTAAATATCGAATTTGGTAACGATCAAACAAAAATTGCGACCGCTAGCGACACATTGCGACATCTTCTGAGTAGGTACGATGCACATTCAAGGAAATTTTTTTTAAAATCGCGAAATGAGTAAGGCCTTAATAGCTGATTTCTCTTTAGAGAAATCTGCTAAAAATATGGATATATGTGTGTGAAGTTATATATATCGCGAATATATATGACATAACTTCCAGAGGAAATTTACTAAAATGATAACAGGCATTCCTGTTAAAACCTGCTATTAATCATTTTAACATTCTGATTTAATGATCAGCATACTAATTTCTCCGAAATCAATAATGTCATTTTATACGATAACATCATTGAATTAATTGGAAAGCTTAAGCATTTCCTCGTTTTACTGTAGAATAAAGAAAGCGGAATATGTTACACAATTTGTGTCTGAATCAAGGTAGTAAAATACTTTCTGGATTCCTGAATTCGGATCGGCCGGAGAAAGTTAGGTGTATTTATGGTCTCCGTGAAACATTCCTATCGATAAAGAACGGTATTTAGTCTATAGATCGAAATTGAAACGTTCTAATGAAATATTTGAATGTTCACCAGTATTTACTACAATATGGGAAAAAAGGTTTAATGATTTTATTATTATTACATGTTAAATAAATAATATGAGTTGTACCTGGAGTTCAGATGGTAAAGACTGAGCTAGTCACCAGGGATACCCGGGCTGGATTCCTGGTGGTAGGACAACGATTTTTCTCTCAAGTAATTTAAAATTTGAATTTAATTAATTGCAAGCTGTACTCGGTGATCAGGCGTGAATATTAACCGAGATGTTGCATTTTTTAGTTTTCAGCCTTCAGCAAACCCTCACTCCTACTCATGCCACATAAACAACGCTCTGTTATATAATAAACCGCTTTATTCTTAGATTAAATACCAAATATTGTTTTCAAAAGACCTTTATTATACGAGATACATGCTTATATGTTCTGGCACCCCTCCCCTCCCCCCATCTTAAGATCTTGTACTACTAACATTTGTTTGATTGAAATAAACATTTCTTGATTCATTATATATTACAGTACTACATATAGTAACTAGTTTTTAATAAAATGAATATGTTACATTAATGAATGTGTGTTGTTCTGATATTTTTCAGTAATTTATTTTTCTTTCCGTTGAAGAATACTTCTATCTAGCTATTCGCTGTGAGAGGTTGGCAGTCCTGTTAGTTTACAATTTAGACGCTTTCCGTTGGGAGGTTAGTAAAATTGACTGTTTGATTTCTCATTACCGTTTGTATTTATTCACTTAATATTCACGGTGGTGTTAAGTGTTAGCAGTATGTAGTATTTCTCTATTGTAAAACTTCACATGGGAAATCTGCTTAGTTTACGCAGCCCCTGCGTGACGGACTTTCCTACTAGTGCTAGCGGCCTCCAACCAGGCTTTCTGGATACACAATCTCTGCATGTCCTAAAGTAAAACGCCTGCCTAAAGTATATTTTTGCGCCCCTCCTCCATACTCTACCGGCATTAAGTTATATAAAACTATTCATTAAGCACTGTAATATAGAAAACATCAGATTATGAAATCTATTATCTAAACTCAGATGATTTCCCATAGAAACCTTCAGGTATGTTAAATTCCTTGAAGTAATGATATCACGTCATAACTTGATATTGAATTATTTGTAGTTAGATGCGCGTCCCCAATATTGAGCGACATTGTTTCAGCTGGTGTTAACCAGTTAGTTCCATGCATTGAGGCACACTCGAAATATTTATATTCAGGTGAGACGCTTCCACTTGCAGACTAAGGTCCTTAAATTTCGTGACCCGATTCCTAATGGCCCACGGTCTCACTCAATAGGTCATAGAAATATTTAGACATTCAAGGTCGCGAAGAGAGTTAATGTGTGACTTGAAACACTAACCACCGCTCTTAATATATTCCAGACCTGCTTGGTCTTAAGCAAACTTATCTGGAGAGTATTTAAGATTTGACGTGAGATAACATCCTGTAGATCAGTGGCTGTGCCAGAGGGGGTGGGTGCAGCACTCCCGCCCTCTACTCATCAAATCAGGTTTACTATTAAGGCCATGAAAATAAAGTAAGATAAAACAATTACTGATATTTCCAAAATTACAGATAGATTTAAATGTTTAGATTCCATGTTAATAAGACTGTTGGGGTACTTGCAATCCTATTGCCGAATACTTAGTAAAAATTTCAATTGCTACTACTGACTAGAAAACGAAAATGAAGTTCAAAATATATATATATATATATTTTTCTGTTAATTCACAAACATCAGGAATTTTCGTTCCATCGTTTGCTGACTCGATATTTCATGTAAAACAAAATATTGTGTCCACTAATAGCTTAAATTGGACTTGGAAAGTTGAGGGTTCAGAAAGGGGTTAAGTTGGAATATCCTAGACATTTCCTTTACCACCTATCAAAAAATCTGACCGTCTGATATGTGAACACCACATGCCTCCCTTGTACTCCTAAATTAAATAAACAAATACTGTAATTCATTTAGAACTACTTGAACGTGATATACAGTACTTCGGTTATAATGTATATTAAAAAACGCCATAAGGACATAATTTATAGATTTTTTTTCTCTAATAGATTCGGTGAAATTTGCATTTTTTTTTAAGGACCTTTAGAGGTGATCACTATATGTCACATTTAGGTTAGTCACTTTTGAGTTGTCGAGTATACGTATTATATTCTTACAGTATCAACCCAAAACTAATCAAAATGTTTTCAGAGAGAGTCAAACCGTCCCTTCCTTCTCTTCGATCATTGAAGTAAAAAGTTTATGAAACCAGTATTTTCTATAAAGTCCTTTATTGCATTTCTATCCATTTTCTCCAGATTTAATATTAATAGAAATATTTAAATCTTTTTAATTTTCACCCTTCAGCAAACCACGCTAACTCAAGCGAGTTTTCTTTAAACTCTATTATTTACGTCTGCTATGTCATTCTCCAGGAAATGGTGAACCTTTTAAGCTAATGCAGAACCTACCTGATGAACTTAATTCAATTTTGTTATTATACATGTCTAAATTATTTATGCTTAGTATTTTTAGGTATATAATATTGATTTTATAATATAAAAGACAAGTGCATCCAGTTAGTTACAGTTCATTATTTATGATATGCAAATGGAATAGAACATAATAAAGGAAAATAATTTAATTTTTTAATAACTGTTTGTACAGTTTCTAAATAAGTCAATTTCATTCGCGTTTTGTTTCACAAAGAGGTCAAATGTCTTTTATAGAGTGGATCTTGTTAAAATTAGTTCACTATTCACTGTAAAGTATTTGACAAACGTATCTATAGCGATTGCAGGTTATTTACGTTCACCCTCATGCTAATATTTATTTATTCTTATTTACTAGAATTCGTTAATGATACTATGGATGATCGCGCGAGTTATCTATAGGTTGCCATAAATTATTAGCCAAAGTGGTATTAAAGATTTTATTTCGTGAGTTCGTCACAAAGTAAGCTTTTATTGCTTTCGTGGGAATCCATAATTCTTGCTTTATAGATTTGCCTATATTGCCACCAGATGACACATGGCAGTGATTCTCGTGTATGGAATGTTTCGATTACCCCGAATTCCATTCTTCTTCATAAGTGTTTCCAACAGTAAAAGCATCATAAAGTGTGGAGAACATTCCAGTCGAGGCTGTGAGTTGTTAGATAGCCCATACGACCTTAGCCAGTGCTTTAAGATGATTTATGGTTGGTCTTGTCCGGTGTGTCTGCTAACAACAATTCTTAACGTACCACTGGCCCTGCCATACTCACGTGGGATCAGTGAGAATTTTAACAATGAGGAAACTAAATCCAAGGAGATATACGAGCAGAGATAAACACCTCGCTGGATTTCCTTGGGATTATGTTACACATGGTTGAATGACCACATGTAATTCTTTTCTTAGCATAAGCCTATTTCGCGGTGCTAAAGGCTCTCTCTCTCTCTCTCTCTCTCTCTCTCTCTCTCTCTCTCTCTCTCTCTCTCTCTCTCTCTCTCTCTCTCTCTCTCTCTCTCTCTCTCTCTCTCTCTCTCTCTCTCTCTCTCTCTCTCTCTCTCTCTCTCTCTCTCTCTCTGTCTATCTATCTATCTCTCTCTCACACACACACACACACACACACATACACACACACACACACATTCTCACACTTGCACATATAATATACAATAAGGAATGCCAATAATAGTTAATAGGTGTCCTTGTTAACTCGAAAATACCGCAATTAGTTAGGCTCCTTATGTGTTCATAAGTCCATATATGTGTACATTAAGTAGGCAAATAACTCCTATTTAAGCACAATTAAAATGATTTAATTAATACTTTTGTCTCTATCTTTCTTTAAACTGCTTTGGGTCTGTACTGAGGTTCTTTTACAACAATATTCTGCTGCTATTGTCAGCATATTTACCTCGTTACAATAACGAGTCCATCATTATCAGTCACTTGAATGTACCTCTTCAAGTGTCTGAGGGTTGAGGAGCTTTTCATCGAGGGTCCCTGCATTATTATTTATTTATTTATTTATGAGCAAGACGATTTCTCATTCAACATCAAACAAATAAATTTGTTAATGGCTAATGGACGATAGTTCCAATGGAATAGTATTTTTTCAGGACACCACTGTAGAAGTCGGAAAAGCTGGAATATCCTAGGATGATAGGGACTCCGGCGGACGGTTAAGGAACTATTGAAAAAATAGTGTCATAGTGAAATAATAATTGATTTACCATTAGTGAAATCATTCTACGTTTAAAATAATTTGGTACTTTTTGAACATCTTCTGATACTGATCAAAGACTGATGCCTGACAAATAACCATATTGGTTAAGGCTGATAATCATAACTTATTATTCTCCTGATAGCTTTTAACAGATTTTCCTCAAGGGAAATCAGCTGTTGAGGTAGTGCTTATGACAGTATAGGATTTTCGAATTTTTTTTTTCAAAAGTTCGTCGATCCTATCACGGGGATGACGTTAATGAGTTCCGCTGTATAAATATACTTGAATCTTACTGCTTTATGGTTAATAACTATCAAACTCGATATATAACCATCATGCTAAACTAAGGATCAAGTTCGTTACGTTTATAAGTTTATATATAACACCCATAAATGTTGTTATCTATACTTTTCCTCTATCATGAATATTAACCGAGTTATTTGGATTTTTTAGTTGTCAGCCATCAGTAAACCCCCCCCCCCACTCCTAAGCACGTCATGTTAACATTTACCTGTTCTATCATGAACCAACATTTTCTAAGCTTAAATACCATACATTTCTTTTAAGAGATCTTTATTATGCGAGGTGCATCCAAATTAGTTGTGTGATGATGTCAACGTTTTACGTTCTCGTTTGGAAAATGTTTTTTAGCAGATTTCCCTTAAGAGAAATCAGCTATTGTGGTCGTACTCATGACGCGATTTTTTTCAAATTTCCATTGATCCTACCCAGGAGATGACGAAAATGAGGTCCGATCAAAATTATATATATATATATATATATATATATATATATATATATATATCTGTTTAAACTCTAGCGGTCGCAATTTATACGAAATTTTATATTAAAATGTTTTATGAAAAAATACATATCAAGTTCGTTAATGCCTGAAATCGGAGCAGTGGGAGGGGGGGGGGGGGTTAAATGGGGGATTTTCGACAATTCGAAATATTTCCGTTATTATGCGTCGGATCGAAGAATTGTATAGAACCAATCGTATTGCTAATTAAATTTACTGTAAATATTGTCATACACATTTATTCTTTATCTTGAATATTAACCGAGATATCTGCATTTTTATTAAGTGCATGTGAATAACAGAGATGAGATCGGGTGAAGTCGATTCTATTCGGGGCTTCCCGCCGAAAGCTAGTTCGGCCATGTCAGTAATTGTTCGGCCCTCATGAAATTGGTTTAGAGACTCGTTAACTATGCTACTGTTATTAGTAGGCAGATTTCTCTATTGTAAAACTTCAAGTGGGAAATCTGCTTTATTTTAGTTTATGCAGCCCCTGCGTGACGGACTTATTTAGTTTTATGTTTTTTTTTTTCTTTTTCCCACCTCTGCCGCCACTGTACCTTTGGGTTTCCCCATCCCAGCGGTCTCCATTTAATAAGAGATATAAAATTCTTGAATAGATAAATTGGGCCAGGTAACTTAGCCTAACTTACCGAGCACGGCTAAGCTTAAAGTGCAACATTTGGAAGTCCGAAAAGTCCTAGGGGAACCCGCAGCTGCGACTCCTTTGCCTCTGTTCAAGGAAGTGGCAGTAAGAACCTAACTAACTAGCCTACATACCTAAAGCCTAAATACTAACCTATACTCACATAAAACTATACATATAATTTACAAATTAATTCAATTTTACTTGTCTTTCAACACCTCTTGGGCAAATGTCCTGAAGGCTGAAAATCTATCAGCGTCGTTTACAAACAAGTGGTAGCTCTCAGGAGGCCAGTTCACATATGAGAAAGTTTATGTGTTAGTTTTAAACTTACCACTTTAAATATTGAGGAGGAGGAAAACGTTTGCTTTAAAACAATACTGAGAGTTGGTGAAACGTGGCGATCTTTTTTATTGCCTTAAATACAATAATTTGTTACATATCTTTAGAGCTATTATGTTAACTTTCCCTAGCTCACGAATTTAATATTTAGTTATATTATAATAAATTAATATCGATACCTGCCACAATTGATCGAACTTAGTCAATAAATCTTGAAAGGGCTTAAGGGAGGTGAAATACAGGAGATTGGTCGAGAAGGCAATGAAACAGGGAGGATTATGGCTGCCCGAGGGGCTTCTGTGCCTAGGGAAGCGGGCTTTAGACAAATACCTCTTTGCTGTTTGTTTGGCTTCTCTCTCTACCTCCTTGCAGTCCCACTCAAGGGATTACTTGAACCAACTTCCCTTTCAACAGGGACTTAACTGCTCGCTATTGGCCTCCAGGCTTATTGAAGTCCCTCAACTCCCACAGTTCGTTGATTGAACGTTCATGCACTAATAACATACAATGGAACGCTTTATCATATCATCGATATATCAATATGTTCAAGAACATATAAACGCTCAAGTCCGTCACGCAGGGGATGCGTGAACTAAACAGATGTCCCACATGCTGTTATGACAGTCTATGCATATCTTCTCCAAATATATTTTCTATTTGTATATTTAAATCTGATATGTAGAAGTGTCGATTTACTGAAGGCACAAAACAAGAAAGTACAAATAACTGGAATAATATTCTTCGAAAAAAATTTATAGAACAACAACTATAGAGTACCAATAGATCACCAATACTGGCTCTATAACGGGTTCCAACTCATAATAACGGAGATTTTTTTAAATTTCGGATTCCCCCTCTGATCACCCCGACGGCCGAATTTTAGCCATAAACTTCTATGAACTGTTAAATTTCAGTGTTAGCCAAGTAAGACTTGGCCTTTATGGTGGTGTTCCAATTGAAGACGTATAAAGAATTTGGTTTTTTCTCACTATGTATAAGTTCATTGAAAACAATATTTGATATTTAACCTTGGACTGAAGTGGTCTGTGATTGCTTATTGTTAATATGACATGAGTAGGAGTAGGAGATTACTGGAGGCTGAAAATTAAACAATGCGAATATCTTCATAATCAAGATACGGAAAAATATTTATAACAACATTTTAAGAGAACTTTAAATTTGCAATAAGACCCCCGCTTTACCTTAGAGCTGTCCACTTTTAATCTTTAAATTTTGATTCGATCTAACAGGTAGTCTGTGACCCACGAATACCCAGAGAATGATTTCGTGTGGTCACCGTTGATCTCTTTGCAGCCTTTTGCTGTATATTTATATCGCGGGCCGAAAAGATTTAAATGGTCTTCAATAATTGCCTAATAACTTAGCTAACCTACATTATTTTTAACCTTTTCCTTAATGTGGCATTAGAGGAGTACTACTAAAGGCCAAAAATGGAAGTATTCCAATATCTCACTTAATTTTCAAGATAAAGAAAAAAAATCCGCCACGCAGGGGCTGCGTAAACTAAGCAGATTTCCTATGTGAAGTTTAGCATTAGAGAAATCTGCATACTGGTAACACAACACCACCATAAGTAAATACAAACGGTAATGAGAAATCTTTCAGTTAATTTTAATAAACTCCCAACTGAAACGGCTTCTGAATTGTAAGAATAATTTATATTTTAATAACTCAAATTTTAGTAGTCCAAGAACTAAAGAAGGGGGGGGGCGGATGAACAGAACGTATTTGCATAAATCTCACAAAGTAACTAAGGTTAGGTAAGGTTAGAAACTACAGGTTAGGTCAGAAGCTTCCGCCCGAGCCGACTTACGAAAACGGTCGAACTAACCCAAACAACACCCGACCATAGACTTCATAAAAATGCAAATATCTCGGTCAATATTCAAGATAGAGAAGAAGTATATATAACAATATTTATAGTAAATTTAATTTGCAATAAGATTGGTTCTATACACTTTTTCGATCCGATGCGAATTTTCGAAAATTCCCCCTCTAAACCCCCCCCCCTCCCTCTGGTCAGCCATGAACGAACTTGATCTGTCTTTTTTACATAAAACGGTTAAATATCGAACAAAAATTGCGACCGCTAGAGCGTTAACAGACAAATATATCTATATATATATAAAATTGTAACCTCTGTCTGTACATTGATTTTTTTCGCGAAATTTCACGATAACTTTTCGTTTCACATGTCATAGACACCATAACTGCATTTTGTTTCTTTGGTGTCTGTTTGTTTGTTTGTTTGTTTATTTGTTTGTTTGTTTGTTTGTTACCTTTTCACGCATAAACGGCTGAACCGAATTTTATGAAATTTGGTATGTATATTACTACTAGCCCAACTTAGACTTTAGGCTATATTAATATTCTCTAAGACGAACAGGAGTGGGGGTTATAAGGGAGGCCTGAAATTAAAAATAGCGATATTTCGTTTCCTATTGTTTTTTCAGCAAATATGCAATAACAAAAGTTGTTTATTTTGTAATTTAGAGTAACTTTTGTTATATGCACTTTTGACGTATACCGAATTATAAACGAGATATACGCTAAAACCTGTAGCGGAAGTGAAAAATTTTATTTGGGACAAAATACCCAACTGATATAAATAAAACTCGGTATATGTATTAGCACTAACGCTTCCATTATAACAAGCCATACCAACATTTCTAGGGACGGGCAGCAGTGGGGGTTATAAGAGATGCCAGAAATTAAAAATAGCGATATTTCGTTTCCTATTAGGGTTTCGGCAAATATGTACATAACAAAAGTTGTTTACTTTGTTATTTAGAGAAACTTTTGTTATATACAATATCATCGTATACCGAAATATAAAGGCGTTATACGCTAAAAATTATTGCGGGAGCCAACAATTTTATTTGGCACAAAAGACTCCGAACCGAACTAAATAAAACACTCGGTATGGCCATTAGCACTAACACCTTCCTGTAAGCCATACTAACATTTCTAGGAACGGGCAGGAGTGGCGTTTATAAGGGAGGCCTGAATTAACAAATTTTATTATTAACAAATCCACAGAAACGACGGGTATTAACTCTAAACACTGGGACGGTTAAATGTTAAAATATTGTGTAAAGTAAAGCCTTGCCAAAAAAATGCCATCACCATTCAGCCTCAAATCAATTCCCGGGCGAAGCCGGGTATCTGAGCTAGTATATATATAAAATTGTAACCTCTGTCTGTACATTGATTTTTTTCGCGAAATTTCACGATAACTTTTCGTTTCACATGTCATAGACACCATATCTGCATTTTGTTTCTTTCGTGTATGTTTGTTTGTTTGTTTGTTTGTTACCTTTTCACGCACAAACGGCTGAACCGAATTTTATGAAACTTGGTATGTATATTACTACTAACCCAACTTAGACTTTAGGCTATATTAATTTTCTCTGAGACGAACAGGAGTGGGGGTTATAAGGGAAGCCTGAAATTAAAAATAGCGATATTTCGTTTTCTATTGGTTTTTCGGCAAATTTGCACATAACAAAAGTTGTTTATTTTGTTATTTAGAGTAACTTTTATTATATACACTTTTGTCGTATACCGAAGTTTAAATGCGTTATACGCTAAAAATTATAGCGGGAGTCAACAATATTATTTGCCAAAAAAGACTCAACCGAACTAAATAAAAATCGGTATGTGTATTAACAGTGAGGCCTTCATTATAATAAGCCATACCAACATTTCTATGGACGGGCAGGAGTGGGGGTTATAAGGGAAGCCTGAAATTAAAAATAGCGATATTTCGTTTCCTATTGGTTTTTCCGCAAATATAAACATAACAAAAGTTGTCTATTTTGTTATTTGGAGTAACTTTTGTTATATACACTTTTGTCGTATACCTAAGTATAAATGAGTTATACGTTAAAACTTTAGCGGGCACTAACGGCTGAACCGAACTTACAAAGCTCGGTATGTCAATTAGCATTAATTCTTCCATGATTATAAGTTATATTAAAATTTTTAGGTTCGAACGGGAGGGGGGTTATAAGGGTGGCCTGAAATAAAAATTCACCATATTTACATGTATAAGAGGCGGGAAATATAAAAATATCGAAGACTGTGAAGCCTTATCGAACAAATAATTCTATTATTAGCAAATCCACGGGAAAGACGGGTATCATTCCTAAACACTGGGACGGGTAAATGTCAAAATATTGTGCAATGTAAAGCCTGCTAAAAAATACCATCACCATTCAGCCTCAAATGAATTCCCGGGCGAAGCCGGGTATCTGAGCTAGTATATATATATATATATATATATATATATATATATATATATATATATATATATATATATATATATATATATATATAAAATTGTAACCTCTGTCTGTACATTGATTTTTTTCGCGAAATTTCACGATAACTTTTCGTTTCACATGTCATAGACACCATAACTGCATTTTGTTTGTTTGGTGTCTGTTTGTTTGTTTATTTGTTTGTTCGTTACCTTTTCACGCATAAACGGCTGAACCGAATTTTATGAAACTTCATTCTATGAATTTGGTATGTATATTACTACTAACCCAACTTAGACTTTAGGCTATATTAATATTCTCTGAGACGAACAGGAGTGGGGGTTATAAGGGAGGGCTGAAATTAAAAATAGCGATATTCCTTTTTCTATTGGTTTTTCGGCAAATATGAACAGAACAAAAGTTGTTTATTTTATAATTTAGAGTAACATTTGTTATATATACTTTTTTCTTATAACGAATTATAAACGAGAGATACGCTAAAACCTATAGCAGAAGTGAACAATTTTATTTGGGACAAATGACCCAACCGAAATAAATAAAACTCGGTATGTGTATTAGTACGAACACTGGGACGGGTAAATGTCAAAATATTGTGCAAAGTAAAGCTTTGCCAAAAAAATACCATCACCATCCAGCCTCAAATGAATTCCCGGGCGAAGCCTGGTATCTGAGCTAGTGTACATATAATTTTGAATGGACCTCATTTTCGTCCTCTCATGTGTAGGATCGGTGGAGATTTGAGAAAAATTTATCGAAACTCGCGTCATGAGTACGACCTCAATAGCTGATTTCCATTAAGGGAAATAAGTATGCTAAAAGTATGTATCAATATATATAGAACATTACATTACTCTATCGATGGGTATTTGATCTTTGGGATTGACTATGTATAAGGTTGATAATTTCCAATGTACATGCGTATGCCTAGTTTCACGAATTTATGTATGCTCGTTATGAATATATAAACACTGACAGACTGACGGACAGACACAATGCTTATACCATGTTTAATAAAAAATTAACACAAGTTGGGACATTATGCTTTCTTCTTTCCAAATGTTTGTAGTCATGTACTTCAAACCTCGTTCTTTATGAACTGAACAATGTTAATTTTCAAAGAAAATAGAAGAAGCTAATCATTATATTTGCCAGAGAGAAAGACAGAGAATAAAAAATAACACGAAGAAGTCTGTTATTATAGACACATTTGGAAATTGTCAAAACAGCAATTGGATTCGCATTAAGCCTCTTTTATTTGTTTGTGTTTCGTTACTTACACTCTCTTTGAAAAGTCGTTAATCCAACATTAGTGTTGGGGCTTCTTTCTAACAACGGGTACAAAAACGTTAACTTGTCATTATGTATACGATTTCCTTGAGTCGGAAAAAATATCCCCCTAGGGGGACATCTACTATTGAGATTCAAAAAAAATCTCCAAATGTCCCTCGATCCTACCTAGGTGATGACGAAAATGAGTACTACTCAAAATTTTTTATACATGTATATTGTTTTATCTTTATCAAACTCGATTTATTAGTCTTTCAAGCAAAAATAAAGATCAAGTTCGTTAACTGCTAATATCGAACCAGGGGGAGTGGGGTTTTGAGGGCGGAATTTCGAAAATACTTAATATCTCCGTTATTATACTTCGGGTCGAAAAATTGTATAAAATCAATATTTTTGTAAATGTAATTTTCAACAAATGTTACTTAAGTTTCTTCACTACCCTGATTATTAACCGAGATATTTGCATTTTTTAGATTTGGCCCTACAGAAAACCCCCACTCCTACTCATGTCATATTAAAAATAAGCTATTATATTATGAAGCACATTATTTGTGGCGAAATACCAAATATTATTCAGATTGAACTTAAGAGATAAATGAAAATACGTGACGCACGTGGGGTATCTGTTTAGTTAACGCAGCCTCTTCGTGACAGACTTTTTGGGTTAAAACTTTAAGATTCGTTAAATTATAGGAACTATTTAATAAATAAAACTGATAATTTATTTTTAGTTACTGTTTGATTTATAAAAAAGGCCAACAAGTGTCTAATCTAATTGATAAGGTAAAGTACAGGAACATTGTTAATCTACAAGGCACTGCTATTGTCGGGTGACCTCAGGGTTTCTAAAAGCAAGGCTAGTTCGTGAGGTTAGAGTAATTCATTCTCAGTTCGTATATTCACGATTTTCCATGCTCTCTTTCCATTCTCCGACATTGGCCTCTAAGGATGGGAGAGTTCGTAACAACTGTTTCATTCCTTTCGTTCTCAGCAATTGTGCATTCATTTATACAATGGGTGTAATAACAGTTTCTTTACGTAGCACTTTTTGTGTTATTAGTGTGGATCATTTGTAGAAAGGAACCAAATACCACTCTTACAAAGGATGTTTCATGTTAGAAATTTTAGTAGATACCGCATAGTCCCGATAATCCGAAAGTTCGATTAATCCGAATATGTTAAACAATTATGCACATATGAATAATGGCGAAAGAGTAAAAACAAAGTTCATGAATATAATTAAAAGTTTAGTCCTTAATAACAGATGTCATTAATTGAACCCCAGTTAGGTTCTCTAGACGTGTATCATCCACTGCCATCCAATCATCTACGTCTGCTTCATGTCACGTCCAGAAATTGTCTGTATCAATTTTAGGAGATTTTCCTCTTCATTTTCAACTGGGTTGACCTGAAGATGTCCACAGCTTTCCCCAAGTGTTGTCTGAAATATTCTGCCATGCATCAGCTACCCAAAAAACAACATCCTTGTCAACTAAAGGGAACTTAGATCAGCATTCTGTATTTTTTTTTTTTTTGCTGTAAGTCAGTTTTAATGTTTACAGTGCGCACTGGTCCTTCGGGAGTAGAAGTGGTGTTACATTCGGTGGTGAAGTCTTCGCCACAATTTCTCCATCACCTAATCCCTCAGTGCTGGGGCAAAATGGCGCGTTTTCAATCAAAAGGATCGCACGGTCAAATCATTTTCTTTAGAAAATCGGTGGTGAGACGGAACGTGCTGGTCGTGAAACCATTCTTTTTAGAACTTTTCATTCTATTCGAGTGGATCAGAAGAAATCTGTAATCCGAACAATTTCCGGCCCCAATTTGATGGGGTTAGAGGAACGCCGTTGTACTTTCCTCCGTCCATTTATCGCTTCCACCCGTACATATTGGGAATCTGTTTTTCAAGACGAACCTGAGACATTATAAGGTTATCCAAACTTCTATGGTTTCTAATATATTCATATATGGATCCAATGGGGATCTAATTATTTGTGGTTAAGTTAGGATCAAGGTAGTTGGTCGCTGGGTAGCACCACCCTCTCGTCAAATCTAGCCTATTTATTATACGGTCCACTGGTTCTTGTAAAAATAAAAAATAAAACCTTACTTCGTCATTGTTAAGACATTTATATAGGAAATTAACTTTGCGTAATATCAAACACATTACGAATAAATGACAAATAATCTGGATAACCTACAAAATAGTAACATGATATAGTTTTACAGGTACATTGGTTTTAAATAAGATTGTTATTTAAGAAAATAAGGGTAGAAACCAGAAGAACCGGTATAATGAATGCTTTTATAAACCTTTAACCACTCACCAACTGTCTTATAATCACACAATTAATGTTGTACCGTCACGACATCCTGACAAGGCCAACAGACTACAAACAAGCATCGTTAACGTGGCGTTGTGTAAATAACGAAGTATTTAATAGGTTTTTAACTCTATATGGGCAGAAAGTGGTAAGACTTGGTACGTATAGATTATTGCGTGCGGCAAAGGTCATATCATTTAATTTTTATTGCCTTCCTGATGCTTTAAGAATCTCGTGGTATGCGTTTCACATGGCTCGAATCCTAGTTCCCTCCATATTAACATACTGATAAACATCTTGGACTTTTAGACATTTTCTTTTAGTAACGATACGAGCTAGCTAGAAAGATTATGAGAGAAGCAGTTAAAATGACAAAATTACCGAATAGTTTTAATGTAGAAATGCTATGAACTCAGCAGAATAGGGTATACTGTTTTCTGAAGGCAACAAGATCTGTTGTATTTATTCATTTCTGTGGAAGCTGAAGATGAAATGCGAACCTACTATAACTTATTAGTAAGGCGATAACGGATAACCAAGGAAATTTCCCACCCACTGGAATATGATCTCACTACAACCATCTATTCTTTATTTTTCCCGCAGTAAGAATCCAATATAAATAGGAATTAAAATGTTAGTTGGGCTTAAGATGATTAGTGTCGATGGATATTTAAGGAAATATTTCGAAAATTGCGTCATGAGTAAAAACTCAATAGCTGACTCCCTGACCTTTAAGGGAAATCTGCTAAAAATGGGACGAGTAAAAGTTAGGGTTTATAAAAGGCTTAAACTAAAAATATACAAATATCTTGGTTAACAATGAAGACAGAGAATAAATTTATATTACAAACTTTATAGGAAAATCTATTTTCAATAAGATTAGTTCTATATAATTTTTCGATCCAACGTATAATAACGGAGATATTTTGAATTTTCGAACCCCCCCCCCTCTTTACCCCTCAACCATTTTTATGTAGCGATATAGTTGTGTATGTCATTAAATGACATTTAATGACGGACCTCATTCTCGTCATCTCCTGGGCAGGATCCATTGACATTTGAAAAAATGTTTCGAAAATCGCGTCATTACCACCTGAATGTGCTTATATACTGGATATGACAGCTGTTACTCATGTTAACTTGAGACACTTCCAGGATTCTAGCAGAATGTCTAGCACAACTTTGATAGAATCTTTCTATACTGTAAGGCCTCGTTAATTAAGTAATGACCCACTGAAAACTATGATAAAAAAAAATATGAATCCGCACATTTTGATTTCATTTATTATAGTGGAATGTTTGTGGAGGTGATAATAAATATACATTTAGGCATTTGAAATGTATGTTTAAATTTAAAGTAAACTTTCTTTAATGAAACTGTTTGGTTCTTTTTTTCAGTGTGAATTGTGTCACCTTTCTACTCATTAACTAAAATTTATGGAGCTGAAGTGAAGGTAAAGTTCTGAAAATGTAATAACTTTTGTCAAACACTTGTTTAGACTTAATCTTAATCTACAAAGCAAGTTTTTCACTTATATTTCTAAAGCCCTTAAAACTTCAAGTTTGCTGAATTTCAAGTTTCATGCCAGTTCAAGTTTGTATAGGGGCTTAAGTTTATAATTACAAGAACAGCTGGGCATAGAATAGAGGTTGTGGTGCAAATGAATAACACAGGCCTACAAAAAAAAAGTTTTGAAAACTTTTATTTAATTTAATACCTGATTCTTATAGATTGTTTTGTGCTGAATCCAAATCTGGCTTTGGTTTTTTCGTATCACCCATAGTTTTCGAGCCATCTGCTATTTATTATATAGTATAAAACCTCTATTCAGTATATGGGATAATTAATGAAACGCTATTTTACATCATAAGCATGGCTTATATTTACAGTAGGTTACTACAAAAATGACATAATGTGCTAATATAGGTCTCACTTGTCAGCTGGAATTGGTTTATATGTTCATTTTTTTTCCGTTGAAGCTTCTTGCATAGCTTTTTCTGCAATGAGTCGCATGCTGAACCTCTCGGCGAAGTCCCCATCATGTTCGTGTTTCACCAACCCTGGTAGTGTTTTTCCATGTTGAAAACGCTCGCCTTGCTCTTCAACATCTTCTAAATTCTCCCGGATGTAATCTAGGTGGCTGTTTAAAAAATGAATTTTCCAAATAGAATCAGTAATGTTACCAACATCTTCTTCATCCAGTATTCATACTTTTTTCAATTTGTTTAAACTAAATAGAAGCTTTTAAATTCTGTAAAAGAAAAGTTTAATTTAGTGGGGTGATACAGTTACTTAACATCATATTTAGATTCAGCACCCTAAAAAAATATAAGAATTATGTATTTTCAGTGAAAACGTTTCAGTGTTAGCCAATTTAATTAATGACAGAGAATGAAAATAAAATGCCAAAACGTATCCCATATTAGTGAGGATCATTTTTTTGTGACTCAAATCAGTTTTAAGATTTAGAAATCACTATAAGAATATAAATATATACTTTTATATATATATATATATATATATATATATATATATATATATATATGTGTGTGTGTGTGTGTGTGTGTGTGTGTGTGTGTGTGTGTGTGTGTGTGTGTATCCTCCGACTCATAATACTATTTCTTATGAACGTCTTAAAGGATTTCTCTTTGAAAAGTAATTAATTATGAGCCATTTATATATCTCATGCCACATTATAGGCTACAAGGAAATTTCATTTTCCTCCTATGGGGAGGTAGGGAAGCTTTACTTGGAACAATTAAGTAAGTGTACATCTTCAAAATTACATTTGTATATAGCTTAGTTTTTTGAATTTCAATAGACTTTATATTCTGAACTAAAATGCTCTTTATGTTACCCCATCAGTCAAAGGTACCACTTTTAGTACCTCCTTAAGTTAACGATAATGTCAGAGTATATAACGAGTATGTAACGAACATTTATAGGAAATTAAATCTATATAAATAAAACTCAAACGTTTGTCTGATTTTCTATTTAAATTTGGTGAAGATCAGACTATTCTAAGAAGAATGACATCAAAATTGAAAATGTCGCCCGTCTGTCTATTTGAACGTTTGTTACTTAATCACACAAAAACGGCTGTGAGGGTTTCTATGGATTTTTATAAGTTGTGAGTCAACTATCTCAAGGTACAGCATAGGCAAGATGAGAATACGAATATTGAACTAGTAGGGCGGGGGTTACTTCGGTGTGATAATACATTATCGTCAATAGTTTCGTTAATATTCGGTTCATCAAGGAAATGTGGGGAACATTGTGTTTGTGTTTACAATAACGATTTCGGGCCTAATACGTTACTTACTTTTATAAATTTCGAAATTTTGACTTCTAGCCTACAAAGGGTGCAAAGGATATTCTATGAAAATGCATCATCTATATTCTAAATTGAAGCGAAAAAACTGTTTGCATATGATTTCAGTAAATTGATACTGGTATCATGCACTTTTTTATACTTTGCTTCTACCCTCAGGGGTGAGAGTTCACTTCGACTTCAATATCTTTCTTAATATTAATTTTTCTAAAGACGTAAAGATCACGTCGTAGTCAAAATGTATTTTTCTGCCGTAATACGGGGTGGTTACGTACGTTGCTTAAATGTACGACTTTAAATAGTTACTAAATTTATCCGAGAAATACTGCTTAATAACCGGACTTAATCCATTCCATATGCATTTATTCCCTAAACATATTT